>PTEX01000038.1:2352952-2754305 GCA_003342815.1 Eudromia elegans | reverse complement strand
CCTCCAGTGACCAAAATGAAGGCAGGAGATGAAAGGCTGAAGTTTTCTTTCTCTTTCTTTTTGTCAGAAAATTCTCCATCTCCCTATCTAGGGCAATCTTATTTTTTGCAGCTAGAATTCAGTCATGTAGATATGTTTGGTTCAATTTAACACATTAAGCAAGCAAAGTCTAATTTAGTTTGTTCAGCAGAGTGTCTTTTGGACCTTAAAATTATTTTTGTATTTTTTGTATTTGTATTTTTGTATTCTTAAAAGCATATGACAGAGATGACTCCTTCTCAGGTCAGTCGGGTAGAGGAACAACTTAGGACATTTGTACACTTAGATTCCATCCAGCTGAATGTGTGGCCTTAAAGAGTCAGATGAAGCTGGGTGACCTCTGTTTATGTATACGAGTGCATATTTGTGGTTGGCGCATGTTTGTGATTTGGTCTATGCAGATTTCCCAATGTAAGGAAATGTTAAGTGAGGACTTTCACATGCAAAGAGAAAACCTATTCAGCTGACGTTAACAGCGTACTCAGCATCATGTCATTTAATTAACCTTAAAAACAAATGTCACTATTATAACCTTATGCTTGAAGGTCACAGATTCTAATCTTTGTTTAAAATCTGGGTATGCTCTATGGGTATGTTTAATACTGAAGCCTCAGTCTTAAAGGTTCTGGCTAGTTTCCGTAGGTTGTATATGGGTCACTAATAGTAAACCTGTGTCTCTGGGCRTAAATAGTGGAAAATAAAACAATTATTTTGTGATGCAAAATCTAATAGGGAGAAACTAGCAAACAGGCAAAATGTGTTAAGTCAAATTTTCACAGAAAGAATAGGCTAAATTGGATTCATATGTATACATGTATTTATATATGTATATGTATGTGTGTATATAAATATATTTTTTATATATATATTTGCAGATAAGTGCATAACACCTATTTTCTGTTGCAAAACAGAACGTTGACGATACTGATTTTTGTTCAGAATCCATTTATTTATTTATGTTCATGTAGGGTCAAATGACCCTTTGATATAAACATTTTTCTCAGAATGTATCTATGTAGATTCTGGTTAGCCAAAACATGTTTGCCAAAACATGAGCGACCAACTGTATTAATTGAATATGGTTATTAACATAAAGGTGATTCAATAAGTAGATACCAGAGCAGTTCTAGGTGCTGGTACCTTTTACTTACACTTGTCTTTCATCCCAGGAACGCATGAGGGATGTCAGCAGAGCCACTGTTACAGACCTCTTTTAATCATTTGAAAGCATCATATCATTATCTTTCTGACAAAGATGGACAAGTAAAGAAGCACAGGTAAATGCATTAAAAACCTGGGAGAGAATGGGTAATACCATAACTGGCCTTGATGTTTATTTGATTTAGATTTTTTTTCTCTCTCAATTTTAGTAATCTAATATAATCAGTATGTTATCTGTTACACAGCATTGTAAAACTCTCTATAGGGATTCACCAAGTAGAATTATTTTACTGAACTCTAATGTTTGAGTCTAATAAGCATTTCAAGTTTCTTTCTTTAACTATTGCAAGTCTTTGCAATAAGAACAAGTGGATGTCCTTAAAGAGTAACAAATACAAAAGCTAAATTATCTTGACATACCTATTCTGGGGTGGATATCTGACTAAAATAGAGTGTAGACTTTTCTGCCAGCCCTAGAGGGATAATCTAATAAGCGCATTAGATTTTGGTCTAGATATTTTTATGATTCCAAGCAAGGAGATTTCATGAAATTAAGTAATTTATGTGAAGATATTTTTTCCAACCATCAAATGAGGCTAACATGCATTTTTCTTCTTCATAAATGAAATGAAATCCTGTATGTTGCTGTGACCAGCTCTTAAAAAAAAAAAAATCCTTCTGCCACAAGAAGTGGCATTTGTAACTGTCATCTGGGGGAAAGATGTCTTTGAGAGTAATTTTGAATATTGCTTTAGTGTGGCACTTAGTCATTCTTTTTTTCTTCTGCCTTTATAATCTAAAATGTCTGTGGAACMTTCTTGGTCTTAGGAAGTAGTAAATCTTAAATGACATCTGGAATTTCACCTTTCTCTCAGCTTCTGACAATTATCTGTTATTTGGTCCCCAACTGACTGTGCTGCTCCAGAACCAAATAGTAGTTTGGTAGTGAGTCTGCTTCCTCAGCAAGGCAGATTTCTCTACAGCACAATCTTACTTTAAGCAAATGTAGAATTCACCTGTAATAATGTGGTGTGTATTTAAGACACTACAAATATCAGTGAACAACCTTTAATAGGACATAACAATTCTCTGTGTGTGTTGGTAAAGGTTTCCCAGAAGAGACTATATTTCAGCTGGAAAAGGGCAGACCTGCCAACTTATCTTCAGTTTAGAAGCACAATCAGTGGGAATGTTCCGCCGAGTGCACAAAAAGATATTGAAGATCATACTTCATCTTCAGACGAAGCATTGCCCTTTCTCCAACGTAATACCTAATTATTAATACTTGCCCAAGAATAGCTGTGCTGCTTTCATGCTTCTAACCTTTCTAAGACCAGCACTATTAGACTTGGAGTTTAGGAGAAGGAGAACCTAGCATAACCTTTTCATTTATTTTTGGTATAAATTAAGTAAAAAATATAATTTTCCATGCTGCCTTAACTAAAAAGCTAAAAGGCCACTCTTGACAGTCATTAATAGTCCTCAAAAGATAACTTTGTGATGAAAAAACAATTGCTGAATCACTACTGACAGGAAGTCATGAAGCTTTTAATATGCATCACATTAGTATAGCAAATACACCATGACCACATCTTTGCCCAGGGAGAAATGGATTTAAGAAATTATGGCAGATACRTTTGCAAAGTTTGGTTTCATCAGTGTGGATGGGGAGTGTGGCTGGAACGATCATGTGTCAAGGGAGAGGAAAAGCAACAAGCCATCGTAGATGAGCTTTGGCTTCCCGTCGCATCGACAGACTCCCTTTTGGTAATTCAAGCTGTGAAATGGCARTAAGCCGAATGAAGCACTGAAAATTACAGCAGTCCAATACCAAATGAAATGAACAAAATAAGGTGGAGAAAATCAGCTGTTTTCTGTGTTCCTACAGAAGTGTTTACCACAGCAACAAGGATAGGYGATGCTTTCAAATGTGAAAAGATGTGGATCTCCCTCGGTTAGCCTAGAAGTCAGTTTGAACCGAACTCTGGGAGCTGCTGTCCACATTTTTGGCTTTTAGGAAATCTGATATTTTTTTCTCCTAAGGAGGTGCAGGAGGATTTTTTGTTTGATTTTGTTTTTCTTAGCAGAATTGTCATGAGGTAGTCTTCAGCTTTTTCTAAACATGAATAGATGTCATGTTTCCAAAATATAAAATAGTTGGTAAGAAGTTGTTATATTCAAACCAAAMCATATATTTGAATTCAGTATCTTTGTCATATCTTTGAAAATACTGTAAAATTTTACAACTTTCTATTTAATGTTGCATAAACATATATATTGAAAGTTACTTGATGGAAATCGTTTGCTTCTGACTTCTTTAATGTACAGATTTACTTGATTCCAGATGTTAGCTTCAGGCTGAGACTTTCTGTATTTCGAAGCAAGAATCTTCTGATTTGCATAGCAGAAGAAAAATGAGACTTTTATTAAAGGTCATGCTGTTTTTCAAAAAACGTACTCAATCTTTCTTTATTCTCATTAACATATTAGCGTTTGAGAGAGAAACACAATGAGATTCATTCAAGTGTGTAAGGGCTGTTGATCCTTTCTCAGTATGTTATGTCATCTTACAGCACTAAGTAGTGGCATTGACAAGAGCACTATCACCAGCCATCATCTGGTTTAGGCACAGTCACTGCCTAGCTCTGGCTGCAAGGTTTAATTGTTGTATACCAATGGAAAGAAAATGTAATCAAACCTGACTTTTTGTGGAGCCCATGACCTTCAAAAGCTGTCAATAGTAGGCTAATTRATGAAGTACAGACTAGGTAAATGAGCAATGAGATGAAGAAAAAAATAGCTAAACTATAGGGCTCAGAGGGCATGAAGTCAATCCAGCTGGAGGCCAAACATAGTAGTATCTCCAAGAGATTATTACTGGGGCCAGTCCAATTTAACTTCTTTATTAATGACTTAGCAACTCCGATGAAGAACCACAAAGACAGTTAATGGACCAAAGCACCTGAGATATGAGGAGAGGCTGAGAGCCTCAGGAAGAGAAGGTTTTGGGAGATACAGATAAGCATTAAGTGGACAAATACCTGATGGGAAGGAATAAAGAAGACAGAACCAGACTCTTCTCAGTGGTAACCAGTGACAGGATGAGAGGCAATGTGCATTAATGGAAGTAAAGGAAAATCTTTTTAGACATAAAAGAGCCCTTTGTTACTGTGAGAGTGGGCAAACACTGGAACACATTGCCCAGAAAATTGACCTTACATATGCTCAAAACCCAGCTGGATGCGGTCCTGGACACTGTGCCAACCCTGCCCTAAGAAGAAGTATTGGACTAGACAAGCTCCAGAGATCTCTGTGCTCTCCGATGTGTTTCAGTGATTTTACAGTCTTTCTACAGACAATGTGGCTGGGATACTGTACTAAGCAGAAACCATTACAGCCTTCTGATAAGCTTGAGGTCAGTGGCTATTTGACCTGAAACAAGGGCAGACATGTTCTGATGGTGTCTAGACCAATCCAAACAAGATGGAGCAGAACTGCAGTTATTGTGCCAAACCTGTTCTTTAGCTGCTACCACAATATTGACTCACTTAAATGGAGATAGAAATTAAGTTTCAAGTGCCAAACATATCCAATTAAGAGAGATTGCCAAGTAACTCTTTTATAAGGCTCTAAATCTCCGAAGACTTTTCTAATCAATAGCTACTTCTGTTCAATGCAACCCCAAGGTAACTGTATTCTGTCAGCTGAGAATGAGAGGTAGAGCTCTTGAAAACCTAGAAAGATGTGTGTCTTCAGGAAAAATAATTGATTTTTCATTACAACCTGGAACAACAAGAAATTCTGAGTTCTTTATCCTCGCTACTTTGTGGGATCCAAATTTCTTTGCTACCTAATGTTTCTAGATGCTGGTTTTCCCCTGCTTGCCATGTGGTTCAAGTTGTTCTGTGAAAGAACAGATTAAGACAGGACATCCACTGGTGACTAAATATTTGTATACTCCCCTCAAATCCATTATGCATATACCACTTGAGTTGCTAACACAGACTGTACTGAGAACTGGCAGGGAGAGAGAATTTCCAAGGGAGCTGTGAGTGAGTTGCAGCATGCTGATAACAGGCAACCATGTACATACATGCTTATATTTGAGTAAATATTAATCTATGCTTCATGTAAAGGAAAGCCTCCCTAAGCTTATCTGCAGTGTTTCTCTTCCAGAGAGATTAGTGGTCTGATTAGCAAGTATCCATTCATAGGAGACAGAGTCCGCTGTYATGGGCATTAGGAAGGCAGTAATTTGTTTCAGGATGGATGGATGTCTATGCTGCAGTCCAGCTCCAGACAGTGTATGCTGGAAACATTAGCATCCTGTTTCTCTTGACAAATCCCATAAAATATGAGTGGAGGCAAACTAATTTTTCTCTGTGCAAATTGAGTAAGTGGCAGTTGCTAATTTCATACAGTTCTTCTGCCAAGTATATGTGGCAGAGAAAATTGTTGAACATGGTAAATCTTTTTCTTAATGCTGTTGTCTACGGACAAGAGTCTCTGGGTCAGATGACGATCCTAACTAGCATGGAGTTGCTTTTGTTTGACTTCAGATTTGCCTCAGAATCAGCTGATTCTCCTTTCTGCCTTCATCAAAGAAAGGTGCCCATTCTCGATACCTGTCACTGAGCCAGTGAGGGCAAGGAGAGTTGTTCTGCTTATTTTTTAGCAAAAGAAATGAGAATCATGTCAAGTCCCATGAACTCTCTGCCTGTAAGATGTGTAGACAGGAAATCAAGGAGGAACTACCCAAGAAAAGGCAAAATTCACAGATGTTTGAGGAGAGGTGGATAAATGTCAGGCATCCACACAGCCCTTGTATTGCAATGGCTAGCTTTCATTTACTGCCTTACTACCTATTGAAATGATGTAGGGAGAGCAAGGAGCAAGCAGATAACAAAAATGCATTGCAACCTTCCAGCTACCTGTTACAGACATCTGGTAGAATTTCACCTTGCAAAGTATGATGAATTTTTTCATTCCAAAACTRTAACACAATATATTAAACTTACTTGTTGGTAATCTGTTTTTCCCCAAATGCATCAGTGTTTCAATGGTGCATACTAAAACACAGATGGATTTGCAGATGGAACAAAGTTATTAGGGGTTTTATATTGTCTTTCTTTTGTTTTAGAAAAAGTAGGAAAAAATGTCTTGGTAAGTAAAATTAGCAATTAATATTCAAGCACTTACTTACACTGTAGTAAAAGATAATCTTTTTTACGGGGACTCTGGAGAGAAACTGTAACACTCAGGAACATATCTGTCCACATAGAAGGAGAGCCCTCAAAACCCCAAGTTGAAGAAGATAGACTTTGTAAGTTTAACTGTGTCCTGTCTATCAGTCAACTTGCCCTAAAATGTTTTGGGGTCTCATTTAAAACCATATTGATCAAATGTAGGTTGAGAAATCAATGGACTTTTCAGGGAGGGGGGCATGAGCAATATTTAGAATAATAGCCCTCTGTACCTGATGCTTGGCAAACGGTGCCCTATGCTTGTGAATATCATTCCAACAGTTCTCTCAGGACAGCAAACTTGGATTAAATGGTGCTGGTTCTGACGGAACCAAAAAACACTTGGCAAAAGCATGTCATGCAAGTTTAGATGAAAGACAACCTATTGGTTTACTTCTCTGGAATCTGTGGGTGAACTGCTTCCCTGCATCATAGGGATGTCAAGGCTTAATTATTGTTTGTGATATGGATCAAGTAGCCTTGGCAGAACGCATAATTTAGGAGCAGACTGCTCGCTTTGTCTGTGTGTATATGAGGCTGTGTGTTTGTCTGTGTCTTGGTCTCTTGGTTTAGCTAAAAGACTTCTTGTTTTTTTCCAGATAGAGAGATTATGAAGTTGGCAAGCAATTGAAGTTGTAATTGTGAGTAGCTGGAGGATAATTCAAAAAAACCCAAACAAACTGTATTTTCACGTATGAAAGAAGCAATAGGGGGAAAAAAAAATAAAGGACAAAACCAGCTTGCTTGGTTATGTAAACAAATTAAGTACCCATCAAGTTTCTTGCTGTGATAGGGACTCCCTTTGCCTGGTGAATTGCCGGTGCCAAGGCTTTTACATGCTGCTCCTGCCATCAGATCAGCTTTGTATTCCAATTGTAGCTGTTGAAGTGCTCTGTTGGCATCTCCTGCGCAGACTGGCTGTAGCCTCAGACATAGGCATAAATACGTGATCGTGTCAGTGTAAATTTTCAGTACTGTTTATTTTGATACTTGCAGCGTGGAAGAATAGGACTTAATACTTTCAGCTTCTGTCTGCTATTTTAGTTAAAATCAATAACTGTCACCATTGTAATGCATGGTCTTCAGGGAAAAGAGATGTTGGCCTGTTCAGAGAAAATAGGCAGGGGGAGGGAAAGGCGTTATAAGATCATGAATTCTCTCACCTACTGGATGTAAAAGTCAGGTTATTTTCAGAAACAAGCCAACAAAAAAACTAGACTGCCTGTTGAGAGAAAGGGTGACAGGATGGATGAGAGTAAGTATCATATGGTAATCCAGAGTTGTCGGGTTTTTAACAAGCTCTCAGAGCTAAATGGAGAGATCTCATTCTGAGAGCTAACCCTGACTTTGGTGGATGACATCTTTCTAACCAGTTTCAAGACGAAAGGGAAATTACATAAAGGGCTCTCTTAATTTGTAATCCTCACCTTGAAAGTCGTCATTTTATATGCTGCCCACATCTTTTTGTGTTCACTTAAAAGTTRACTTAAGTTTAAATACCTACATCTTGAGCTRATGTTCTCACTTGCTAGTGAATAAATACAATGAAATATGTAGGTTATCATTTATATTGTTTGTGCTACACCTGGCAGTCTTGCTGCTTGATGGAACTGTCTGATGTGCATAAGACACTGCCGRCATAACATAAGAAGTGAATATATCTAAGGTATCCTATAAATAAAGCAAGCTATTTTGTTAGCCTGTCTTTCAGAAAGATAAAATGCAGTTTGGCAATATCACAAACTATTTCCTTTTCCTTCTCATGCATTGTTCTATTTTAGTAGGCCAATCTTTATCCTATTTTGTTTTTCCACAAAACTCATGAGAATCACTTTTACAGATGCTGTTTAAGGCAGTAGGATTTTTACAAATGAGGATTACTTACATTAAGTTGCCAAGTTATTGAGGAACAAACTAAAACCATGAATCATTAAGGTGGTCTCTAAAGTGTTCATCTTTATATCCATAAACACTGAAGGGCTTTTGTGGGACTGAAAAAGCAGAACTTTAAAATTCCCACYAAAGCTGCCATAAAGCAATCAACAGAGAGTTTTAAAGATAAATAAGGATGCAGAAGCCAGTGAAAATAATTTAGATGGCAATTAAGAAGATATAATTAGTCCTATCTGAAGTTAAAGTATTAACCACAGGAAAAAAAAAAGAAAAAATACTAATTAAAGAGCAAGCAAGTTGTTATCAAGCAGGTCTTCAGTAGCAGGCTTAGTTTCTTTCTTGTTTTCCAGTCATCATATTCTGTGAAACCAWTTTCTACTCCTACAAAGTCAGTTGGGCCACTCAAGTAAGTACTCAGTATGTATAGTAAGTATATAGTAATGAAGTATATAGTAAGTGTTCAGTATATACTCACGCTGGCATGTGTATCCTAATTATTTATTGAGTTGCATGGCAGCTTCTGGGATCACTAGCACTAGAAAAAAGTCAGGGAGGCTGGAAATTGAAAAGCGAATGGGAACTCCTGCATTCCAGAACTCCTGATAACACTGGTTTAAAAAACAAATAAGCAAAACCCTAAACCCTGCTGATACTATCCCTTGATCTGCAGGGATACAAAGTAAATTAAGGACAGGTCAACATACCCAAATGGCTTGTTTTAGTTCATTTCAATTGGACTGTCACGTTTTCTACTTCAACTGAAACTGCATACATTTCTTTGTTTTGGCAACTGGGACAGAAATATTTGCAGTAACATTACTGATTCTCACTGGGTGGCAAGATGTAGGCCAATGAGATGGATAATTCAGCTTTATTTCAGAAGGAATGTGTGCGTAAAGAATCTTCTGTCAGATGTGACCAAATACTAGAATCGCTCATATATCTTTGCCCCCAGTTATAAACAGCAAAGTTTTTAGTAACCAAGTGATATACCCGAGAGTGCTTTAGTTATTAGGCTGTAGGTTAGTGAGATCTCAGGGAAATAGTGAGGTGCCAGATGATAACATGCAGCATGCTACAGCTAATAAAAAGGAAAATCAGATGTGTTTCCTCTCTTTGTTAATTTCTGTGCGTTTATACCTTTTATCTGATGCTTCGCTATGTTTTGTCAGGATACCAGAGAAAAAGAAGGGGAAACTTCTAACTCTAAAAATGCAGAGAGAAAAGGGATCTGTCAAGGCAAGAATATCTGCTGGGAAAATTTCTTGGATTGGTATTTGATTAAGTGTACTGTACCGTGTCTTGGGATGAAGTGCGGCCTCAGAAAGAAGGTGGTGGAGGTGATTCCCRCTAGTGCTCTCTCCTAGGCAATACAGATAAGAAGAGGTGAGTGAAAGAAAAGTTTTGGTTTTTAAAAAGGTTTTTAGTTTGGTTTTAAAGGTTTTTAGTTCTAGCATGTTGTTTACAAACATTGAACTTAATATTAAAAAAAAAAAAAATCATAGTTTTGGAATATTTCCCCTTTTCAACTCATCTAACACAAAATGGCCTAGTTAAATAGCAGATCATTTGGTAAATTTAGTTATTACAGAGGAAAATGCCTGGGAAAAAAACATCTTGATGTTATCTTTTAGACCTTGATTTGAACTTCTTGCATTCATTTGGAACTCCAATCCCTATAATATGAGTTAGGTTGTAGATATTAGTTGCCTTTTTGAGTTATGCTTTTTGAGTCATTGGGATTGTGGTTACACGGTTTTAACCTAGAGCTCCTGTGTACACATAAGCCCCAACATCTGATCATTAATGCCGTGTCCTTCATGGTCCTTCCCAAGTTTATCTGGCTGTTCCCTCCTACCCTGTAAAAATTTGGAACTTGAATTTTTATATTTGCCTTTAGCAGGAGCATCTGAGTCTGCTCAAATATGTAGCAGAAAAAGGTAGTGGAACTGCTGTCACTTTTAAGCAGATGAGGAGAAATTGGATTGAAGATCCAGTCCAGATCAARTGAATTACTCTTTCTTTTTTTGCTTTAGCAAATGGGGAAGCTCWGGGCATCTTGATAGTCTTCTGATCCATCCAGCCTGATTCAACACTTTGAATACTAGAGCTTTATTATTTTATACCTACTTGGTCTTCAAGGATTGTTTTAAGAAGCCACTTCTCAGCTTACTGGTGGAAGGGCAGGAGGAATTATTGGACAGGATTACTGCTACAGGACGTGTATTTTCTTCTGGCTAGTATGTTGATTTACATTTTACCCATGCAATGTGTTAGTTATTTATAAATTATCTGTATTCTCACAGTCAGTATGTGAAGCACAATGGAGATTATTTCATGCATGAGAATATCCATAAACACAATAAACTCCCAGGAGAGGGAGCATATTTGGGTAGTATGGGAAGTCTGGAGCAGAGATATGGATATGAAAAAAAAATAATAATAATAAAAAAGWAATAGTCTGAATGCTAAAGTATGAAATATAACCCTGGTTATCTGGAGAAACAGAATTATATTCCTCCTTTTCATTGATTCTGGCTGATTGCTGGCCTGTCCTAATATATGTAGGATATGATTTGTAAATTTGCTAATGTGTTTTATTTTTTTCACATATTCACTTTCTGACTAGATGCCAKTTTGTCTCCTCTTGAGTGCGGAAGTTGCACTTCAGTTGCGAAAGTTGATGCAAAAGTTGAGTTATTACAGCCATGTAAATGGGACAGCTGTTGTTTCTTAGCTGGTCTGGAGAGGAAGGAATGATAGTTAATTGCTTCACAKATTGAGCAATGGATGTCTTATTTCTTAGTCTCTCTAATTTCATTATTGCAAGACATTCTCTTACAGTACAATGAACAATGGTGTTCACTTTAGTCCTCTTAGAAATGTAAGTCTAAAGAATGCAGCAAAGCCCCAATTTTGTGCCTTCGTTGTTGTTCTAAAAGTTGAAATTGACATTCTTTCAAGGGCTTTTTGAGGAGGCTTTAAGTTTGTGAGTTTGTAAGGCTTTTCCTGAAGCAATCTCCATATTATAAGCCCTTTCCTGACTGGGTCCTTTCTGATGGGCTCTATTTAAAACTCCTGTAAAGAAATGCCCAAGTTGTATTGTGAAAAAAGGATGGGCCATATGTTCACTCCACCTAGAAATAACATACAAGAAAGTTTTGAAGGCTTTTTGCAAAGTATGGAAGAAACAAAATAAAGTTTCTCCCCATGAATGGGATTAGAATAATGACTGTAACTAAACAGAACCTTGTTTTGTAGGTCCTAATGGTTGCATGTTGCTGGTGCTTAAGCAGCAGCAAAGACAATTCTATACTCAGTATTTCTTAAATTAGTAGTTCTAGCTGAAAAACTTAAACCTCACACTAACACATCTCACTCAAATCAACAAAACATGTAATACCTTCACAGGAAGTTTCTGAGTGCTTCCAGTTATGGAGGCTCAACACAGACTCTTTAGGCACAATTATTTCTGAAACCCCATGGCTCCACATTCTGAATGAACTCCTTTAATGAGTCACATCTGTCTTTCACAATCTTGAGTTGTTTTTAAAATTGTGGTAGTCAAGAGCATGTCGGGTTCCCAGAAGATAATTAGACATTTTTTTTTCCTGCTCTCATCTGAACCTGTCTCTTTTTCATTTTAATTTCAATGTAAATCTTTTTTTGTTTTTAAGGTTATGTAGTGTCTACAGCTCAGTGCATTAGCAGTGCCTGGTAATCTGGGCCAGACAAGTTATGTATCAGTAATTTAATAAGCCATACAGAAAACAAAACAGCACAGATTTATTTTGTTTTAAAATTGAACAGGGTCAGCTGCATGAGCAATGTATCTGCCAGCTACTGTCATTGTCCTGGCTGGGCAAACTCATTTATCTTGATTAGTAAACAACTTAAAAGTCAAAGAAGGTAGATACCTTAAAAGAATGTTATTAGGATACAGAACCTTTGATGTTTGGTGTCGTGCTCAAATCCAGGCCAGATCTGTTATTAGAAATCTACCACCATGTGGCAGCTAGGGAATGCAGGTAAATATATGACTGTTATCAGGTGAYGATGGAACAGGCAATTGTCACAGCTGTGCAGCTGAATCAGTCAAATTCAAGGTGTCTGCAGAGGAAATACTAATGGTGCAAGCTCATACCTGCTGATAATCATCAACATTTAGAGTGCCCAAATTCAGCTGGAGAATCTTAAAATTAAAGACCAGTGACTGGAAACCTKGAGGAGAGCTGGTGGGCCTAAAACAAATTTTCCCCTTCTGCTAATAAATTTTCTGGATTACTTTGTCTTCTCTGGCTTGAAACTAAATGATTTCTTTGATATGCAAAGCAGTTCAAATTAGCTGTGCACGTTAACAACTAGAGAACAGGTCATTTAGTTTTCCAGTCACTTAATTTCTTGCACCATATCAGTTCAACAATTCTTTAACAACAAACAACACTTGAAAATGGATATTAAGCACAAATCTGCAAATTTACTGGGCGAAGAGGGAGTTCTCTGTTGAAGAATCACAGTAAAACTACTATAAATTAAAAGTATAATCTTGCATAATGCGCAGCAGGACCTGTCAGGGCATTTCTGGGGCCATTAAAATGACTGTATTTCCCCGAACAACCTTTACTATAAGAGTACCTCTGTGGCCTCCATGGACTCCAACTATCTTTGAGGGGCAACTCAAGGGTGGTCTCTTGCTTTCTGTCTGACAGAAGCATTTCTTTGCTCTTCTTCCAAAGGCTGCACGTTCTAAAAGGATATATTTAAAGGCAAATATACATATACATATACATATACATAATAGCATGTAACACTTGATATGCCAACACCTGCAAAGGTACCTGCCACAGTAACTGGAGCCTACAACACTGAAGTGCTGGAGGGTACTGTTGTGAGGAAGTTCAAAACACCGAATCATAGAAATTGGTAGTGATAAACCCCCTTTTAGGTTGTGTGGTCTGTTCGGTATTTAGAGTGCAATAAATTTCCATAGACAATGTACTTTACCTTCAGAAGAATATTTCACAATACAGTAGATTTTCCTGTTAACTTAAACCCGGAATGCCTTTTYTCTTGTATAAATAAGCAATCTGAAAAGTATTTTCTGATGAAATATAGAAATCAATATTTCTTAGGTGAAATTCATCACCTCTTAGTATCAAACCCCAATTCTGTTCAGTAGAAGCRCTGCTTCACACATGAAAATGCATGAGCTATAATGCTTCCATTTTTGTGTTCATTTTTCCTACTATGGAACAAAGTATAAAGAATTAAAAGTTTTTCATGAAATAACAGGCAGCAAAGAAATCTAGCAAGTTGATCAGAAATTTCACTAAGCAAGGATTACAAAAGTTAGTATGGAACGATAACTTACCGACTGTTACTAAAGCTGCRGATTTCTCATGAGGGACAATTAATTTTGCTCAGTGTGCAAGGTGTCAGAGTGCAAAGTGTTTCTTTGAAGGTAATGGTACGGGTGTACAAGTGTGTGAATACCAAAATAAAACATTAGGACATGGATGAATATGTACTAAATAATAATCATTTAAAAATGCCAAAGTAACTGAATCAGTATTCTGACAATGTGAAGGTAACAGCTGGGGGTTGCTTAGATCTTTTCATAAAGGTCCAAAAGTTTCCTCTCTCATCTACTTTTGGAAAAAAAAAAGAGTAATAAAAGCTACTGCTTTGAGGACAGCTCTGAAGTTCAGTTTACATTACTGTCAAAGCTAGATATTTTCAAAAGATAATCATGGTACCCTGACCATCTTAAGAGCTGCCCAGTTGTTTGGCACACGATAACAGCAGAGTGATGGACCAACAAATACATTTGACGTGAACATCAAAGTGATTGAATTCAGTGTGTTTTAAATTAGACAAGACTAAGAAAATGGATAGGAATTACAGAGCAAGCAGCTCTCCTTATCAGACAAAACAAAGACAAGCAGATATTGCACAAACAAGAAATACAGATTTTTTTTAAAAAAAGTGTAAAACTTCTTTTCATGTGTTTCACAGTCTGCCTTACTTATTTTTCCTTAGTAACTTTAAAAGATAGTTCTACTGTAGAATTGGCAGTGGGAGACCTGAGATCAGATCTGCTGTGGACATCTTCAAGCAGTTTTTTTCATAAGCTAAGAATGACTTTATTAAGTCTGAACTTGTTGAAAGGTTGTGTCACTTTGGTACAACTTCATGAGATTACTGCCAGTAAAAACTGGCAAAAAAAAAAGAGCGCCCTCTATTTTTTTGTTTTTTCAGTATTTCTCATTTTGGCTGCCTGAGTCCTTGATATGAAAACYGAAACCATGTGAAAGGATTAAAATGACAAGTCATTTGTGCTTCTGTGACTAATGGTGTCTGTTACTACTTACTGCATAAGTGATAGTGCTGGAAATTGGTGAGAGGAACATGCTTGTAATAAGCATCTGAGCACGCTTCAAATAAGCACCAGAGAATATGAAAGAGCATCCCAAGAAAGGATTTGTCTGCTAAATGAATTGTTCATGCTGCTTTGGAGTCAAAATTGGTATGTAAAATTTTAAAGCAGTTAGTTGAAAAAATTAAGGAAGGAAAACATTTTTTTTTCAGTGTAATCTGTCGTCTTGAAAAAAATGTGACTGCAATCAAATTATTAAAAGGTTGGGTAGCACTCTTCTTTTTAAATATTGGTCTTATTTTTTCTTTCTTGGTAAGCAGTCACTCAAGAAGACAGGGTCACATGTGTCCATAGTTTGACCTTATTTCATGTTTGTAATGTAGGGGGTCAAAGGGCAGAAAATTCTCGGAGCACTGCAGTCAAAACAAATAGCTAGTCTAAATCTTGGTTTGAAAGAAATAATTTTATAATCCCTCCACCTTTAAAGACAGTCTCTGAATGTGCTATCTGCTTTGAAACATTCTGCAGATAGAGCTAATAACCCAGGTCAGACTCATGTGTATTAGGTTTATTTAATACTTCAGAGCTGAAAACTGGACTGTAACTTCAGAGCCGGTTGTAAAGTTTCCATCTCGATACTCTTCTTGCAAGGTACTGTTTTCTACTCAACAAAAACGTATCAAAATACAGACCTTACAGAGAGCTGCTGATAAGCAGAAACTGGGCAACTTGCTTACTAAAAAGTTCCACAGTTTTTAAGATTTCTATACATGATGAATGTTTGAATTAGAAATGCTATGACTGTGTGTAGGATTCCCTAAAACCAGGAAACCTTTTTTCTACTTTTGCCTTAAGAATTGATAAGCTGGAAGRGTGGGCTCTTTAGGGAGAGCAATGGAGTCAGGCTTGCTGGAAAAATATCTGGTGTTTCATACTAAAGGACTTAGAGGGGAGTTCATTTGAGAAAGGTGTGCTAAGGGTAACAGCTCGCTGGAGAGAGGTCACCAGGGGGAGTGCAGTTCTTGAGGGCTTACTCTAACCGAAAAGCACTACAGACCCAAAGCAGTGAGAAATTTGTTCCAAAGCAGAGCTCCTAGTTTCTTTGCTTAATTAAGATGACCCTGTGCTTCTGCCTTACCAGTCAGCTTGAGACAGTGATTACCTACGGCAATTGCAGTATTTTTTTGCCTAGAAGATAGGGAAGCAATCAAACTCTTTTGATCATACTCTCAACAAATAAAATGACTAAAACCACTGGTCACTCGCAAATTAAAGAGGCTTTAGATGCCCCAGTGAATCCCAGTGAAAGGCTTCACAGAGATATTCCGAGAGTGCAACTTTGGGTGCAAGGAGTCTGGTCAAWGGCTGGAGTGACTCTCTGAAGAGACCATGGCTTTGTCTTATTGAGATACTGAGCCTTGAGTAGAAGTGCCAGTCTTCCTYCGGGTGTTGATCCAAAAGGGAAGAAAGGTCTATATTCCTCCAAACCTTGTATTCTTGAAACAAGTCAGCAAGGTCTTGCAAGGTAAGAAGATACTGACATGACATTCCTTACTGTGTTTGTTGGGAAGATTTATATAGGAATGATGTAAAAGTTGATATTTGCTAGCTTTCTCCCTCCGTGTTTAGTCTACCAATATTCAACCATAGAAAAGGTCGAGCTATTGGTGAATAATATTGTTTCATTCCAGGAATCATATGACTCGTGTAGATACATGATTTTTTTCTTTTTTCCCCCTCAGTGATTTTTTTTTAAGAATATCACCTAACTTGAGGGGGAGGATGTGTGCAAAAAGAAGTGTGGTATTTTCTTGTTAACAGTGAACCATGTACTATTTTGTAATCATCAGCCAGAATGAAACTGATACTTAAGTGTTCCACTTTGTACAGGGCATTTAAGCACCAGGCCTGACAGTGACTTTTGCAAGCTTGCACCAACATAGTTCTCTTTGTACAAAGCACTTAAACCAAGTCAAGGAAAGAATACAAAAGAGACTTCCCTAAGAAAGCTCTCTTTATGATGTTTATCTGATCATATAATCATAGTAATATAATCATAGCTACCTCTTTCCTCTGCTGTAGCACTCAACCTTGGATTGCTTCTATAACCTCATCTTTTGTTGTATATGGACTGGATCATCACACGCATCGTTTGGAGTATACAGTAATTATCTCTTTCTAACAGGGTAGTGGGCTGGAACTAACACTGTTGGGCAAAGATTAATATGTTTGCTCTTTCTGGTTGAGTCCCACAATGGGTCTTTGCTGGCAGGACAGTTTCCAGCCAGACATGGAAGAGTCAAACTGCCTAATTCCTTAGAATGGGACAATGAGGCATCAAAAGTTGCACAGGAACCTAAGACAAAATTTCTTGGCAGTGAAGTTGACAGATCACTGGCACAGGCTGCCCAGAGAAGTTATGGAGTCTCCTTCTCTGGAGATCTTCCAAACCCGCTTGGACACAATCTGTGCCACGTGCTCTAGGAGACCCTGCATGTGCAGGGGGGTTGGGCTAGATGACCTCTGGAGGTCCCTTCCAACCTTAAGCATTCTGTGATTCTATGACGCCCAATTTTCTGAGCTAACATTTCTTCCTCTTTGTGGTTTTTTTTTTGTTTTTATATTTGCTATATTGCTGCCTTTTTTTATGCAGTCTTTGATCCAACTTCTTATTTGGAAACTTACTGAAGTTTTGAATTGACCCTCTTGACACTGCCCTCACTCTTTGCCTATGCTTTCATCTTTCCCCTGCCTTTAGTGTGCAAACTCTAGCCTTCAGACTAAGGTGATAGCATAGCTACAATTTCATCTTCATGTTCTTCTTCCCGTAAAACCGTGCACTGAGTCACACACTTCTTCCTACCCCTATTGAGTAGGCAAAAAAAAAAAAAAAAAGCAGTGGAAATAGTGCCTAGATGTGTTGTGGGTATTTGGCAGCTCTGATATGAATCAGAGGCTTTGAAGCTCTGAGGCTTTATTATCTTTACATTGTGACCTAAAAGTGAGTTAAAATTTAGCGTCAATATGCTGTATGAAGCTAATAGGTGACTTCTTTTTTTTTCTTGTCCAGCAGACTGAATTCATTTCTTCCTTCAGAGCTATCTGGATTAAAAAAAAAAAGTCAGTAGCTTTGACTGTTTTAGCAAACGTAGTTTGTAAATACTCTGTGCAAAAGTGCGTGTTCAGCTCTCCATCATGGAAGCATGTGGATGATAGTTTTTAGCTGTGAACTGCTTTGGCTTAATAGGCTTTACAGTGTTTTGCTTTTTGTTTAATTTTGTTTTGTTCAGTGGTCAAGTGTGGGAATATGAGGACATGGTTGAAAAAAATACAAGAAGGTTTGCCAGGGAAAAGCAAAAATTTCCCCTTATGCTTGGTGGTGTTTATGCCAAAGCTTAATCCTTATAATTGAAAGAAAAAAAAAAATCTGCTAACATAACACCTCTGTGTGTGATTTTGACTATCTGCATTTTCACATTGAAAAACAAGAAAGTTGTTTTATGGAGCCTCAAAACCTGAGCTCATTTTAAAGAAGGAATTGGTAATTTCCATACTGTCTTTTCAGGCCGTAAATTTCACAGATTATGAGTGTGAATAGCTGGAAGCAGTGCTCTCTTTTCTGGGTTTTAAATTCCGCTGATGTTCTTTTCACTGTGTTGTTCATGCTCTTAGGATGAGGAAAAAACAGAGTAGCGACTGTCACTGGAAAACCTGGTAATTAAAAAAAAAAAAAAAAAAGCAGCTTATTCCCTTGTTCTGATGATAAACAGTGTGGGGGCTTTATGCCTGTTTTGGCATGTTATTCTCCTTTCTGTTCTCCTTTTCTGTTTTTTCCAGGGCTTTTGAGTACTTTTATAAGTACCTTTGTGACTGCCTTTTCTAAAAGCCACTGTGGTAATTCTAATAATGGTGGTGTAAAAAGCTGTTCAGAATACAGTGTTGTCCATTTGACTGCTGCCTATCTGTTTGCTGCCTAATTTATTGTTCCCAGCATGAGAACAGGGGAGTCTGGTATGCGCTGCTTTGCTCAGTAGCGTCCTGGGAGGGAGTTTATTTTCCCTGAATGCCGCACACAGGAAAACAAAAGACAAATTCTGTGTTAATTCCAGCAGTCTGCTGCAACCGTTTCAGTCTTCAGTCTCTGCTTTCTTCTGAACACCAATTAAGAACATTCAAATAAATCTTTTGGCTCTAAAAGAATTTTGGGGGAACTTTTTCCATTATATTCCTTATATTCCTTCTCAGTCTGAAAGTCTCATAATGAACAGTGTTAAGGAGAGAGACTGAGTAACATTCTGGGGTTTTATAGGGTGTCCATTAACATGGAGGTATTGCCTTATTTTTGCTAAAAAATAAACGTAATTCGTCGGCAGATTTTCCCAAATCATTTGTTCTTTTCACAGTCCTCAGTGTGTAAAGTAGTCGTCATAAAGGGTTGATCCTATAGGGATCTTATTGGTCAACTTTGTCAGCTTTGAGTCTTCTGTTCACTTGTCTCCCCAATCCTCTCCCACTCCAGCATTTTTGTCCTCYTAGTCTATATTATCATCATCTCCTGCACTGAAGTGTTTATATATCCAACATTATTAACACATGCTCATTTGACTCCTAAAACAAATCCAAACAAAAAACTACCGATGTCACCAGATCAAATTCTCTTTCTCTAGTGTAAAACTCTAAAACTTCTCTCTGTTCCCATGGTAAGGCTTTCATATTGTTGCTAAATTATCTGGACTTCATGATGAGAAATGGATGTTACATTGCAGGCTTTATGTACTCAGAAATATTTGTGGTCTGGTGCTTTGTCTTCATTTGCTATGTGCTCTTTTTCTGCTTCRGAGCAGACCCATGAATAAATACTTTCTAATCCAGCAGTTTACTATGCTTGAGTTTCTCAGCTTGTTTCTTATCTTTTGCTGGTAGAAGGATGAATCTTTGTGAACCTCTGGCTCCCTGAAAAGAGTTGTTTACAACTCGTGTCTTTCCTACTTCTCTTTTCCTTTTGATGTGTAGTTGAGGGGACTTTATTTTTATTTTTAAAACCTCTTTACTTTCCTGCGTGGTTTCTCAGGGAATTAGTTTCTTTCTTTTTCCCTATCCCCACTGCTCTCTTCAACATGATTTTCAATATTTCCTTCACGACAGTTATTTACCTATGTTTTGCTCACTAAAAGATCATGACTTTTAAATACTCTCCAAACTGCTATTCAAAACCTGAAAAATGTAGTGTCTCTCCCTATTTACATGTTTCATTTCCTGATTTATTTTCATCATTGCAGTCCCCTCTAAGAAGCAGTTGGTTTGAGTGGAAGTTTGCCACCCTGATGCCATTTTTACACTTGTATCTTGGAAAGATACAGTTGTTATAGGTGAAATAACAAAACCTTTATCCTGTTAGTTGAAGGATCGAGGAATCTGCTGAAGATCTGGCTTTTAAATCACAATGTGCTGGCTCCCTGCCCTAAGGTGAAGGCCTGTTATGAAGAACAGCAGGGAAAGCTCTATGTTCTTTATCTAGACACTAGTCACAAGTGATTCTTTAGTACTGATGTTCAATCTACACCATGATTCTAAAAAACACCTGTCCTGTCTTACCTTACCTTTCTTTTACCCAGTTGAGTGTATTTCATAGTCTGAACAGGCATGTATACTACATTGTCAATCATGGTAAAAGGTTAGACCTGTTAACCCTATCCTTCCTTTTCTTGTATTTTTATCAGAAATAAATGCCTCTTTTTCTCCTCTTTTCCCTGTCTCCATTTGTGTCCTTTGAAACATAGATGATAGGTCTGTGGCAATTGAACTAAAAAGCTCATAAACTGAATGGCTTTCCCGAGAATGGGGAATTTGTGCAGACTGCATGCAATAAGCTCTTCCAGTGTCCTTTCTCTGCTTTAGAAGTTTTAATAATAACTATATCTTCATTTGATGTTTTCAGTTATTCAGGCAGGGAAGAGCAAAAGGACAGTTTGGGGGAGGGAATTCATGGTCTTTTTCTGAAGTAATGCAAAGTGAGAAAATATGATGCCATAACAAACCCATTTGCCTAAAAGTCCCTAATATCCACCATTAACGTCTTTAATAAGCTGAAATGATCATTGTTAGTGATGGTCATTTTAAGTCATAGGGGAGTATTTCTGCTGTTCAGCTTGAGAGTGTTAGATTAAGCTACTCGAGCAGGTGGGATTCTGGGGAGAGCAATTCAGAGCAAGAGCCTCATTGTAATTCCTCCAGAAAGCAGTTCTGCTGGAAAGCATAGAGATTGATTCATTATTCCTGATAAAAGGAAGCAGCCCAGGATAACGCTATATTTTGGCCTCCTACACCAGATTTATAAAGTTAAGGGAATGTTCCCTGGTTTTCCAACATCTCCTCCCTCTTTGCTTTCCCTGAGACTGTTTGCTTGATCCATGATGTGTCAGACTTGCAGATCATATTTAGTGTCTTGTTAGTTCAGGCTTAGCTGGAAGCTTTCAGTGGTTATTTTGGGGCCATCTGGAACATGAACTTTAATCTTGACGGGCAGTATTTTAAAAGAGCTGATGAACTCATTTTCTAGAGTTTAATTTGATGGAGGAGTGGTTTTTAACTGTGATATCAATTAAAGTGAGTCTGTTATTTATTGCTCAATAATATTGTTTATCCTAAGTATTGTAACTATGTTAAATGCATTATGTGGCATATACAGTGATTTTTGTGTTATTGTCTCTCTGTTCAAATATACATTTTAATTGGAGAAATGTTTTACTCCTGCCTAAAGCATGCAAATCAGACATATAACCAACTACGAAATGTAAACAAATATTTGACCTACAGAATTCTGATTAATTTCAAAGTTTAATTTAGCATAAGAACAGAAAGCAAAAAAAAAAAAAAAAGTTGCTATCTTACCTCAGTTACTATTTTTTTCATATTTAATGTAATGAAGGAGAAGGTGTTGTTTCTCCTGTTATAAAATAATAATAACATTATGCCTAAGTAATGTCCCCAGTGTGTGTTTGCCTATCATTCTTGTTCAGAGAGCAAACACACAGTTTTGTCACAAGGCTCCTCAAATCAGTTGCATTTACAAGTGATCTAAATGGGATATTCTTTGGCTTCTTCTGTAGCAGATTTTAAGGTTTATTTCCCTTTTTTTTCCTTTTCTTTTCTTTTTTTTTTTAAGTTGGAAGCTTTCCACAGACATAAACATGAACATTGAGTTTTTTTCTGCCCCTTAACAATGATTAGTGACAACAGTAGTTAAGAAGGCTCCATAGGTGAGCCAACTTATTCCTTTTGCTATAATGTCGTAAAATCACCTGCCTGTTTTATTAGAAGAATTCTTAGCTGGCTTCTGAGAACACAGTCGCAGTGGAGGAGGGAGCTGCAGACTGACTATATGTACTTTCTTCTTTAGGTCCATTTGTTTCCTCTGTATCATTTTATCATTTTTCCCAAGGAAATGCTTACTATTCTGTTCTTTTTCCATATTGTCTCCTCCGCTCCACTCCATAAACTTAGGTTTTGCCACCAAATCTTTTATTTTTTTGCTTCAGGTCTTTTACATATCGCACAGCTTTGCGCCCCCCCACACTGTGAGGTTTTTTTTGGTTTTTTTAAGTTGCTTTTGACATTGCTGAGAGACATGAGCTCTAGGGACACGTCTATATAAAAAGGGAGGAAATGGCTACTAAGAAGCTTTTACTCTTATTTTTCCCTTTCTATTGTGATATCAGTGCTTGTTCAGAACTGACTATTCCTGAACAGCACGAG
Organism: Eudromia elegans; assembly: GCA_003342815.1. Classification (NCBI taxonomy): domain Eukaryota; kingdom Metazoa; phylum Chordata; class Aves; order Tinamiformes; family Tinamidae; genus Eudromia; species Eudromia elegans. The sequence continues at coordinate 2,731,838 of PTEX01000038.1, read as the reverse complement.
ACCCAGCTCCACTGAAGCCAAGACCGAAATTCTCCCCCGCAGTGCAGGTCGCAGGCTTTCTCCCGGTGAACGTGGTGTCAAGGAAGAAATTTCAAAGGGAGGAGGCAAAGTGATTTGTATCCTTCCTTTTCCTGGGAGATTCTGATGTTATATAGACCTCTTAGACTATAACAAGCTCTAGTTTTCTCTGCATTCATGTGTTAATACCTAAGGCAAAAATAAAATTTGCGGTATCTTTCAGTAAAGATCATTGCAAAGATTTATGAATAAGGCAGAGGCACTTGGAGTATCTCATCCTTTTAAATTAACCTTTACCTTTTGCTAAAGATGACCAGCCATAGGGAACTTCCATATATTTTCATATGGCTGAGTCAGGAAACCAGCACTCCAGTTATTCTAGTTAACTGCCCTCACAGCATCTCACAGTAAAGTGTTGCTTAGTTGTGCTTTAAAGATCTAAATGTTTGAACGAGTGAGCTAATAACAAATGAAAATTAAATGGTAMTTTTGTTGTTAACTGGGACGCTTGGAAGATTGATATTACTCTTTTTGTTTAGACTACGAACAGTTACTGGGGCAGAAAACTGTGGAGATGTGGATCTTGGCTTTATTATTATTAACATTAACTATCAGGTGGTAGTTAAATGACTGCAATGCTTCTCTTCTCGGCACAAAAACAAATGGTGTGGTCTGGCAGCCCTCATTTTCCTGAATCCTTTTGTCACTAAGTGTGAAATTCTAGGCAGTCATAAATAATTAACACTGAAAAGTGAAAATCTTGCAGATAATCCGTTCAAGGCAATAGTATCTTGGTGTAGCCTGACTTGATTCCCTAACCCCTCATAATTTAAAGCACTGTTTTACAGGGCTTCAACTCGCCCAGGCCAAGCATTGCATTTYATTCACTGAACTGAATGCTCACTGTGGAGGTGTATCAGTGATTTTGTGGTGGCTTTTGTATTCTTTGTAACCTGTTTACAGGAATTTGCTGCTCAAGTAGCAACTTATCCTTCAGTAGGAGATTTCTTTATATTCCCCAGGGACTTCAGAAATACCAAATATTTTCTTGAATGATCCCAGTGCTGTATTACCTGCTCTGTTCACAGTTACCAGTTTTTAAAACGTGTTGTGCTAACACTGCTGCAGTATCTGGTCTTGCAGAAGGCTTCATGTTAGCATGATTTTCATCACTTCTTTTCTCGGAAATAAACAGATTAKCAAGTCTTTGTATGAGGACTGCCCGAGAGGGCGTCCAGCAGTCCATACGTGTAGGGGTGCAGCTCGAGGTACTCAAGGACTGCGGCACTAGGACAGGTACTCGAGGACCGCAGCACTAAGGTGGGTTCCCAGGCCTGAAAGGTACTGGCACCACATGGCTCCTATAATGTGAATGGGAAGAAGCCCCAGCCCTTCTCCTGGTGTCTTCGTAACAGAAAGCAAAACACACTCAATTCTATAATGCCATATTGTATCAATGTCTTGGGGTTGTACCTGCCTAATACAAGAAATATATATTTTATATATATTTGTGTATTAATATAGATAAATATGTACACACACACACAAACATGCATATATATTGTACATACCCAGGATATGTGGATACCTCAAATCATGGTCTGAGTAGAATAATTGGAGTTTTCATCTACTCTGCTGTGGAAGAGAAAGAAATTGAATTGAACTTGAAAGCAGCTGAAGCATCCTTGTGCAAATACAGGACCTTGATATGATGGCAGTTTGCTGCATCAGTTTGAGGATAAAGACCTCTATAMAATATGCTTTTAAATATAAAGAAGGAAGATATTAGCATCCCTAGAACATTCTCTGATGAGTTCTCTTTCTCCCTTTACCATTTTTTTTTAGTAGTACTGGCTTTCTGTCTCACTTGACTTGGTATAAAATAGAAGTTAGTAATCTTTCCCTGCAAATACTGTGGCATTTTCTAATTTCATAGACAGCCTTGATAAAATTACTATCTGAAAGAGATTTAGGGCAAGGACTTTCAGGGGTCCTTATTTGGGGAGATAAAGGGCTTGAGAAAATGAGAGGGGGGCAGTGTGGCTTTGTGCTTAAAGCACTGACATTTTACTTTACCCCTTTCTCATGATTCTAATCATCACTGAAAAGCTGTCTTTTATGACTTTTAATATACAGACTTGAATAGTGCCTTTAACMGGTTCTTCTTGAAAAACAGAGTTGGAGAGCCTGCTCCTACCACCARTCAGTTACTTCCGAGTTTGGTGGCCAGAATGAGAGACAGTAATGAGCTTTATGCATTTTGCTTCCATTCTTCATGGTTGTCTAAAATGTAATTATCAAGTGATGGAGCTATAMGGGAGAAGGTGAAAAAAATGAAGATGGAGAAAAGAAGTATTTTCTGGAACATTTCTCATTTCAGTGGGAAAGAATATCAACCCTTATAATTGGGTAACACCTTGTGAAAGTGTTAGCCAGGTACAGGCTGCTGATCTGAGAAAGTGARAAATGTCTGGACTGTCTTAGTACTTCTTCCCTCCAAACCACTACTAGATTTTTCCTGGTTGGTTTAAAAAAGCTCTGTGAGAAACAACTCTCTTGAACATATCAGAACGCTTCCTATTCAAAGCAGGAGACCAAGGTGTCTTAGAGGTTTGTTATTGGAAGAGGGAGGCTATGGCAGACCATTTCCTAGCTTGGTACCTGGGTCACTTGTCTGGGTGGCAGGAGATGCTTGCCTCACGACAGGCCAGTGCCCAGATACTGCCTTGCAAGGGACTTACTCCTTGGGACCAGGTTTATCTGGGCCTGAGTAATTTCCTTGAGAAAACTTATTTTCTGGAAAGCTTGTATTCCCAAATGCATTTAGGTTTGATGAAAGGCTATTAAAAATGAAACTTCTCCCTTCCTCAGCTTCCTTCAAGAATAGAAAAGTGGACTGTCTCTAGCTACAGCCTCCCTGATACTCAGTCTTGCACAGTTTTGAGGTGGTTGAACTCAGCCCTCAAGAGAGTTAAAATCAAGTCGTTGCATTTGGTTAGACCAGCAGCTGGCATCAGATGCATCTTCACAATGCAAAGAACAGGACCCAGAAGCAACACAGCAAGACTGTGTTGTGGCACCTGCGCTGCTCCATTGAACTTACTAGTTCATATGGAGCATCCCAATTGACAGCCAGCCTTTGGGGGTCTCCTGCAATTTGTACTCTCCCGCTGCCCATCTGTAACAGCCCACAGTGTTGTGCAGTAGAGAGAGGCCCATATGTTTGGTTGTGTTGCTGAAAACACATGGGCTTGAACATTACTCAGTCCTCCAGGCTGAACTAAGAAAAAAGCATGCTGAGGTCATTGCAGACCTCCCAGTTCTCATAAATCTCTCCCTGGATGGGAACGACTTATTCCACTCTCCTGTGACATTCAAATCAGGTAACAGTAGGTATTTATAGCACCACAAAATTGCAGCTAACAGTTCTTTGCCCTGTCTCAAAATTTATAGTAACATATTTTTCTAACTGCAGCAATTTGCCACCAAGCTTTAAAAGGGTTTCTTGTATAAAGTACATMTTAAAAAGAGGGAGATAAATCAATCTCTGATGATTACAAACTATTATGGTCACTATATAGAACTTCACATTAATATATGACAGTTAAATTGGAAATGTGTGTGTAGCAACTTATGCAGGGAGGAGGAATATCTGAATTTAAATGCCAGTGCAGGTTGGGGAGTTTCCCCCATAGATTCTTAGTCAAAACAAGTCTTGGTGGTTTTRACTATTTACCAACACAGTGTAGCTATAGTTAGCCCCTGTCTTTGCCAGAGGGGAGATGTTAAGGCAAACTCCTACCCCTTCTGTAGGGGCAAAGCAGAACTCTGCATATTCCCATGTGGAGCTACAAGTGGGTCTTTTTCTATCACCGCTGCCTGTTGCATGTCCTCAAACCCAGCTTGACTTCTGTGTTTCCCCCAAAGCTGGCAGGGAAGAAGTGTACCCCTTCACTTGTACAGGTGCTGCGAGACACACAGAGTGTAGATCGCAATGACAGAGTGCTGAATGTTGTTTAATCTGGGAAGCRTGCCCTTCTTGTGACTGTATCTGTATTTATTATACGTGGCCTTAATATGCTTTGGAAAGGTGTTAAAGTTCATAGGCTTTGCTGTTTACTTGGATAAGCAGCATCTGATTTGGACTTATTGAAGCAGATGTTAAGCAGAGAGAAGAGATTGACATGTCTGTAGTGGTTCCATCGCTGTCTGAATTAYTGTCTAAACCGCAGCACTGGCACTTCTCTAATTTAATACACATTTCAGCAGTGGCTATGGTAATAAAATCTGAAATGGCTCATTCTTCTTTCATTAAAGTCGGAAGGGGAAAAAAAAGAGATCTGTATCGACATAAACACAGAAATGTTCCTGACCAACATAAAAATAGCTTTTTTTATATTAAAAAAAAAGCTAACCTTGTTGTTTCAAAGCATTATTTATTGTGGGCTGTGTCTCTTTTACGCAAATGTGATGCTGTGACATAAGACSTGCCTTTGAATGGTTAAATGCAAAGCTGCCTTTGCAAAGGGTGTGCCTCACTTCTGAGCTGTCCCTCTGTGCTCACAAAAGGGAGGCGGAAGATGAAAACAGCTCACATCTTAGAYTTATAAAACTTGCCTAGTGAAAGCAGGGTATGAATTATGCCTTCCAGGCTGTGCATGTGTCTGGGATTCAAAGACCTATCGGGCTATCCTGCACTTCAGTGACCCAAGGCAGGGAGACAGCATAGTCTCCTCGTGGCTGGTCAGCGGACTCTACCTTCCCACTAAAGGATCAGGGTAGGGATGTGCATGTAGTTTCCCCAGGAGATATAGGCAAAAGAAAGCCTCCAGTGTGGATCCTTCTGCAGACGAGGGCTGAGCAGGGTCTAAATGAGGCATTTGCTTTAGTGTGAGTTGGCCTTAACAGAAGTCAAGCTTGAAATTGGTGGGAGTTAGGGTTTCTCGACAACTTTGCAGCAGGTAGGAGGGTCTTCAGATTTGTGCTGAAAAAGGTTACTCTTCTTCGTAGCAAGTGACTTGTGTGAGGATTGTACTACTATGCTTAAAGTGAAACAGTTTTGTAGTTGATCAACATCTTCTTGATAGTGTCCCATCACTGAAAGGGGCTTTAATTAATCGCAGTGTGGCATGAAGGTGCATAAACTTTATAAAAGATTTTGACAGTCTTTCACTTACTTCAACGATTATTTGCTAATAAGTTAATAAAGGAAGAAAATAGTAAAACAATATGATGGAAAAATTATGTTTTTCAGAACACATGTTTGTGAATTTGTTACTCTGACATTTAGTTTTAGGATTAATCTAGCTTCAGATTATTCTACAGGGTGGGAATGCAGAATTTTGACTAGCCACAATTGCTCATGTAGAGTAATGATGATATAGTTATCCATTCATAAATGCTTTAATCGATCATTTGATGCATCATAATTCTTAGATTTAATGCCTTATCTAGTGTGATAAAACTCTCTCTTTATATATGTATATAAAACCTCAAGAGGAGTAAGTTAATTACTTTGAGAAATAAAAGCAAATTTCAGCCTGAGGGTAATTAAGTTCTCATCCACAGTGGTGAATTATTTTAGCTATTCTGTATTGACTATAAGTTTAGTTTATCTGATTTGTATTGTGCAGTGATGTTGAATAAGCATAGTAAAATCTACAAATGATGAGGCTTTTCCCATCAACAGTAAAAATAATCCATTGAAACCTGTTACATTTAAAATGATTTACCATAGTGAGTGAGATCAGGGAAACTATTCAGAATTATAAATAAGCATAGCTGTATCCAAGCAAGGAATGATAGCATAACTAAAGTGACTTTCATGGTTATTACTTAGGGAATTTCTCTTAAGCATACGTCTGAAAGAAGTACTTTGTTAAAAATCTTGAGTTCTTTTTTTTAATTGGCTTGCCACTGGTAAGTCTAAAATTCATTAACAAACCAATTAATTGTTTACCATATTCAGATGGGATACTGAGTAAACATGTCACCTTAAAAACACTTATTTTAATGCCTTATAAAAGTTCTAATTAATCCTGCCATTTTAGAGATGAAAATAAGTTAAAAGTTTTGTCTTTTTTTTTTTTTAGAAGGATAACTGAAGGAGGGAAATATCCATGAAGATTTGCACACACTAATCTTAAAAAAGGAAAAGAAAAGCACGTGCACTGTGTGTGGTGTGAGGCTCATGGACGATGACATCTCTCACAAAATTTCTTTAAGCCCTTCTGGAGAGGATGAAGCATTCATATGCAGATATTTTGATAAGGCATTTTCTACAGGTAGCTTATATTCCCATGATCTTCTCTGCCATCAGTTAGAGCAGGAAAGTACTATCCCCGTCGATGCAACTTATGTCTTGATATAAGACCATATGGTTTGGCTATGCTGAATAATTTTTAGGTATGATGTTTCCAGTTGGTTCATCCTAACTTGCATAACTGTTTACTTACTAAATGGATGTTTTCATTGCAGAAGGAACATGGCCAAAGTAAATGAGTGACTTAAGGAAAGGCTTTGTCAGAAGCACTTTATCATGAAGCTGTAAGTCTGTGGGACGAAACAAAAATTAATCTTCACTGGAACTAGAAGGTATTTGATGTGGATGCTTATTTGCACTATCTCACTAATCTGTTTTGGTCAAAGGGCCAAGAAGTTTCCATACTCAAATGAGAGTTTGGAAGTGTATAGTTCTGAAGCCTTGTAATGAGCAACCTATTAAGCTCCTTTTTTTTCTTTTCTTTCTCTTCCTCAGTAAGTAACCTTAAGATACTATTGTAAGAAGTTCTTATGAAAAATGSGTTTTGCTAGTCATCAGGGTTGCAAAGGGAAACTAAAATATGACTGAAGAATAGCATAGATTTTAAAAGCAAGAAGGCAGCAAAATCTAGTTTAGGCAGTTTGGTAATTTGGTGTGCCTGAGATGTGCATATTGTCAATGTGTGTACTCTTAAATTAAACTTACTCTGCCAGGAAACAGAAATATACCAGTGATAGTCTGCTTACTGAGTGTTTGTGCAAGTGCACTTCTCCTTCTGCCTCTTTTTTCCTTTTCCCTCACAAATATGATGGATAGAGAATAAATGTTCCATATTGGAAAGGCACAACTTTGACATTCCTGTTGTTTCTGTATTCCAGCATGGAACTGTCTCCTCTACAGGGACGTGAGGTTATTGCAATTCTTAWTTTTTTTTGTTTGTTTTCTATATTCTTGAAGTTTAAGTGGTGCGTTAATCTATTTTACTTTTTTTTAGAGAAAAGAAGGTTAACTTCTTTAAAAATCATTTCATCCTATAGCCAATTGTGCTGATCAAAAGCTGTCAAAATCTTAAATGTGCGTGAGCACTGTATTTTCTACATGTGAATTATCTGAATACTGCCTTTCAGATGAGTCTGGCTTTTTTATATTTTTCAAACTGAAAAGTAAAGGTGGGATAAAAGACAAAAACACAGCAGGACAAAAATAATTCAAACTTTTCCTGGCAGAAAATGGGAATGTTAGTGTACTTGAGTAAAATTTGTTTTGTGGTAATGTTTTATCTATATGCATGTTGGAAGGTGAATTTAGCAGCCTTTTCCATAAGGGCAGAATTGTGAGAACAAGAGTTGTCAGTGGCATTAGCCTTGAACCTATAAAGACTTTTATATAAAGTTTACATTTCTATAGAAATTTCTATGTTSTCCTCTTCCTCTAATATCTTAGGATATTGAGACATTAATGGAAGTAACTCCATAATAATCTTTCGATGTTAGGATCATCACCCTGACTGAAGAATGGCACCTGTAATGGAAAGATTTAAGAGTTGGATTTAGGGACTTCATCAAAATTCATGATGTATTTCTTACCTCTGAGGAGCTATTGGTCCGCATACAAAATATTCATCAGATTGCCTATAAATCTGTGCTTCACTTTTGGCTCAAAAGAACCTTTCCACAAAGGCTTGTCTGTGTAGATGGATTATATAGGAGTTGGAGAGAGCTATGGTCAGATGTGCCCAGTCATGTGTTAGCTGTGCATGGTTTCCAGTGGGAAACCATAGCTGCCCTTGGGAAATCATTTAGACTCATTAGCTTTTTTATAAATTTTGCACTTTTGGCATTGATTTTAGCAATGTGTTAATGCATCCAAATAGTTTGTCACTTTGGRCTGGTTGTCACAACAGTGACAGAAATGCAGTTATGTCCTTGTCGAGATGTAAACACAGWTCATGGATTTTTATTGGCCTGCTGTAAGGAAGGCACATATTAGGAAAATATGCCTGCCACTTGAATTTTTTTTATGCGATGTCCATATAAACACCGTCAATAGCCAGCCAGYAGCCAGCAACTAATATTCTCAAAGGTGAGACTTAGTCTGCAGCATGAACTCAAGATCTTAGAAGAAGGCTCATCTGGCACCTTCCTTGCCTCTTTAGGGTCATCTTCAACACCTTTTCCATAGATCTGTATCAGCAAGGACCTTTTTAATACAAATCCTTGTGTTCCTTCACAAAACCAAAGGATGCAGTTCTTCCATTGGGAAAAAAAGAAAAAGATGACAAAGTACATAGGATAGGTGGTCTTCCAGTACATCGCTGATAAGTAAAGTCTTTTATGGAACAAGGTTGTTTTCCAAAGATTCCCCAAATCTTTTGATTGAGCTTGAGCCTTTAACGATAAAACAGTGTTTAATCTTTTCCTTTTCCTCATTCTTCTATCTTCTTTAAAAAACTCTAAGCTCACTTTTTTACGGCAGTTTTAAAATCATTTCCATCTTAGAATTACTTTTATATGGTTTAGAATATCTGCCTTTTTAGTTGTCAAAGTTCAGTTCCCAAGCAGATAAATAAAATTGCATTTTAAAAGAGGGTGTTTTCTAGTTTCTCTTAGTTCTTACTATAGCTTCRAGTAACCCAGCAAGTCCACTTGAGTAATTAGAATGAAAAATGAGGGCAGCACCCACAGGCACAAGGCTATTTTTTCCTTTGTTCAACATAGCAWGTAGCCTTGTGTTTACTGCAAGCTGACACTGACAAGTAAGAGATTTTCATTTTCTCCTTCCCTGCTGTTTCACAATGAAATATATTGGCTAGGAAGTCACACTGAAAGGGCTCCTGACTTGATGAAAATATTTAAGCTTTCAAAAATGTCTTCATGCTAAATCAGGAGGATGCCAAGACCTTTCATCTTGTTGTGGGTTATCAGAGGCAAAAGTCTAGCAGACACGGCATCACCTATGGATGTGAAGAGGAAGAGTCAAGCCCCAGCTCTGCGTTGGTTAGAGTGAGGACTTAGACACCTTCAGCTGATTCACAGACCTGTGCCCTTACTCCGGGACTCTTGGCTATCTGAGGGCAGCACACACAGTTTCACTCATTCCTACCTGTTCTTTCTTTGTTTTGATGCAAAATTCCATTTCAAAACACCAGAAAACAACTTCAGGAAAAGGCTTCATCTAAACTTACAGCTTCCAGAGACAAGTTCATTTTAAATAACATTCATTTTCAGGTAAGGAAAAACCCTACACTGTATTGYATAAGAAGCTTCTCCTTTTAAGCCAGTAGGAATCATTGTCTTGAAGAACTGGAATCCAGTATATAGGKTTTTTTAATGGTTACTTTGTTGTTCTGTGTTTACTGTTTCCATTATTTCGCTCTGATCTTTAGTGGGCTGCAGAATGATTTACTCATATGTGAATGTCTGTGGAGGCTGACTAGACAGAGTGTGATCGGATACTGTAATTTGTTTTATCAGTGTTAGAATGGGGACCAGCGAGTTTCCTTTCTATGCTGAATGATTAATTAAGCTCAGCAAGATGATGGAAGTGCCTAATCTTTTGAAAATAGCCCTCTTGGACTGTGTTACAGACAAATTCTATTAAATAAGAGATGCTTCTGACAGACACGATGCCTAATCAAATCAGAAACCAATTTCTGTCTTCTGTGCTTATCCTTGGATCTCCCTTAACTATTATGGAGCAAGAGGCTTCGTAGCTCCTAAATGTACAGAGGATTCCTTCTGAAATAGTGCTTGCACTTTCTGAAYGGTACGTTTCCTTAGGATGAAAGGGGTTGTCTCCATGTTTTATTTTTTCCAATATATCTTTTATTTTATTCTTACCTCTTTTTTAGATCAGATCCCCAGCTCATTTGAGCTGGGTCATTTAAGCCAGGACAAATATTTCATAGATATAGGATAAAGATACTGCCTGACATGATATAGTCAAATAMCCATGCCAGACAAAGTTTTATGTCAATGAATAATCAGCTTCACACCTAAATTAGAGCCTGATCGGTGTCATTGGCAGCACCAATAATTTATCAAGTCTTGGTTTGTGTTTCTAAGGAGGGAGATGCAAGGCAGAAATAATAATCTTTCTCAAAGTAAGAAAGGGAAGTAGGAACTTCTGAAGTCTTTAAAATTGATAGAAGTCCCCCCCCCTTTTTTTCCTAATTCCTGTATTCTTTCAAGGATTTTCTATATGAATTTCTACCTTTTGATATAACGGAATATAGCTCCGTATTTGCACATTCACTATTGTGTGTACCTAAGCATGCTAGTAGTTGCTGCATAAGGCAGATTGGTAGTTTGTCCTCTCCCGAAACAACTCAACAAAAATCTAGAAATGGGAACAACTAGGTGTATGTTCCATAACTGTAGCCTTTTATAATATCTCATATTCTCTGAGTGTTACAGTTGCAGTCTAAGTAGAAAGAGAGGTGCAATTGCATTGCCATATGCTATGGTGGACTAAATGGGCTGCAGCAGGAGAACAGGTTGGAGTGGCGACTCCAAGAGCAGGTTGATGCCATGGTGACATGGTCTAACCAAGGCACTGGCAATACAAGCAGGCACAGCAGAGGACAGGTGGGAATAATAGGCAACTGCGTTCCACAGTAAAGCAATCCAGGATGGGAAGCTGTATTCTGGTTCTGTCTCAAAGGGGCAAATGCTAACAATTGGAAATATATAGTGGAATTTCTCATCTGTCAGGAATTCCACTTTAATTTTTATTAATCTGAATGCTTATGCAGTGGGCTTGTTTAGATGATAGATACCGGGTTTCCTTTTCTGTTGAATAGAAGTATTACTGATAGAACAGCTTTTGTGCAGTTCTCTGCAGCAAAATGCATGCAAAAAGTGGTAACATACCCGTTAGGCTATTTCATTCTCATTAATGCAATATACAGGCTCTTTGCTGAAGAATCAAGTTATTCTTCTGGCCTAATTTTCTATTTTAATTATACATATATATACACCCATCTATATATATGTGTATTTGTATGTGAGTGTGTGTATATATATATATATAATGCATATGTATATATCAAAATGGTCTAGAAGTAGAAACAGTCACTGGATGCACACACACATATACCTGTGCCTCTCTAACACAGGAGATGTGAAAGCAACTGAAGAGGAAGAGATACGATGGGGACTTTGCAGAAGATACGAAACAGAGTGGAKTGGCCGACACTCCAGAGGGCTGTGCTACCATTCATAGGGACCTAGACAGGTTGGAGAGTTGCACAGAGAGTAACCTCATGAGGTTCAACAATGGCAAGTGAAGGGTCCTACACGTGGGAATAACCCCCAGACACCAGTATAGATCAGAGGTCGACCTGCTGGAAAGCAGCTCCATGGAGAGGGATTTGGGAGTCCTGGTTGACAACAAGTTACCCATGAGCCAGCAATGTGTCCTCGTGGTCAAGAAGGCCAATGGGATCCTGGCTGCATCAGGAGGAGCGTTGCCAGCAGGTCGAGGGAGGGGATCCTGCCCCTCAGCCCCGGTGAGGCCGCACTTGGAGTATTGGGTGCAGTTCTGGGCTCCCCAGTGCAGGAGGGAACTTGTAGAGAGGGTCCAGCATAGAGCAACAAAGATGATTATGGGACTGGAGCATCAGTGAGAAACCTTATGAAATTCAACAAGGGCAAGTGCAGGGTCCTGCACCTGGGCAGGAATAACTGCAGACACCCGTACCGGCTGGGGACCGACCTGCTGGAGAGCAGCCCTGCAGAGAGGGTCCTGGGCGTCATGGTGGACGACAAGATGACCATGAGGCAGCAGTGTGCTCTCATGGCCAATGACATCTTAGGGTACATTAAGAATAGTGTTGCCAGCAGGTTGAGGGAGGGGATCCTGCCCCTCTACTCAGCCCTGGTGAGGCCACACCTGGAGTATTGSGTGCAGTTCTGGACTCCACAGTACAAGAGGGACATGAAGCTACTGGATAGAGTCCAGCACAGGGTTGTGAGATTGATCAGAGGCTTGGAACATCTGCCCTGTGAGGAAAGGCTGAGAGAGCTGGATTTGTCCAAGAAAAGAAGGATCAGAGTGTATATAAATACTATGAGGGAGGGAGGAGGATGGRGACGACCTCTTTTCAGTAGTGACCAGTGATAGGACAAGAGGAAAACCCCACAAACTGAAACACCAAAAGTTTCATAGGAACTTAAGGAAATGTATCTTGACAGTGAGGGTGACAGAGCCCTGGMACAGGCTGCCSAGGATGGTTGTGGAGTCYCCTTCTCTGGAGATCTTCAAAACCCGCCTGGCTGCCACCCTGTGCCCCGTGGTCTGGGTGTCCCTGCTTGAGCAGGGGAGTTGTATTAGATGATTTCTAGAGGTCTTTCCAACCTCAACCATTCTGTGACCTTATATTTGACACCTTCAGCAGTCCACTACTTTCAGTAAATYAGAAGCAAGAGAGCAGAAAAAAAGATGGTCATATGAAATTGTAAGGAAGCCAGGCATAAATGCTTTGGAATTCCAAAAACCGTCTTCTTAGAGGGCAAGCATTGACCCATCAGGGCAGTACTAATAATTTTATAACATGCTCAGAAACAGATATCTCAGGGGCACAGCCTCGTAAGTGGCTGTGCACAGTGTGTTTGCCCTCTAGTAAAATAAATCAATGAGAGAATAAATAGTGTAGTGGAAAAGACTGCAGATAGGCACATTTTTTCCTGTGATGCAAGTTCATCCTTTCCTATGAAGGAGAGGAGTGATGTAAGCACAACATCCTATTGCCCAACAAATGTCTCAGATGGTTATTGTAAAAAATCCTGGATCAATCACAGAAAAGTCCATGTCTTGGGATTCAGAATGTAAGAGGAAACGTTTCAAGTGGAGTGCTAGTTCTCTCCAGATAAAAGGGATTTTTATGAATGCTGGGTTTTGTTTTCTAGTTCTACCTTAAAGGTTTACTACTGTATTATAAGAGGAGGGTGGTTTAATCTCAAAAAGAAAAAAAGCCTCATAAAGTGCAGAATTAACTTCAAGAATTTTATGTGCTATTTGCTAGAGGATAGGCTGAGGAAAACATCGGATACGAGATGTTTAATGGAAAGTGTTTCAGTGCATCTGGCACATATGTTTCAAAATTACCCTCTACGCATAGTTGTCCATCTTTTTATTTCTCCTTTGCTGATTTCTAGAAATATATATTTGAATTTCTAATCAGACTCATGTAAATAGAGAACATGTAAAAGTCAGTTATCTTGTAGCTGTGATTAAGGCTTTAGAATGTAGTAGCATCCACTACACAGAAATAGTTAATATATCTTATTAGACTATCTATGAGAATAAAGAATATCAGAATAACAAAGTTCCTGGGCTCAATAGATCAGAGAAAGGGCAGAAAAAAAAAGAACAAAAAASAAACCCTCTGAAAGGTACATATGCCTAACCTATATGTTGCTGGAAATTACTGCTTCTTATCAGATCTGCTGGAGAGATTTTGAAATTATGCCTGCTCTTTCCAGTTGTCTCATCAATGCATGCTGTCTCTGGCTTATCAAGTCTCTCTGTCTAGCTGTAAATATTTAAAGAACAAAGATATTTTCTGTTGTTTTATTAATAATCACATGACACTTCTGTAATGTCCCCAAGATACTAGAAAAACATAAATCCTCTCAGCTCTCAGCAATGCTTGTGTTTAAGGTGGGAGAATGCAGACAGAAATGAAAAACTGATCAACCACAAGCTCAAGCAATTGAATACAGTTGATTCTTGATTCCAGCATCTCAGTTTATTGTACGTAACCCAAACCAGTAGCGGTGAAGAACAGGTTTTCCAAAAATAGTCATGTAGTCATAAATGCATAAAATATGATTAGATTATGTAATTGAAGAGTAGAAAAGAATCTCTGTTACATTTATAGCATAAGATCTTGATCTTCTTCCAGTGCATGTGTGAAATTCAGATTTAGAAATTTAGATGTTAGAAATTTTAGATTTAGAAATTTAGATAAAAACAGTTCCCCACAAGCTTCCTTTAGAGYTAGCATCCCTCAAATCACTAATGCTAAACTTAAATCAGAGAAAGTAAACTCGAGCATCTGCAGTCCATTAATTCAGCTAATTAAAACTCTTCTGCCCCCATTATTTCACCTGTTTTAATGAAATATAGAAGATTATACATAGTGTTTACATTTGTCTATTCTACCTTGCCTCTATCTGAAGAATTTCAATAACTCTCCCAGACTACCAGAAAATGCATATAAAGCATATTAAAACGTTTCCATTTTTCTTTGTTTTTTCTTTCTTTCTTTGTTTCTTTCTCTGTTTGTTTCCAGAACACAGGATTTCTTTAACAGAACTTTGAAGTGAATGTTATCCAGATTTCTACTCCATGTCTTTGTAGAACTCTAAAGAGAAAATCTCTGAACATAAGTCTTTTTCTTTTCTACTCAGAACAGTGTTTAACCTAGAATGGAATGTGCTGCAAATTGTCATGTCATTGAACAGTTATAGCCTCTCAGATGGGGAGCAATACACATGCTATCTATCATGCTTCTGGTTGCTCAAGTACATTGGTTTTTCACCAAATTTTGTTTTCTCCTGAATCTTTCAAAAACAGATTTCCACCACCATCGCTTCAAAGGATGGTCATCATCTTTTCGCTTCCTCTCTCAAAGAAAAGAAAAGAGAAAAAGTACTGCTATTTTATCAGGAAGCTTTCTTCCCAGAAAAGAGAGAAAGTCAATCACTAGAAATACTACATTAGAAAAAGTATTTTAAATACTTTTTATGGGGGAGGGGAAATCAGGTATCTTAAATTTCATGTTGTGAAACAAGTTTAAAAGTTTGTGTTAGTATAAATATTTGATGTACACCTATTTAAATGTTCAAAAGTCTTAAGCCTTCTATTTTTACCACTTCTCTTTAATCTGAATGTTTCATTTTTAATTATGATTTTACATATTAGATAGCACTAATAGTCCATCAACTCTAATATCCTCTCACATTAATCTATGCTTAATGCTTCTTAGAAAAGTGAATTCTACAGAGCCGTTGAAAGACTTGAAATATTTTGAGGGTACAGGGAATTTTGTTCCTGATGCCTATGGCCATCAGCCAGCTTTCTGAAACCTTAGCTGTGATTACTCCTGTACTTTTGTACACTTGTAAGTCAGGCATTTTTAAAATCCAGAACCTACAGGCTAAAAGAGATAAAATTCAAATCTTAGGYGATGAAGATTAAACTCCTTCATGTTTCAAAACCCAGTGAATAGAAGCAGGGTCTTTGCGAGCTTGCAAACTTGCAAGTAATTTTGAATTATTTCTATGTGTTATTTCTAAGTGCCTCCAAGCAAATTTGTAATATGGTTTCTTTGGCTTACCAAGAATTGTGTATGTTTCCTTTATTTTTTTTATTTATACTATATGCCAAAATTCCTCACTATAGATAAGGGACGTACAGTTAGAGGTTCTCTGAGAATATTTTGTATCTCACTCCACAGGAGTTGCATGTGGAAAACATTAACACTCACATTCATAATTTGGATCAGACATTCCCAGAGTTTAGAAGAATTTGAAACTCAGATTTGATATAGAGTGAATTCACTGACATCCCATCTCATTACTAGTAATGAGGAATGATAATTTTGGTGYTATAAATGGCTTCTTTTCATTATAGATTGAGCTGGTGAAGGACAGCATTGTTCCAACAGATTGCACAGTTAAGACAAACAATTGTTTTTGTTAGCCACTGTGAACTTCTCCAGACTKAAATGGCTAAATCATTTTGCTAATATCTGTGCTAGTGGCTTTTTGGTTTAGGGGTAGAGTACCTCTGTAGAGCAGATTTAGGGAATAAATGTTGCCAGTATCTCTTTTGTGCCTGGTCAGTAAATAAACAGGAGGTTTCAAGTTCAACCATTCTTTCCAAATACAATGAAAGGTGTATGAATTCCTCTATTTTCGACTAACATTGTTTCAATATGATGCTCATTTCAGATCAATGGAAGGTCAGCAATAATGCTAATACTCTGCACTGAAAAGAACCACCAGCTTTTAGTATTGATTTTCATTATATGTGTAGCTGGGTGGTGGGTTAGCAATATATTTTTAGAGAGAGTTCTGACATTGTAACCATATCAACAGCTAACAAATTCCCAGAGATATATGACTTCAGCTAAAAATTTACTTTGTTTTTCAGCTAGCACCAGAGTTAAATGGATTTTAAAATGAATTCACATACCTGTAACAGCCTGCTTCTGAAGAAATTACTGTCACAGGTGAGCTTTCTTGCCTGTGATTACATATACATGAGCAATAGCCATGAGCTCTATTTAACTCACACGGAGCCAGTCCAATCCTGCTCTTAAGTCAGAGTGGCGAGGTCACCTACTCTTCCTCCATGTCCTTGTAATGGTTTCTTTGTGTTAAGATGGCTTTCAAGTACATAGGTTGCATACAAAGTGTACTATAGGGAAATGAGGATCAGAGAATGTTCCTTAACAGAAAACATGGTCCATTTACAGTATATACACTCTTTCAGAGATAAAGTTATTTTATTTTATTTTATTTTATTTTATTTTATTTTATTTTATTTTATTTTATTTTATTTTATTTTATTTTATTTTATTTTATTTTATTTTATTTTATTTTATTTTATTTTGGTGTATGTGGGTTTAGGCTCAATTGAACTATTGTTTGTGTATTTTGTTGCCTTTGGGCAAAATACTGTGGGATCCACACAGAAGATACCAGGCTGTAAATGTAGTTGTCTTTTTACTTTTCAAGTTCAGACCCACAGCTTAAAGTTATCTCATATGCGAGGAGCAAGACTGAAGGTGTGTTGTGCCTTTTCCACATTCAGTTTACCTGGATGATTCAGCAGCTCTTTAGTGACATCCCAGGTACCAAATTCTTCTTTACATTGTTTAGGCAGCCTAGATATTCAAGCACATCACTTTGATTTCAAGGGTGAAGAGGTTCTGGAGAGACACAAAGTGAGTCCCAACATATGGACTCTGTCTAGAATGGTCATGGGGGCTCTTTCTAGCATTTAAGTTGCTTTCTAAGCAAATAGTCTTGAGGCTTGTTGTAAAGTAGACATGCTGCTAGTTAACTTCAGGTGTTTCTCAGGAAATTATGCTATTCGAGCAAAAGTAGAAGGAAAGTCATGCATCCATGCTTATCCTGCTTTTGTTCACGTATACATGGAAGCTACAAGCTGTTAATTTCTTTGGTGAATCTTCTACTTAGCTTACTGATTTCCATCTCTTTGACGAAAATCAACAAAACCTGCATCACACGTCTTATATATTTTTCTTTCTCTAGTCTGTAGTATTTGCCACTAGGTCTTTCTATCACCAAGCATATGATGCAAGTAGGTGCATAAAGACAAAAAAAATTCTGCATGAGAACTTGTGAGGGAAAATGTTGCTGTTGAGGGATGGTTGCAGTGAAATGCTGATGTGCAAGCCATTGATATTACAAGCTCTGGCACGTGCACTGAGCTTTGCAAGCTGTGATATGCTGACCCTGTGGGTCATGCAGGCAAAAAACTAATCTGCTCATTTCAATCAAAGTAACGCAGAGAGACACATTACAAAAAAAAAATGGACACAGTCAAGCTGCCATTCTAGCAGGATCTGCAAGGTGACAGCACAGGTTTGCCTTTTGCAGAGTTAATGAGTGCAACCTTCAGAACACAGAACCTATCCACAGATATGTGTATTCTAGAAACAGTTCACCAGAATATGAGGAATTACTTGGACTGGTCAGAAAATGAAAATTATATTTGTCAAAAACTGTTAGGATTTCTTTACCAGGCACTATCATATAGTGGGTTAGAGTAATTATCTCCTGGGGGGGCCGGAAATGGTGAGCATAGCTTAGAGCAAGGAGTTACTTTATGGTTAAGACCCTCTTCTGAAGATTTATATTTGTGCATCACAGTAAATAAATACCCAGAGGTGGAAGAAGTGTTTTGACTGACTGCCCTGACTATTTGCTGTGCTTTAAAATCTCTTTCCTCTTTCTCCTCCTCTCTTACCCTCAAAATTTACCTGTGGTCTCTGAAGTCATTGCCATAGTTTTACTGAAGCTGATCACTCCCTGCTAAAATTTTGCAAGGAGAAGTTAATTTTTAATCTCTGTCTAAAAAAAAAAATCATGGCCAAGCATAAGTTGCATGTGCTTGTGAAACTTCATTTTTATGCAATGCTGTGCTTGCATTAAGATTGTGTTCATTTATATTTCTAAAAAGAGACAGAACAGCCTATACACAAGTAGAATAAAATATATCAACCACACTCTAAATGCATGGCCATYATATTAAATGGTGACAGTCCAATATGCCTTGTTTTGTCTAGTGTTTATCAGTGCGTGTGGAAAATGTTAGAAGAGTTGCAAAATCTTAATTCATTGATTACTAAGCATGCTGCTACATGCAAATGTAGAAATATTTTATGCAACAGATGCATAAAATGGACTTTTGGTGTTATAATGTATTTGACGCAAAATGAAGTGTTTCTATAGAGAGCATTCAATACGTAAAGTTGGGATTTTTTCAGTTGGTGATTGCAATTAAAATATCTTCTTTCATTGTGCCTTAGCTTAATGTTAAACAAGCCATCCATAGTCTGGAAAGACAGAGGAACAAACACAGAAGCTTCATATAGCAACTTATGTAATTGTGTATTGCCATTTGTAAGAAGTGAATGTTACTGTAAAAGAGATTTTCTTACAACACCTATTTGTGGAGTGTGGTAGGTGTCTGGTAGCTTCAGTCAGTGAATTGATATTTAATGCACAGGCATACATCTTGCAATGGCATCTCACTAGAGTAGCAGTATTACGAGCAGGGAGAAGATTCTTCCTTTTGTTGTGTAGCTTTCAAGTATTTAATAGACACATTGGAGATGAAGAAAATGTAACGCACGTGCATGATGCTGGCTGCCACAGCTTGCCTTTGACATCTTCTTTTGGGGGCTTCTGTGTATTCATTGCATGCAGGCAGTCAATGGAGGATAATAAATTCTTTATCATCTGTGCTGTGAATGTGTAATCTGTGTGGGGATCTGCTAACAGGAGTAATTTAAGAAATGAGATTACTGCCAAAATTAAYGCACTAGGTACATGTGGATGACTCTATCCTAATAATAATTATCTGTCCTGCTCAGTAGACAGATCTATATTTAAGGTTGTGCTGTTACTTCTTATGGGTGTCTCTCTGTCCTGATTGTAAACAAATGCCCTTGCAAAAATCTATGCGTGTTTGGAAATCTTCCATGGCAGCGTACCTAATGACTCGTGACTGCTTCTTCCCCCTTTTCAGTGTTTCTTCTGTTCTCTCTGCATGCCCTGACTTGCATTCCTAGTCAAACCCAACCACACCAGGTTGGTAGCCACAATTATCCAGAGTTATCCTGCTGAACTGTGTGAGTCATTTCCATGCAAGAAGAACTTAGATTTCGAGACTTTCCTAAATGAGTGTGCGTGTTTGGGCTGAATCAGTGTTGCTTCAGATCCTGGCATAGAGAACTTGCTGCWATTATTAATTCAAGTTCAGCAATTCGCAGGATCAGGCACAGTGTCTAATGTATATTTTGCAGCAGGGCTGGTGTTAAGCTATTAATTGAAACTATTTGTAGAATCTGTGCAGAATAAGACTTCAGGCTGGTGATGAATGGCCTCATTGTACTAGGTCATTATGGTCCTAAGTAATTTTGTTGGTTGATACTTTTCATTTTACACCTGAAATCAAATAAAAGTGATGAATTGCAGAGAAATAAAAAAAAAAAAAAAGTATAATTGGCACAATTGGCTATTAGAAGCTGTGATTGTAGGTAATAAATTGCAACAGGAATTAAAGACAAAAGTATGCCAGTTAAACTGAATTTAATCTGCCTAAGTAGTGAAATAGATATTTCTGTCAGGCCCTAATTTTCTCAGGTTATCCAAAGATATTACAGCATCCACAGCCCATGCATCTTCACACTGATGGTATGCAAGAGAACCAGACCGAGTCCCACAGGTCTGATTCATAACAAGGCTTTGCTAATCAGAGTGGAAGAACAAAATGAAACCAAAACCCATCTCAGTTCTGTGCRACCCTGCTCACCCAGTTTTAGCAGATCTGTGTTCTATAGCCTACCTCTAAAAACTTCATAGCCTCATTAAGTAAAATAAGGGGGTTTTTTTCCTCCCCTAGAAAATATTCAAAGTATTGGAAATGGGAGTAAGCTCGCAGATATCTAGAAAGTATATGCTTTTCCTATCTCTGTCTCCTGCTCTTTTGAATGAAGAGGTTAAGATTTAAGCCTGGTTTCTCTAAAATCCCTGATAAAGTACAGTGAAGCAGGGGCAGAACCTGTTTGACATCTCATTTCCAGTGAATTGCTATATCATTCAGTGATACAACAGTTTCTGAAAATTTGGTGTTATACCTTTTCAGTGTTTTATCACATTGTCTTGATCAGTGATTAAGGAGAGGGAAAAAAAAAAAAAACTAAAGAATTCTAGAAGTAGATAAAGTAATCTAACTCTTTAAAGAATTAATCACAAAAGAGATTTTCATTTTGTGCCAAGGGAGGTAAATTGTGCTTCCTGCATTAATAGTTGGCATTTGCTGCCTGGGAGGTTTTCTTTACTAAGTACGCAGGATGCTTTATTCTAACTGGCCAGCACACTTTCCCCTAACAAAATATGTTCATCTGCAATATGAAGAACATCCAAGAATGATCTTGTGTGTTGAAGACTTTTGTCTTTTAACTCACTAAACAGGCTTTCGAAATAATGGTATGTACCTCTTAGCAAGGAAYCTGTTAGCTAGCTTTTCTTTAGACTCAGAGTCTTTTATCCATTAAAAAGAAATAAATAATTTTTTAAAAAAACAGTAACACAGCACTCTGAATAAAATCATCCTGGAAGCTRTAAAAGCTTGAATTCACAGGACAAAAGGGAATGTTGCTCATGCAGGGATTGCTGAATGCTAATAAGCTTGGCACGGCACCTTCCTGCAACTCCTTATGAGCCTTGTGATTAAAAAAATTCACCTTGAAGTTGGCATATAATTGTGTCACTCATTCTGCATATAACTTTTATTGTTAATACTGGCACTCTTTTACAGACCAGGAACAAGATAATCAAATTAAAGTAGCAGATTTGTCATTACATTAATTTACATTACATTAATTTTCTTTTGATAACTTTTTTTTTTTTTTGACCTTAGATCACTTTCTTTTTCTCCYCTAATTTCGGGAAAATGATATATGTTGTTTCCTTTCTCCTCTAACTCCCACAATTGTCAACARGCACTTATATTCTCCAGTCAGACTACTTAATGCACTTTTTCTTTTTTTCAGKTCAGCCTCATTTTAGGYTCATCTACTTCCTTTTACAGCTCTKATAATACTGTAGATGTATTCTTTCTCTTTCAACATTCAGACTGTATTTTTKCTTCTACTTTTTCTCTTCAGCCAARCTTCCATGTACCTTGCTTGCTTTTCCAATGCTTTCTTGTCCTAACCTTGTACCACTCTTGCTAACTATGTGTTATCCCTTTGTACCTGTGCTAATCCAGTTGTTTCAGGTGGATTACTAAAGATGGTAAATGGAAGTCTTTGGCATTGTCTGTTTAGATTGTTATCGGTAGAAAAAGAGTGAAATAAAAATGTACAGAGGAAGGGCTAAAATTAAACAGGAAAATACTTATCTATCCTCCTCAGAAAAATTCATCTACTGAGAAAGATATATGTACTTGACTTCTATCATTTGGGAAAATATCACAGAAAACTTGGAAAAGTAAAGGTCTCCTTGTGAGTATAAATAGAACTCTTATAGGGTATTGAAAAATGAATACCCTTTAAATTCCGTTCAGTGCGTTCTCATGCATTTTGATTCGGTGTATAAAGATGTATTAAGCAGATAAAAAATGATGAAAAAGCAAATGTTTGGACAATGGAACATTTGTTCAATATTTAAAAAGGGTTCATATGACTAAGATGTGAACATCAGCCTCAGACTTGGACATGAATTTACATGTAAGTAAGGTGTAATTCTGTGTACAAAATACATTTTTTTAGGGGTATGTAAAAAAGACCAGRCAACCAATACTTGAGGTTTAGCATCTGTGAAGATAAATGAGATTTCTAGAATTTCTAGATTTATATTGTGCTGATACACTTAAATCTTTCCTCACTCTCTCCAATCTCCATCTGTAAAGCTGTCTTGCCTGCAAATGGTTAATTTTTCATATGAAGCCCTCACTAACAGCCTTATGCTTTGAAAAAATGTGTATTTTTTCTGAAAACCCCATCTGAGTCGTAAGCGTGTAGAAAGAACTTGCAGCAGAATGAGTTCACCTCACGAGCGGAATGAGTTCACTTCACTAGCTCCTGTTTGGAAAGTGTTTCGTCTCTATTTGCCCTTACCCAGAAGACAGCTGGGTAGGGGAGGGATGATGAACAGTCTTGTCTTTATTTCTCAGCAGAATACCTCAACCATGTCCTAGGGGGATTGCCTATAGCATGAAACATGTGGCACAAAACATCTATTCAATCATTGTCTCCTCTACAATCACAGCTTAGTGAAAATTACAGTGTTAGGTTTTTGATGAAGATGACTTTGCAACTGAGAAGTGGGCTGGGAGCAATTTGCTTTACTCAGCCCACAGGACAAGCATCTGTCAAAGGTTAACAATGTTTCGTTGTTGTTTTGGACTCATGTTGGTGTTGAACTGTGTAATCTAACATACGTAACTGCACCCACTGTCATGAAACGTAACCTTGAAGCCATATTGTGTCAGAAATCTCTCGCCTATATTTTTTTCAAGCAGCATCCACTTAGTTGATAGCAAAAACACCTAAGCAGTAACTAGCTGCAGTAGATCCCTACCTTTGGATGCTTGAGGAAGCCTGTGGACTTCATCACTGACCAGAACAATATTTTTTAAGCTTGWCTGTAGCTATAACATACACACAAGACAGTTACAGGTGAGCCAAGTTGTATCCATGGAAAAGTTGCATGCATTAGGCAAAATACTTACAAAAGACTTAGGAAAGCCTGAGTACCATAATGCCAGGATATGGAGAAGACCTTATCACGTGTGTGGTGTGCGGTCCTGGGCAGTTTCTGATCAGGAAAGGTAAAAGGGAACAGATGGAGAGATGATTTGGGTAGAGTTTCTTTGAAAAGAGACYGAAAGAACTTATCAAAATGAAGACTGAGAGTTCTCTAGCATATTAAATAATGTGGGAGGGAAGTGAGAGAGAGGAGTGAAACCAGTGTGCTACATGAAAGGGCTATGTACAAGAAAAATGAATTTTCAGTGTGTCTGAATACATTWGGACTGAATCTTAGGAGACAATATAAAGTTCAGTTATATATTTCAACAGTGAGTGGTATTTTTAAAAAGTAGAAAAAATATTTAAAATGAAATTTGCTACATTTATAAGCAAGACCGGGTGGCATTCTTATTTGCTATAGCAGGAGACTAGGTTCATTGACCTTGTAGTCTCATGTCAGTCCTACATTTCTAAACAATCCACCATTAATATAGTTGTAAAAAAATAAAAGACTTGTTTGTACAGATTCTGGAAGGTTCTTTAACAACATCTGTCAAAATTATTGGAAAGATAAAATATATTAGCGATTTTTCTTGTGTGTGCAGAAACGCAGAGAGTATAAAAGCATGTTGCATTATGCAGTATTATGCTAACCTAGGTGGATGGCAATGAGCAACCAGAAGAGCAGCTCGCTCCTGAGGCTGCGGTAGCCGACACTGTTCAGATGCGAGTGTGTCCGCTGCCTTTGGGAGGAAGCTTGCTAGAAGGCGGGTATGCACTGTCGTCTGCGGAGGAGAGAAGAGAGTAATGCACACATATTCGACGTAATGGCAATGGCAAGCCTGTCTGAAATGTTCGCAGTGAGGCAGCACTTCAGCAGCTTAGTAAAAGGAAGATTAAATAAATAAATCTGTTTTTATAATCGCTGCACAGCTCTAGGGCTGAAGCGACTGGGAAGGAGCGACAGGAGGGGAGTGTGGAGCTGCACAAGTGCCCTGGGATGAGACATGCGAATCTTGTGGGAATGAACAAAGCTGCTTTGCTCAACYCATCTGTACTAAGCTCAGAATTCCTAAAAGCCAGTTCCTAAACTATAGCTTATTTTTGAGGAGCTGCTTCTAGGCACTTTATGGAATTGTCAATGGTCTTTGGGGCTGTTCTCTATTTCTGATATTCTCTTCCTAGTTGTCATTGGGTCACATTACATTTCTGTTGACAATATCTGTGTGTTAACACCTTGGCTACCTGGAGGCTTTAAGGAGCATAAGCACATAGGGGAATTAAAATTTTCACATTGCAGTAGCAGCATTAGGCCTCTTTCACAAGCTAAAAAATCTAGAAAGTAAAGTGATAATAGTGTGCTAATGTCATCTTTGAATTAAGGGAGTGATACATAACCACAGCTCAGGAGGATGATCTGGTGAACAAAAGCAATACAAAGATGCCAAGCAGATGGGGACAAGCCCTTCCCAGAAGTGCCCAGTGAGGAGGCAAGAGGCAACGCTCACAAACTGCAATGCAGAAAATTCCCACTAGCTCTTAGGGAAATAAATAAAACAACCCGCAACATTCGAAGCAAATTGSAGGCAGCCTCATCTAACCCCGAAGCTGCATCTAAGATCTTCAGAGCTGACTCTGTCTTAAAAGGGGAGGACTTGATGATTTTAGATTGATTATTCCACCATGCTATGAAAATTGTTCATTCTGATAGGGAGATATTTTCTGTTATTTGCAGATGGCTAGACTGAGAGAGCAGTTAATAGGCCRTTGAGGAAAATAAAGCTATTTAGTGGTATCAGCTTTCAGGAATTATTTACTTAAAGTCTTTCCTTTTCCTTTGGACCGGGCATTCATAAAACCTCATAGAATCCGTGTTGGTCTGAACTTACTGTTAACAGCGTTGTTTTAGCAGACTGATGATCTTCCCTATCCACACTGTCTAGCTATTTTATGAGTTATTAAGTTATATTGAGTGTAGTGCTACTTACAAGCTCTTCAGTCATTTATTTTTAAGACAACAGCTCTTGCATATTTTCATTYATCACAATAAGCAGGTGACAGTGTCAGGAAGGCGTGAGAGTTTGGTTGCTTTTACACTGATGTACAAGCTTAACCACTGTCTTTWAGGAGACAAAAGCACACGCAGGAGTATGCATTCATTGATCTCAGCAGGCGTATAATTTTTATTGAATATTTTTTGTTTATAAAAGTAGAGGAGAAACGACAAGCTAAAGTGACATTTTTCTTTTGTGTGTGTATATATACCACACTGAAGTGTTGAAAAAAGAGTTCCAGCTTATSAAAAACAGAAAAAAAAATGTCTTCATACAGCTACTGCATAAATATGCATTTAGCATTGAGCCAAGCTGTGCACTGATGCAGCAGTCCATTCAGGTCGGTCAGCTTTGAGAGACAGGTGCTGCAGTTTGTGGTTTAAGTGCTGCTTGGCACCTTTGACTGCCTTTCCCGTGTGTGGAGGTAATTTACACCAGTTCAATAAAATAGTGGGYTAAGGCCTTTACATTTATTTTTAAAGGATTTCTAAAGCCTTTAGTAGCTATAATTGATGAGCACGTTACCTGAAAGTAAACAGATACTCATATTTCTCTGAGCATTTAAGGTTTTGCTTTACTCCACATCTAAAGTAGGAGTGGCAAATATTTCAAATTTACAGTCGTAATAGTATTTTTGGAAGTCCTGTACCTACCRAAGTCTGCTAAGCTCAGGGCTGTGGACTGGACTTTACATGTGAACACAGTGCCTTTTCCTTCCTCTTATATTTTTAATTGAAAAAATATGACTCAAACTACAGATGAAAGATCCAAATAATAGTCCCTTTACAAGAAAGAGRCTCACACTATGACTCTCAAATCTTTCTTTCAGATACAAGAAGAGTCTTCTGCTAAGKACTTGTGTATAACACAGCTGTAAAATCATGTTTATCTGCTGTGCTGCAGTTTGTGTGTCTGCATTTCTTGTCATGTTGTGATTACTGAGGGGTTTTTGTTTTTTGAGAGTTTTCCTGTGCTGGCATTTATCAAGAGAAGACGCAGCCCAGCCTCGCATAAATAGTGGCACTGGGCCACGTACAGCAGAGGTGGCTGCCAGCACAACTCCATTGAAGTCMAAGGAACTGCACCATGGGTGAATTTGGCCCTTGGCTTGGGTTATATGACTTGCAAAAGAAAATTTTCAGTACTTCATCATCTCTTTAAAGTAGTTCCAGTGTGGTTTTACTTTTTGTTTGAAATGGTATATTTGAGCTATACCAAGCTCAAATGATGGAGTGATTGGGTTTTTTATTAGTGGGCTGCTTTCTCACTTACCTTGGGATGAGTGCCAAATAACTCTTATTTCACGAAATAACATGTCAGTAACACTGGGGTCCTGTAAATTCAAGAGAAGAAACATTGAACTTAATATTTGGTCGTGTTGTCCTGCTCTTCTGCGTTTTAAGTGATAAGATGGTGCCCAGTGCCTGAGAGGACTACTTTTTCCTTGTACAACGTTTCCTGGATGGAAGTGCTTTTTTGTATAGTCATTAGTGATTAGAAATCAGCTGACAGAGCTGATTTTGAATGATGCCTGTTTTGATTCCTCTTGTTGGCTGTTGTGTGTGTCTGCTTGTAGCAACCAGCCTCTTAACTAAAGAACAAATGAATAAACAACTTACGTGATGCAAGGACAGAATAAACCATGCTGAACTCTCAACAGCAGGGCAGTTAGATTATAATAGCCCTAATTTGCATATYTAAAAGGCAGAGGTTTAGTAGAGGCATCCAAATAAGATTTGGATGTTAAATTTGAGAAATAATTCAGATCTCAGTTTCTTACTGCTAAATATTGCTGAAGAACTGTCCCAGCCTCTCACTTGCAGTTCATTAGAGTTTGTTGGAAAGTTTGATTCAGGCCTACTTTTAGTCATTGCTAGCCCATGACTGTGTCACATATTTTTGAATAGCAAATATTAATGTACTTAAAGTCCTTGCTGTCTGTGTCCCCTGGTGAGCTTAGAAATTGTGACATGTTTAAGGCGAGTAGTCACCTACCTGTGCTTCAGGACATGACACAGTAGATCCCCACAGAAGCTAAGAACCAGGAATACAAAGTACAAAAGAAGTACAAAGAATATCATTGGTGTTATTCTGAAAGGTTTCTAATTCTGTGCCAATATGCCTGAGATTAGAGGGGGATTAGAGAAGAAGACAATTCTCACTTGTGATTTTGAATACCTGAAATTGCTGCTTGCAGAAAGCGCCACACGAAGGGAAAACTATAAAGCTTTGTGCAAAAATTTGCATTTCATAAAATAACTTTGCACSCTCAAAAGGTGAAACAAAATAACCCCCTTGAAATAAGATGTCATTTACAGCAACACAGCTGCTTTCAGAGTTTGTTGGGGTAAATCCAAAATTTTATTTCAGTGACTGTAAATTTTAAATACAACATTGTTGCTTATTAGTAGGCAAGAGTTGCATTCTACCCTGAAGACTAATATCTCCATCTAAAGTAGCTAGTTCTTGTAGTTTAGCTAAACCAGTGACTTCAGCCCCTAACCATTTGGAATCAGTAGGTACCTTCCAAATAAATGCACATAATGATTGCAGAGGAGAATATAAGGAAAGAGTTTGAAGAAAAAAAATGACCTCTTTCATATTTAAAAGTAAAAATCTAGAAATACATCTTTAAAAAAGGATGCCACTAAATATGATACTAGTATTATTTCTTGTTTTAATATTAAAATTTTCTCAAACTGATGTTGCAATTATGTTGAATAGAAACTTTGAAAATAAAATTTAAAACTGACATTTCCCTTTACTTAAAGAGGAGAAAAGTGATGAAATAAATGTGTTCTTCTAACCACACACATAAGGAAAGCATTAAAAAATGGTCCTGAGCAAAAGACATCTCTGTATTTGCCTCATCTCCATGAACAAAGGAACCTTCACACCATATCCTGCTGTGTTAAAAAAGGGCTGCATAAGCTCCAGTGGCATTCTTTTTACAGAATTCTTTTTATTCTTTTTGGCTATATTCAACTTTCTTGTGAGCTAATATTTGCTTTCACATACAATTTGTTCCGTTAGCTAGCGTTAACTAAACGAACTGGATATCAGGAGAAACTCAAAGGGATCTGTAATTTTCCCTTCCCTAGAGGTTTTTATTTTCACTGCCATCAGTCAGTGTGCAAAAGATTCCTTATTCTTGGCTCACAGATCTTCAGACATTATGTAGCAGGGATGAGTAGAGAGACCTGTAAACCATAGTGCCCATTGCCTTGGCCTTGACTCTCAGAGGTGAATGACAAAACTAGGTAGATTAATCAGCGGAAATGCCCCATGGTCTGCACTGGCAGTTTTTAATGAGGTTTACCATGTTAATTAATTTCTTAGTTATGTAAATATTTCACTTGAAATGCAACTCAGTTTTTATTAATTGGGCAAATTACAGAAAACTAAACTGTATCTATTGTACATAAACTGCCTGTGACAAGCTAAAGGGATTAAAATCTCCAAACCAGGAGATACACTCCAGAGAGACTAGGTGGTCCTTTCTTTTACTGAAGCTACTATTGCCAATCCATTAAGCTAAATACACATTTCACAGCCCGTTGCTTCTTGAATATGTTCAGTTGAGTTCATCTTGTGTGCCAAGTATTTGTTCAGAACACACTGAATGTAACATCTAGGTTTTTCTGCCAAAGTGGCCTCTGTCAGGCCTCTCTCCAGCATTCAGCTAGCTACAAAAAGCTGTTCGTTACAAATGAATTCCAGCACCATCYGTGTTTCTCCTGAATTATTATAGGAAGAGTGCCTCTTTCGTTGCTTTGCAATGTGTTTGTTCAGTTCCACAGTTTTCCAGTGGGGACAACGGGGCTATTGCCTTGGCAAACCAAAGACTTGGAAAAAACACCCAAGCTAATACTTTGCTTGCCTTCTGCTGCCTCCATTCTTTAATGTGTTCAGGCTCGTGTCAAACATTATTCATTCATTAATGTATATCCTTAAAATCTTTCCAAGGAGGAGGGGAAGATGCTTTCTGTTCTGGTTACGTGCGCTACCTTGGAGCAGCTTCCCTCTTGAGCTGGTCTGCACCTGTCTGTCTGTCATCTCCCCGGACGGTCTGGGATTATACTTGCAAATAGAATTGTCAACTGTTATAGGGATTTGAACACAGTGACACGCATGCTAATTCTCTTGTTGCTTCCCAGCCTTAGGCTAAATAAATTTAATTTTCCTTGAATCATTTCAGAGGAACATTCTCTGCAAGGCATAAAATTGGATTTGGTTACTCAGGGTTAAAATACTGAACACCTTTGCTAATAACGTACCAGAATGAGGCTCCAGTGAGCAACAGGAAAAAACATTTTGGGGGACCTAGTATAAATGGGAAAATGATGCAACACAGATAAATCCTGGGCAATCAAACACAATTTTGGGATAACCAGAGGAGGATCTATCAGTGATATTAACTTCTGTTGCAAATATGAGTCAAATGTACATTTTGACAGCATGGAACAACCTGAAATATATGATCATCCTTGCCAAAGATTTAATTCTAAGGTTTCTTACTACTTATTTAGGTGCCTAGCTACAAAATCAGAACAGCAGTGAACTGGCTTTCAAGTCGTGAACAGTTCCCATTAGTCAATTTTTTTAAAAATATGAAGTCTCAGCCTGCATCCCCAGTATGTGCAGCATGGCAGTTCATTACGAGAAGAAACCTGAAAGTTACTATTCCCTTAGCTCTGCACATTTCAATCCCATTTTTCCTCTTGAAGGGGGGAAGCTGCAGAGAGGCCTTTCCACAGCCCGCAGTCCATGCAGACTGGAGGAGAACTCCTGGTCTGCAAAGCAGAGCAAAGCCATTTTGCTGCTGAAATGCGCAGGCGAGAGAGCCTTGGTTCTGTGATAGAGGCTTGTCACCTTGAGAATGCAAATAGCTCCCTCAGACCCAGAGCTATCGCGTGTGGGCAGGTCACTGAATGCATAAGCATCGGCTCCGGTGGGCCCAAGAGCGACCTGCCGGTACCCCTGTGGCACTGCTGCCCCGAGAGGCACTTCTGGAAGAAATGGACTTGTTCTCACCTTTGCAAACTGCTCCTGCTCCTTCCCTTGGGCTCGCACTGATGGTGATCAGGCCCTTGGGGATATAGTTCAGGGAGCTAAAGCAGCAGAAAATTAACTCTATTGAAAATAAATGAAATGGTTTCCATGGGATTCAGTGTGTGTGTAAGAAAAGTAAGACATCCCATCTTGGGGATAGGTTGCAGTTAAATCTCCTCAGCTGTATCATAAGAACTGGATACTAGGTACTTTGAGATACACTTACTATGGAGGTGGCAGCTACAGGGTTTGGATTTACTGGGTTTCCATTTTAGAAGCATTTTAAAGAAACCATTAGAAGAGGCACAATGCTCTTTTCTTTGTCTACTAGCAGTAATTTAATCTGAGTTTCTGAATGTGGGTGAGGCGAGCAGGACAGCYCTTGTGCCTCAGCAGTGTACAGCAGTGTTTCYAGCCTGTTGTTGTTTTTCTGCATTCGTCTCTCTCCTGCTTCTGGAGGATTCTTTATTTCGTTTGTCATTTACCTTAGCATTTGCTTCCTTGTCCCTGAGGGGYTGGCACATAGTCACAGTTTAATTATGATGTTTAGAGCATCTTTTCAGTACTGAAATTTTATTACAATAGGCCCTGAAAACTCCCTGTGATGGCTTAAAGCAAGAGCCATACATTGCAACAACTTTGTACTTCTCTTAAGGCATGGTTTAATGTTTAGACAGAATTTAATGGTGAGGGTATATTAAGCCAGTTCTAATTAGAGATTGTTCATATACATGCAGGCGTGTGAAGGAATGGTACATGTTAGTTTCTGAGGTCTGGAAGCAGTCTCATAAATGAAGGAGATCAAGACCCACATTTGTTTGGTTTTCCCCAACTCTCATGGTTGGGTTAATAGGGTGCTGCCTTCCCAACTTGACTCTTCACAGATTTGCAAACAGCTCCATCATAATCATTTTTTCTCAAACGTTGGYGAATTCATAAGCAGACTTTAACTCCTTGGTTATTATGATGAGTTAGACAATTTACTGATGTGTGGACTTAGAGAACAGTCTGTCTCTAAGAACTAGTTTTGCCTTTGTTTTTCAAATCAAGGGAAACTATTTCACAGGTAAAGCAAGTCAACACTTGATTTCACATCAGTTCTAGTTCAGCTTATTCTATGAAAATATTAGAATATGGATTTAATTAACATAATCTGGGAGAGGCTATTGCATGCTCACATGTCCAACGTTGTGTACAGAGAAAATGCAGGTCATCACTCTGCCAGCCGAACTGGCTCAACAGTTGCAGCCCTCTGTAAACATTAAAGATCTTGCTACCTTGCAACAGAAAAAATGGGAAATTAATCATTTTTTAAGAAGTATGTTTCAAGAGGATTTTTCCTCCTTTAATAGTTCAATGAGCTAATTAAAGAACACAAGGAAGGAGTACAGCAAGATGCTTACTGCTGTTTGTCTGAAACAATGTTAAACCCCTAAAAATCTAATCAGAGAATTACAAAGGCCTTAAGGCCTTTCCCACACTGGGAGTGTCCTTGTGCTAGCTCAGCCTTTGAAAGAGCAAAGCAGCTGCTGGCTGAGTTCTCCTGGCTGCCCCAGCCACCGGGTACAGAGATCTTGTATGAGCTGTTTTGCAAATGCTTTTTGAAGCACCARCACTGGTTTCAGCCCTAGCCACGTGGCCTTGTTTCACACAAGGGATGTGTGCAGTATTCTGGTTTCCTCCTCTGTAATTCCTTTCGCCCCTCTGGATTTTATTCTGTTCTCCATAGATTACTCCCCATTTTGCATGAAATCAGTGCTGTGGAAAAGTTTTTCTCTATGTGCATTTAGAATATTCTCATATTAATGCATGTATCTAATACATACATGTATGTGTATATAAGAGAACACACAGAAAGACATACCAAAGTTACTAGTATGAAAGCTGATTTTTTTTTAAGGGCAGCAATTTACATTGGAGATTGTATCCTTGTAGTACGCACTGACAGAGAGACATCAGTGTTAGGTTGGGTGTAGAAACTTTTGCCCCACACTATATTTCTTTTCACACTTACTAGACATTCTCCAATGCCTARTAAGGTTCCAGAGGGACTCCAGTTKCCARTATATTCTAATATGGGGCTTCTCTTCAGCATCTTCAGCACRGTCTTTGGGCTTCAGTTCTTATTACTAGCTAATTAAAATGTGCATTAATCAGTACAGATACACCCATGTTATGTGCACGGTGTCTTTTATCTGACCTGTTTCTTCCGCTGTGTCCTTCTGCCCAATGTTGTCCTCTCACTTTGAGAGTACAAATACATGGGTGCAAGGCAATGAAGGCATAAAGGTGCATATGGTGAGTCYAGTTCTGTTGGGGGAGAGCAGGGATGGTTGGTGCTCTTGTGTGTCTGTTAGGCAGCTGCTTTGCCAAACTAACAGATTTTTTTTTTCTTTTTTTCCCCAGTTTCATTACTTGTTCCTTGCAATGAGATGTCTGCTGGCTACTTGATGATATTTTGAATGACAGTCAATATCTTTGCATCCAAAAGTCGTGGACTTAAGTATTTGCACTATTTGACTTCTAAGAGATTAGGAGGTAGCCTGGGGTGGGAGGGTGGGTTGCCCCTGCCTTTCCCCATTCTGCTTTTCTCTCTTTCACACATACAAACACACGCGTTTTATCCGGGTACCTGGAGTTATGTTTATGTTTAGAGCTGCTGCTTATTCTTCCCTGCAAAGCACTTACTTCACCCAGCYTAACAGCAGGTCACTGAGGCTGCCTCATTGTGGTTTGCCTGCATGAGTCACTGGTAACCTTCGAACAGGGGAAATGTCACAGTGGGATGGTGCTCGGAAAGCTAGTTACAAATGATGGAAACACTTGTAGATTTTGCTGCTCACTAGAGCAGTAAAAAAATCGACAAAATTAAGCATATTTTTTTCCTTCTCCCCGCTTCCCTTTCTTTCTCTTCTCCTCCTCCCTGCAGTGAATTTGTCCAAGACCAGAAGCAATAACCTGAACTGCAGCTTCCACATATCAGTTATTGTACGTGGACAGTGCTGGAGTTAGGCTTGCCTTTGCCTATTTTCTGTGCTGCATACTGMGAGCAGGTTTCTCAGATGTGTGTTAACTCTGTCACTCCCCAGCAGGGTTGGTGAACAGGAGCAAGCAAGAAACCCAGCAATGCTTTTTCGCTCCCCATATCTCGGTTCACATTGTAAGCTTGACTGAGACCAAAGCATTTTATCGTGTTTGTTTTTGCCTAAATGGCAACCATTGGGTGACACACTTTCTCTGTAAAAGTAGAAGGGAACAGTTAAGGTTTTCACATGTTGACTGTTCGCCTTTTTCCTAGCCCAAGAATTCTTTTTATTCCATGTATTAAAAAAATGGGTTCTCCATGTTCTCCACTGTGTCTATACCTGTGCTGTATCACTGAAGTGCACAGAAATGTCAGCTGGGTCAGTGTGTTCATGGAGCAATAGTAAGTGTCCAGCAGAAAGTTCAAATACTTGGGCTGGATTCCTTTCCTGATGGAAAGTTATGATGGGTTTCCAGGGAAACAGTTTCCTCMGTTGATTTTAACCCGGTTGACTGGGGACCAGCTGCTGTGTGGTTGATTTAACCTAATAACAGGGCTGACCCTTCAGACAATTTTAAGAATTGTGCTTATTTGGCATTTACTTGGCGCTTTTTTTATTGTATAGAGARTAGGGGAATTAGCCCTAACTATTGATTAAGATATAGCGGAGGCTAGAGAAATCAGAGAGCCTAGAGATTAAAGATAATTGAATAAGAACAAAAAAAGAAATCACATCCTAAGATAGGTGAACATTTAATAAGAAGATTTTAGTTGAGTAAACTGGTGAGTTTTAGACAGGCAAAGAGTGCCCTTCTCTCCCAGGTCACGCTAGCCGGCTTCGAGAGAGCCTTTGTGCTCTTTTTGTTGGTCTGTGAGGTTTTCTAGTGCAGGCACGGTAAGCTCCGGAGTCCTAGCAGCTGCCTTAGAAAACAGAGGCGTTAGAACCCGGAGAGTGAAAACAGTGTTTCTCTCAAGGTAGGTGATTATCAGTGGGAGAGATTACACCAAGAGCACTTTACCTTTCTGAATAAAAAGCATTTCTTGGAAATGAGGGCATGGAACGGAAGGAAATAAAAGTCTTGTGTCTTAGAAAAATAACTTCCCAAGATCAAACCACTGTCTGCATAAATCTTGGGATGTGTTTTATGAAATGTTATTTTTCTTTGACTGGGTGTAAATTAAGTCAGCAGCTGTGCTGTGGATATGGTAGAGCATTATAATACACTGTATGTGTCTCCCAATATTTCTATTTATATAGATAAATATTAAATTTTAATTCTCCTGCTTTTATTGATTGTAAATTAATATCAGATGACGTCTTGACATTTAGCTAGAAGAAAAGAGGACAAATTCTTATGTGCTACTGGGAAGCGCTGCTTCAAATGAGAGGAAATCTACACAACAGTGAGTACTCCTGTGAAGGAAGCAGTGCCCCCAAAATCACACTTAGTTAAGGGAATTTATAAGAAACTGGCTTTTCTAGGGTTGCAGTGTCCTCTTCCCACAGGAGAGCTTGATGTCTTTCCTGCTCTAATTTCATAAATTAAGCTCTATATTTTGCTAGTAAAGGACACATATGAGATAGCATATCAATTTGGAAAAAAAGATCTGTACGTAGCTGAAAAGAGCCCTCAGCTATATTGGGGTCRACACTTCAGAAAACGAGATGGAACATTTTTATAATAGCAATGAATAGGATTTTTTTTTCTCTGTAATTCAAACCAGAGCAAGCCCCAAAACAAGACATGGAAGGTAAAATAAAAAGTGGAGCAAATATGAGAGAAAAAAAAAAAGGCATCAGGAAAGCAATAGGGGACATGGAGGAGAAATAGAAAGTTTCATAGAAAAATAAATGTGCTTCTCTTCTCTCAGCAATAAATAAACAAAAAATGTCTTTAAAAAATCAACTCATCTTTAATGAGAGTGGCTGGGACAAGGGACATCTGCATGATGCACCATGGTGGACGTAGAGGGCCCAAAAGGTTACTGAAATTTCTTAAGCACACTGTGTGTGTGAATCGTTTGTTTGCTTTTTAGTACCAGCCCAATAAAAGTATATTGGTRATGTCATTTGAGAACATGATATGATTCGCTGAAGAACAGAGCAGGGGARGCTAAAGGGGGCTAAATACTGAGCTGTGCAATGTGTGGTAATGAGGGAAATAACCCTCTGGGCTTCCTTCCATGCTGCAGGTGTGCTAGCACCAGGCAGGCAAGCCTGAGGGATTGTTTGACCTGCTCACTGCCTCGGTTTCTGCATCTGGTCGATCCTTCCCTTCATGCAAAAAGCATTTTTAAAGCTTCATATAGTAAACATAAGATATTTAGGCACTAAATGTAATTGAAAGCTGCAGTCAGCGCTATCATAAAAAAGCACACCTTGGTGCTCCTTTTCCAAAGTACATGACCATTATCCCTACTTATTCCCAGTAAGGAGATGTTTTAGTGCTGTTTGTCAGAAAGGGATCCAATCTGCTGATAAAAGTCTGGAATGCTTAGAGCCTGTTGAAACATGCTCTGTGAAGCTGCTTGATATTGATGTTAGGGACAAGATACTTAAACATGCATGAAAGATAGTTCACAGGGATGAAGTGAGAGGATTTATCCTCCAAGAGACATTTTATTCCTGTTCTCTTGATGGTGACTTTTGTCATACTGAGCAAGACAGTAAAAGCTAGGGCAGAATGAAAAATGAAGCCTTATTTATAAGCATTTCAAAACATACTTGAAAAGTTTTTTGTTTGGAAAAATGAATTATTCAGTTTTAATGATAAAGAGAGAGGGAACTTTTTCATTTGCATTGGAAATGGTAAACATTTATTTATTTATTTATTTACTTGGAAAAAAAAAATTGAGACATAGTTGTGGTCTCCCTAGACCTAGACTGATCCATATTCCCCCTCTCCTCCTCATTTATATATAGGACTATGTGTGTGTCTGTATATAGATATGTCTGAATGCACATGACATGTAAGAATTTTCTTGAAATTGACTGAGATTTTTCCCAAGTCCTGCCTCTGTGATACAATCTTCTGGGACATTCTGAAGAGTTACAGAAGTCCAGGATTTATCAAGCATGATTATCTTGTCTTGCTGTCTGTAGGGTTTGACTGCACCTCAGTGTCTCTTGTGATCTTTCCTTAAGAGTGTTGCAAGAGTTCAGATGGGAAGAGAAGATTTGAGGAGTCAAGTGGATAAATTGGAGAAGGCTTCTGTACATCTCAGAGCATTAATACTGACTCACCTAAATACCAGAAGGCAGTAACTATAAAAGCAGGGCAAACAGACTTCCTGGTGGTGTGATTCTAGTGCAGCTTAAATTTTCAGCTGAGAGCAACAATTTTTCCTTCTGAATTCGCTGGTAACAAAGAGCAATTGTCCTGTGCAGAGGCTGAACTTTTTATCTCTCTTTAAAGGCTGATGGTGCCTTCGTAGGTCATGCCACACCGCTCTGTCTCTCTAGCAGACCTAGCGCAGAGTCCAGAGTGCAAATACCTTCTTTGCGCTTTGAGCTATTTTGCTACTTGTTATCAAGATTGAGAAAATAGTTCTGCGCTTTCTCTGCTGTATTATTGCTTTCTATGTGAACATCCGAGCGGTCCTCTTGTGCTTTCTCCTGCAGTAGTGTTACAGTCACTCCCTTTTACAGCCACATAGCTACGGCACTATGCAGAGTCATCAGGTACAACTTTTTGCAGGTACGCAGTCTGAGCTGCTTAGGAAATGAGTTTTTGGAGTGTTTTGCTCTTGCATAGTGCAATGCCTGTACATGTTTTGAATGTCAGCAGGACTTTCGGATGAGCAACAGCTTTCAGTAACAAAATAGACCATAAAAATTTGGGCTTCCAGATAATAGAATACCTCAAACTTAATGACTGTTCACGACACACTCTGATTTAGGCAGCTCATCTAGCATGACAAAGAAACTTGTTTTAGCAGAGGCGTGGTGTTGCAATATAATAGGGTAAGCCATGATGCTGGCCCTTCTGTTGCCTTGGAGCATACCCAAAATGCCGTCCTGTTTAGGGAGATGCTCTTCTCTTGATGCGATGCCTTATGCAGGCATCTGAGCCTGATTCACCCATTTGTTGACATCTGCATCTTCCAAATTCAGAAACAGACTGAATAAAGTTTAGCTATCTAGACAATTCCTCGTAGGATTCGAGAAAATTGAAGGCAGAGAAAAGGCAAATGCCAATTTACAATGACTTATTAAACTGCAGTATATGACTTCACAGTGAAATAGAAAAATCCAAATGAGGCTTAAACAAGGAGGCAAAAACCATCAGACTTAGGCAGTAGAGGCAGAATCTGCCTCAAATTAATAGGATTCTTCTCCCTTAATGCCGAAGAAGTCAAACCAAATGGAAATGTTGCCACAAAGGAGAATTAGGAACCTGATCTCCATGAGAAGCAGAAGATTTGTGCCTAGGTTTTTAGCACAAATGGCATACAGAAAAGAACATCAAAAGGGCTGTGTACCATTCTCAGAAACCATGAGGAAGCTTGAAGGTTGTGGTTGGAGCACAGCACATGAAAATGGCATGTATTGCTCTTGTCATCCTTTTCCCTTGTGGCCTCCGGTTGTCTCCTATCCCCTTGGATAAGAAACACCTGAAATTCAGTTGCTCACCTGCTGAGCACACAACTTACGAGAATTTCAGGAAGAACCTTCAGGTTTTGGGTCCTTTAGTGCCAGAGCTCCCTGGGAAGTTAATTTCATGCACAGTGTGTTTGCCTCTGGGTGGTTACACTGGGAACAGACTGTCCTGCAAGCAGCTAATTAGGACCCCAACGATACAAGCAGAGCTTTCCAGCAAACAGGCAATTGACAAATGGAAGAAACTCCCTGTCTGCAGATACCACAGGACAGGTTTTCGTCTTACCTGGAAGGGAAAATGCTTGCTGCCAAAACAGCTGCAGCTCTTAAACATGTTGTCTTCTGCAGGTGCTTGCTTGGTGCCACCTTCTGCCAGAGGCTCCTGCTCCGCCAGACAAAACGCACGCACCGGGCAGCTTCTTGCCAGGGGTTTCATTGAGAACTGCAGTGCCAGGCTATGTATACCTGCAAGTGCTTTAGTAAAAACTTAGAAAAAGGTTTTTTTAAAGAAGAAGTCTTATAAAAGCCTCTAGATGCTTAAATGAATACAATTAGACTGTGCGTAATTTCATGGTATTGATACTGCTCGGTTTTGCAAGCCTGTTCGTACCTTGTATGTGCTGTCTCTTCAGCATTGCACAGCATGGGGAATTTTGAACGCCCCACAGGAAAACTCCAAGTGTCCAGAGGAAGCTGGAATATTAGTAGATTCCTAATTTGGGGAAAATGGAAAAATCTGAGATGGGGTTGGTAGATTTCTTAAGTGTCACAGAGAGAGCTTCCAGGCTTCTCAGCAGTCTTAAAATCTCTAGAGAAGTTACGAATTAAAAATGTAAAATTAATGATAAAAATAWAAGTGAATTAATAATTCACTCATTTCTTTTTACTGAGAGACTAATAGGGAGGCAGATGGGTAAGCAGGGCGAGGAGAAGTGAGGGGTGGGCACCCAGGAGCAGGAGGTGAAGGGYGGGTTTTGCAGCTCATTGTCGGGGCTGGGAGCACCTGGACTTGGACCTCACTGTCCAGCCAGCCCTGCCAGTGAGAAGGGCATCACCATGGGATGCTCTCACTGTGAGAGACAGTGAGCAGCCTCCTGGCTTAGCTGGTGCTTCACCAGGAAAAGGGGCCATGAAATAACTTCAGGGATAGTTTTGCTTGTGTTCTCAAACCTTAGCAATGCTCARTTTATATAGCACGTGAACAGGGCTGCCAGGCACTGTGGCTCTGCACTCTTACACTTGCTAGCAATATACTTATGCATTTAACAGTGTATAGTTGAAATATCTCACTGAACCTTCACCGAAGCACTCCGGATAGATTTCCTGCAGGGACCATTGCTGTGTGGGTAAGGATCTGAGCTGGTGTCATTTCTCAAAGTAGTTTCTTCTGGCAATCATATTTGTCCTGCTGGGTAAACTGAGGCATAAATTTGGCAAAACCTTTTACACAAGAGGTCATTTTCTTCCTATTAGAAAAGATTAGTTCAGAGTATGTCATGTTCTCCCAGTGGGTCCTGTCAGAGGGTGATGTGTGTGTCTTTGCAGGAGGTACAAAACAGTTTTAGACCGCAATTACCTGAAAGCTTAGTCTAAATAAAGTACAAGGCAAACAGTCACAAATAGAGCTTTTTAGATGCTGTGTTGGCACTTGCTGGAAAGTTAAAGAATAGCCCTGCCCTGGAGAGCTGACATTTGAGGGGGTTGTTTTATTTCTTTTGTTGTTGTTGTTTTTATGGTCAGAAAATGCCTCACACTGCCCAGGTGGATTTTCTTCCTAYCCAAAGGTCCCTTCCAATGTTAATCATTCTGTGAGTCTGTAGTGCCACCTACACAGTGTATAAGCTGCACAGAG
Organism: Eudromia elegans; assembly: GCA_003342815.1. Classification (NCBI taxonomy): domain Eukaryota; kingdom Metazoa; phylum Chordata; class Aves; order Tinamiformes; family Tinamidae; genus Eudromia; species Eudromia elegans. The sequence continues at coordinate 2,691,955 of PTEX01000038.1, read as the reverse complement.
ATTTCTTCTCTGGTCTRTATTTGAGGGTATGACCATTTGCTTTCGGTGGGGCTTTCTGTATTGCCAAAAAACCGAAGTGGTGAATCTGAAGCACTCTGCAATACAGGTTTTACTAAAATCACATTCTGCTTCAAAATTTAAAGAAATTTGAGAATGAAAAAAAAATGTTTTAGAGGCAGAAAGAGGTCACATCAGCAGTAAACACATATCCTGTCCATCAGATGTAGTCAGAGCCACTGTTGCCTCCGCTTTCCCAGGTCATTTTGTGCCTTCTGTCAATACACGTACTGCCTGCTCTGCAAATGTGACAACTTCTTTGCTGGCAAACGTAGCAAAGATATGAGGCTAATGAGAACTTGTTTTTCTACTAAGGGCACAACATGCACAGGTACCGAGTTCATGGGCACTCGTTTGCTAGCACTGAGCGGGATTGGACACGAGGCCGCGCATCTTCATCTGCACACTTGAAYGCACGTGTCTCAAGAGCATCTGGTCCTTGAAATGCCAGAGAAGGAGGGGTCGCAGAACAAACAGCAAGGTGCGTTTAATTAGCTCACACAGTACCATTGCAATGCTAATGCCTTCCCGTGTAGAATTTGTATTCTGGTTTTAGTCGTAGCTAAAAATGTGATTTTGCTTGTTTCGTTTATTTTAAGTTTTTAGGTTTCATTTATGCTTGTTCTTTATTTATCTCACTCTGGGAAATACTGCAATGATTACAGGACTAATAAGTAAGCATCATAAAAACTAAATGAAAAATATTAGACTTTTCTGTGGCTTTAGTTGTTGTTCTTTATTAGTAATGCTAGCTGAAGTGCRGCCATTAAGATATATACATCTCTCTGATGTATTTGTTGAATATAAACAAGGTGGGGTAGGAGAGGACTTTGGAAAGCATTTGACATTTGTCTAATTGTTTGCATTAACATAAATGGCAAAGCTTTTGACTTCTATGGGAGTGGAGTTTGGCTTTTGTTAGGTGCTTYAGAGAAGCTAGGCTGTCATTCTTTAAAAGAAAGTGGACCTAATTTCATGCTGGCTGTTTCCAAATGCATCAGAATGACTCTCCTTTTGAGCATTTTCAGTCCCTGACCTGCTTGCTGAGAGCCTCAATTTCTGCTAGGTGTTCATGTGATTGCTTGTCTCTTTGGAATTGCTCTGAAATCACCAATGTATTAATAAAGACTGAAGAAATATCTTCATTATTTTACAGAATCTGACACATAATAAATGTTCCACATCCAGAAAAAAAGGCTCTTAATCTGAAGAGCTCACAGCCTAGCCAGATGCAATGTGGAATCAGATGCAAGTGGAAATGAAGAGAAATTTTGGAACTAAGGGTTAAAGGAGTGAAGGGGAAAAAACAGTGATTTGCTAAGACAATTGGTGAAAATACACATCTGTCAAATTGCTCTTCATATTTGAGGGAGAAAAAGACAATATAGCTGCATATGTGACTGACTTCATTCATGCACTGATTTTCAGAGGTTTAATGGGGAAACTTTTGCAGCAGTAGGAAAACTGAGGAGGGAGGTGTAAGGTAGGGGAAGAACCGAGGTAGCTGAGCACCAACAGCAGAAGGGGGAAAAACTAGAGGCCAGTGCATCRAAAGAGGAGAAGGGGCAGTTTGTACATAACTGCCAGGGTGAAGGGAACGATGCTATAACATGGTGCACTGAGAACAGCCTCCCTCGTTGGGACCCAGTTATCTCTGTTATGCAGCCGCCAGTGTAGATATCCTACAAGGACAATATTTGTTCTTTGGCTTTAYGATTCTCCAGGTGACCGTTGCTGTCACCAGATAGCTAACACAATATAAGGAAAGTGTTCACAGGGAGCGTTTGCTCGAGCTGCTTGATCTTGCTCCAGCACATGAGCCTCTCCTCAAACTCCTTCCACTAAATCATCTGCACACTGTGTGACCTCCTGATCCCAGACAGTTCTTTGGCCTCCATGATAATGTCACCGRTATCACTGAGGTGTTTTTACTGAAATTTGCCCTGAGCACTGTGGCCARTGAGCCTAAGCTGTCTTGGTAGGTAAATGTCTACCAGGGAATTCATTCCTGAAGCTCCAAAAAATGCAGGAGCTGGAAAATGTGGGGCACAGCATACAGCTGCCAGTCTTTGCCTGAATATTGAGAGTTAGTCTTTTAAGGAGTCGTGAGTAATTTCAGATTTACCTGCTCTTTGTTTTGCTGACATAGGTTTCTCTGYTAGAATACCTGTGTGATTCATAGCCTTTAACCTGCATACTCCCGGGATACCTTTCTTAAGCAAAAACAAACAAACAAACAAACTTGTCACTATTACACAGAAGAGGAATTAACCCACAGAAAACCTCATGAGTTTGCCCAGAATTACATAGGAAATCTGTAAAGAGAGTATTACATTAAAAGCACATGTCTGTAAGTGCAGTGTGTTCAGATTATGTGAGACACATGATTTTTCAGTGCGTAAGATTAGAGACTTAAAGCTCTTGGTGCATTCCAAGGGAACACTATATGCACTTTTTTTTTAAACATGCGGAAGTCATTTTGCATCACAATTCCAAACTGCTATCCCAAGTCTCTTACTAAATGCTGTCACTATAGAATCAGATAAATGATTAAGATACGTTGTATTTGCTTCTCCTAGCATATGGAAATGCCTAATTTGAATGAGGATATGAAGTTAATTTTCAAGGAGGTAAAATTTGCAGTTTTTGCCTAAGATTGTGCTAATTAWGTGGTTATTTATTTATAACCTTCTGCCTCTTCACACAAGGGTAGAAAATGTACCATTACASTATTTTAACCGCTGCTTATGGCTGACTTGGAATCAGTGATTCAAGCCAGTATTTAACAGGCATGTCCAGGATCCAGGCAGATAGGGATTCTCCAGGCAGAACTTGGAAGTTGGATTCTCTCACWGATTCTTCTTCAGAGCAAAGTGATTTTATTAATGAAATAAAAGTATATTTTAATAWAGAAACAGGTGAGGGGATAGTGACTCATATCAGTGGACCTGTAGACAGCCAATACTTGAGCAGAGAGAAAGAAAGACTTTTTGTTTGTAAAACTCTACCTGTTCTTCAGTTGACTCTAAGTTTGCATGCATATTGCAAAGAGATTTTTTTCTTATTATTATTTTCMATGTCCAAATCACATTTTGCTTTAGGACTGGAAAATCTAATACATTTTTAAGTAAAGTCTTCACTGACAATGTGAGTATGRTCCTTTTACTATGAAAGTTTATTTTTGATTAAGCCTATTTATCAAAAKATTCTTGACCAGCTCTCCTTTCCTGTGCTTCCCATGTGCAGTTAGCTAGCCTGCAATCATTTCTGARACAAGGGATTTCTCTTGCTGCTTCTTTTAATCTAAAATAATGTCTTTCAGTGAATAAATTCCAATTGAGGGCCAGAAACTGTGAAGTGAGATCGAAAATTCCTTTAGTTTGTCAGATGTGATATCAGAGTCTCTCTTTAACTCAGGTCATTTTGTGGAAGTGACTTGAATATGTTAGTTTATTCTGAATTCAATAATGCACCTAGCCAAGCATTACACACTGTGCAAAACCAGCCCAAACACTACCACAGTAACTGTCTTACATGCGAAAGACGAGACTGAGCCAAACCACAGCACGTGACTGCCCCCATCCCGATTTAGTGGAGTGCCCTCCCCACTGCCACCGCAGCAGCATTGCCCCTGGGAGGAGCCATTGCTTGACGGAAAATCTATCAGTACTGCATGAAATTACTCTGCAAAAATATGTCCTTATCAGAATAAAGCCTGCTATTACAAATTAAATTTTAATAGGGCCTTAAATTTTTCGAGCAAACCAGATCTAGCTTTTGCCCTTTTATTATAGTGGTAACTCCAATTATCAAAGCTGTAATTAAAGGCGTTGCAGTGGCCCAAGTAGTGCTCATGTAGTAGATTATCTAGACCTTTTGCTAATGGACTGGGAGCAAGAGAATTTCATACAGTATTTCTCCTTCCTTCATCTCTCTCCCAACATGAATCAACTTTGCTCTCAATCATAGTAATGCTTATAGTGTTTAGTAAAGATTTATTATCATATGAGCCCACATATGTGAAAATGCAAGGTCAAAATTCATTTTCAGGTAAGGAGAACAGAACAAGGGAATAACAGGTGAGTTGTTACTATATGCAGTTTTGCCTTTCAAACAGTTCATACAATTTCACCGTGGATTCATTTGAAGTTAACGCAATTTTGGTTCAGGGAAAGAACTCACTTTAATACCTCTCAAGTTAGAGAAATGGGCAGCTCTGTAACAGTCTGCAGAAATTAGGCAGGATGAGCTTGACACCGTGACTCGAGAAACTTGACCAAAAAAAAGTAAAAATATTGTGTTATTTCATTGCTGGACCGGGAGTTGCAGTTGATGAAGGAAGACCTTTATTTTAGCACCATTATAGTGTAGCTTCGCAGCTGCTGCTTGGGTATTCCCTGCGGATTTGGGGCTGCGGATTTGGGGTTGTGGATTTACCAATTCCCTGCAGAACTGGGTGGCAGATTACCAGTTATTTTCTAAATGAAAACCTTGGTTGATTTCTGCAGATTCTCCTACTCAATGTCACCATTAGCTCTGCTTCAAAACCGTTCTAGGAGACAGAGGTTTTCCTACTGTATTGTCTTTGCTCAAATATATAGTCTTGAAGTACTACCATGCTACTACTCAAACAGTCTTTTTATGATGACTAGATTGTGTGTCATCTCATGTCTTCTCATCCAGATTCTCGCCCAGATCTCTAATGTCTCACATGTTCTCTTCCTGGCTTAAAATAAGCTGTCTTACTTTGGGAGGGCGTCACCAGAAAAATGTCTCTGCAAACAATATTGTCAGCTCAATAGCTGGTGTGTTTGATACTAATATTTCTGCAGTTATCACACCTGACAGAGTTGTACAAGGGCAAAAGCTGCAAGGAATTTCAGGACAAATTCAAGTGATATTGTTTTGTAATTTGCCTCTACAGTGATTTAGAAAATCATGTGCACTGTACTAAAAGTGAGGTCAGGTCAGGTCTGGAGTAGACAACACTGGAAGTGGGTGATCTAAAATTCCTCTGCTGAAGTTGTCACACAGGTCCCTGTGTCAGTGTAGGTAGCTTGCCATATTAACTTAGTGCCTTCTGGTCTTTAAAGATTAATCTTTTAGTACTTCAGAGCAATGCTCTAAAAAATTAAGAAGCACCTTCCAACTGGTTAGGATGCAACAGCACAGGTAATAGGAAAAATATTTGGCATTTTAAGAGCCTTCAAACACTCAACAGAGAAATGGGTTTAATTTTTCCCAAGTCATATTGATTCTTGCATCATGCTCAGTTTAGATTGATCTGTTTGGAATGAAGGTTTGGCACTAAAGAGAATTTCAAAATGTCAAAGAACTGTTGAAAAAAGAGAAAAAAAACTCATGTAGAGAAAACTGTCATCAATATTGAAAAACATTGGCTTTTTTTATACTGATGAGTTTTTTATTTTATTTTTATGAATTGATTATCTGTATTTTCGAAAAAGCAAGTTGTATGAGCCTACTCTAACTGCTGAGCAGCAGGATTCCTGGTTACTACCCCAAGGCAGGGATTTTTCTGCCAGCTGCTGAAAGATCGCTTTAATCCAGATGCAGAGAAAGTGACTTAACTCTCTTTATTGGAGACATAAACCCTCAATATGTTCCACACATGAGGTATAGCAGTCCGACCGGGCAGGGATGTCATGCTCTGCTTCAGAAGGCTACTGGAGCTTCTTTTTAAAGGTTGTCTCTTTGGCAACACTGAGTCTATACTGCCAAGTTGCAAAGTCGTGCAGACTGTAGTGGTTGCTTTGTTTTTTCTCTATGAACAAAATAAATTAGTTTTAGTCCTTTCTTTGTCTCTTCCTTTCACATCAAAATGTGTGATGGTTTTCTGCATGCCTAGGTAAATATAGCTGATTGCTATTAACCTCCTGACTTGCCTGAAATGATCATTGAATCTTTCTCTGTGTGTATCTGCTCAAGTGCATCTTTGGTCTTTCCCCTGAGGAGACCTATTTCCCGACTGCTTAGAGTTAGAAGTAGGGTATACACTGCTCGAGAATTGGAAGATAAATTCCTTCATGCAGCAGTTCCTAAATAAATGCACAAATGAGACATATAGATCTGTCTAAATGACCCTTCAAGCATTCAGAGTAAAGGGAGAATTAAGAGTGATATCACTGGGGAGGCTTTGTAGATAGGACACTTGCAGGCTTATTTCATGATTAGGTGAAAAGCAAAACAAAAAAAGGGAAAAAAGAAAAGCACAGACACAAGCAGTTAAAAACAAGACCACTCAACAGCACATCCACAACTGATGTGAGGCAGCGGGGGTGTGTAAATGTGCAGAGTGAAGGAGCTGATGTGCACCTCATACTTTAAAAGGCCATTTTAAAGCACACAGGACTGTGGTCCCCTCAGACTTCCGCAACTTGTGTGATAATTATGCAGCAATAAAAAATAATTAAAAAAAAAATAGTTGAATGTACATCCTTGTTGTGTTCTAAACAGGTTAACAGCAGATTGGCTGGAATCTGCGGCTTTCACATCTGTGAAACAGTAGAGCAAAGAAATATCCCTGGTCAGTTCTGGAAAGGCAGGGAAGAGTAACAGCAGAGAATGACTGTTCCCTAGCATAACCTTCCCTTGTGAGGACTTCCAACCAAATTTGCAGCAGTCTTTTCCAGAAGGGCTGCTCCTGCTCAGCAGACCCTGGTGACTGTATTTARGCATTTTGGCAATGCTATTGTTTACATGAGAATTATCAGCAGTGSAGGATTAGGAAAATAAACTCATGAAAAGTGGGAAAAATAAACAAATCTTCATTTCACAGCCTGTCWAGATTCCCTAGGTTCCCTTCTTTGCTCAGAACATATGGTAACGAGACTATTGTATTATCCCAGTGCAACTGTGGAAAATGGGAAGGAGTGAAAAACTCCCTTTGTGTTCCTGGAAAGGGAGATGGGATTTATGCATTAATAAGTTCATCTTTTTATTAGTGTTGTATTTTGCCTWTTGGAATGATCAGACTGACTTCTAAGGCGAAATTTCATTGAAGGAAAGCCCTCCCCAGAAAATTGCAATGGTGATTTTTATGTCTATTCATTAGGATTTATTATTTTCATTTAGCTGAGGATACTTGAAAATTCAAGTCAATCTCCTGGAGCCGATTGCAATGATAGTGATCTGAGGCAGTGGTGTGTGTGCTCCCTCTAGTGAGCTCTGCCCAGGGAGATGGGGTTTGGTCGGGCAGTTTGCCTTGGGGAGCTCGCAGCGCTTCAGGTGCAGCGTTTTCTTTCCCTGGCTAGAATTTACACCATTCTCTGCTGCTCAGTCTAGGGGACTGGGCAAGCTCTGACTTCTCATTAATGATTATTTAGGCTGAGTCATCACTGGGAGAGCGAAGGGGCCAGATTCTCTCATAGCTCTGCCATGGGTTTGCTGAGCAGATCAGCCGTTGTCTGACTTTTCTACACTTGTACACAACACTTCTGAAATTACTTTTCCATTTACTTATAAAGCTCCTTCAGCAAACAGCAGTTTAAAGATAGGAAAGAGCAGAGCACTGAGAGGCATCGTGTCTGTGGAGTTGAGTTGCTCGGGTAGTGAATGGTGGAGCACCTTGTCTGTACGGTTGTGACTTCATGGCAAATTTCTCACATGACCTCTGTCCATTTTTTGTATTATTTGCTTAATATTTGCTTAATATATTTAAATTGAAAGGGAAGAAATAGAAAATAGAATGCAAAATCTAAAATTTAATATGAATTTCTGTGTTTCACTGGTGTACAGATAAGTATATCCTCTTACGCCTAGGTTATACATATTAAGTATCACATATTCAAATGAGAATTCAAATGAGAAGTAATAAATTCAGCTTGCTGCATGTCAGAAATGGCTCTACTCCATCATGGCAAGAAGGAAGGATAAAAAGGAGAAGAAAAGGAAATAAGCTGTAGTTTAGTTCCAGCTTATCATCTAGACTCAAAAACATGAAAAGTAAAAGCAGAGTTTCAAATCATGTAAAAGCTGCATGTGATTATTATTATTATTATTATTATTATTATTATTATTATTATTATTATTATTATAAGGCCAGCAGTGACAGGCCCAGGGTTTGTAATAGAACGGAAAGGATTCTGCAGAAATTGTTTCTTTCTGTTCTTGGACCAAAAGATACCTCCTGGTTGTTCTCATAGTGAATGTCATTCTTGAACAGGGTAATATGAGAAATGCAGACGTAAGAGGAAAAGGAGTGAAATGTTTGTTTAGAATGTCTTATGAGAACCCCTGGGAAATCTGCATTTGGATAATCAAATTATAAGTCAGGGTAGCAGAGCATGGCTTTTATTTAAAACACATTGTTGACAAGGCTCTTTCATAATGCACTTTAACCACTCTGATTTCTTATTAACCCCCAATATACATCTTGAGGTCTGAGCTGGCGGAAAACCAGATTGTTTTGGCTTCCCTTCAGGCTTCCGAAAAGGGCCAAAAATACGTAGCCTGAAGGGGAAGCAGTGGGCTCAGCTGCTCTGCATCACGGCTTCTGCTCCAGGCGTGAGGAATGGAGAAGAGCTTGACCTCGGGGCACAAATTGTCCATTCATTGTGAGGCAATAGAAAGATTCATCTGAAGATGCCCCATTTAAAGTCTATAGAGCACTTTGATTATGAGCATATTTTCAAATCTTGGTACTGGAGACCAGACGGAAGCTTTTAAATTTTTTGGAGGATGTTGGACTTAGGAAARTGGGGTAATTACTAGATTTAGTTTAAGTTAAGAGAAAAGTATACCTCAAATTCTATTCATAATCAGCACCCATTGTTTCTATACACAAATTGTGCTGCTATGCTTGGCTTTATATAAATCACTCATTCAGTAAACATGCAAGTCTTTTTCATTATCCTTCCTTAGTCAGAAATCATTTTCAAAAAATGTAAAACGGAAGCCAAAATTTACTATCTTTTCCTAGGCAAAACGTTTCCTGATATGAGCAGACATTTCACTCAAGCACTAGATGATTTCACTCTGAGAGAACTTTTTTTTTCCCCCCTACAGTTTCACTGGGATGAAACTTCACAAAAGTAACCTGAAAGTCGTTAAGGGTTCCCCCTCTCCGAAATCCTTTGCAAAGAGCCTAAGTTAYATATACTTGAGGTGCAGACCACTGACGGTTCTGCGGCAGAAGAAACGAGCCTTATCCATGGAAACCAAATATGCTGCAGAAGAACTCCCTCCCTCCCCACCCGCCTTGGCCGTACAAGGACTAATTGTGGTGTCAGCTGCTGCAGGAATGCGAGGCATGCATCTAGTGTATCAAAAGAACAGTAACTGCTGTCAGCAGCGCTCCTCTTGCTCCAGCCGCGATTGATGGCACAGCGAGCTGTTTACACAGTCTTTGTTCAGTTTACAACAGGAGAAAAAGCCTCTTTTTTTTTTTTTTTCTTTTTCCTTTTTTATGCCTTTATGTATGCAGCAAGTACATTTACCTTTTGGAAGATATATAATGTTAGTGTTTGCCCGCTGTTGGCTGCGTGCTGCTGGCATCCTGGAAACCACAAATATGTGGGGTTGCAACTGGGCTATTCYCTTTTCTGCAAAGGATAGCTAGAATTATCTTCTTAGTAATGAGGTAAAAGTCTGGCACAACAAAGAGAAGGAAGTTGTATTTGGAGTGGAGGCATCTTTGCTGCTCCACTAGTTGAAATGCCACTCTTGGAAGTACAGTGACGTGAGCATCACTCTAGTGTTTTATCTCAATTATCGTATCAAAACTTGTGTTGACTTGTAAGAGAGTTTTGTTTTTTATCTTTGGATGTTGGGGTTGCATACATGGAGGGCTTCTAAAATAGGGCCCTAATACTTCAATCCAACTACAAACTACGACATCGATACAACCAACTTCTGGAGTATGGGCGCTCTGTCTAGAACACGTGAAAAATAAAGCAGAGTTTGCCACTGTGGAATACAGAGTTCCTGTTACCTGCCTCTTTACATTTCACTCATCGTGGTAACAAAGTCTGCATGAATGGAAATCAGATAGCTGGGGAAAACAAAGTTAGTGCCTGCAGATGGACATGAAGAAATGGTTCCCCTCTATTCTATGTGGGTCATCTTGCTAAGTTGCAGTGTAGGTATAAAATATAATACATAATTTTTCGTATTCAGGGTGCTAACAGAACTGAATTTTTAGTGCCTTGTGCATGTGGGAGACTTCTCATTATCTTCTCAGCAGTCTAAATTTTCATCCAGGAAAACAAGATAAGAAACCAAAAAATTATTTTTTATTAAGGAGAGCAGTTTATTTTTTTCTAAACTGCCAAGTCTTATCCAGCTCTACCACACAAATGAATGCATTCAGAGCTGTAGATGGGACAGCTGAGTGCAAATAYAAATCCTCACGGAATATCTTGTAAGAATATCTTGTAAGAAATACCTTTTTATTTTTCTTTCCCCTTCATTGACTCAGGTCACTGAAGATATCAGTTGCTACCCATAACTCAAGAATCCCCATGGTGCTTCAGACAGTTCAACTGCTAAGAATTTGAAAGCAGCTAAAGCTTGAATTTTGCATACATAAATAGGATACATTTTTTGTTTTATTCTTTTTCCTGAGGCTTTTTTACAAGCTAGACAAGTCACCAGAAGTCTGCTTCGACCTTCACAAGAGCCGGCTGTGTTCAGCCTACCTGGGTTTCCATTGTTTGAGGGAGAAATMCAGTTAGGTGGTTGTGGGATAGTAGTTTTTGCACAGATGTTTTTTGAAAACCAACATTTGTGAAATATTGAGCTCAGGGACAAAAGCTACTGCACGCATTTAAAATAGTAGTGCTGGGATCTGACATCTCTAATTGCCAAAGATTCAACCACATCATAGCAGTGGAATTCATGTTCAATTAAGCTGATAKGTGTTTTCTCTGTCCAGTGACTTTTTAAGTCTTCCTTTCAGGTGTAAAGAAGTATAAATTAGAACAGCATTCCTTTCTGTCTTTAAACCTGAGTTGCTTTTTCAAAAGTTTCTCTGAGTTGAAGAYAAACATGTGTACACACACACATGCATATATAACACTGGGTCCATCTCTCATGGRCCCAACTGTCTTACTATATAAAAAAAAATGCAGAAAAATCTATTTCCATTAAAAATGTACTATAACATTGTTGCTGAGATGACAGGTGTGGCTTACATTTGTAGCAGTCATCACAGCTGATAAATAAACATTTTCTGGCTGTTAAACTTTGCATAGCTGTTGGCACTATCTTGGGGCTACTTAACAAAATTTAAAGTAGTAACAGTTGACTCATTTTATCACTTTAATGAGAAAAAGCATCAGGAGTTTGAGAGTCTAGTAAAAATCTAGTAAAAAGAGATAATTAGATATAGAGATAAAATTAAGTGCTCTTTAAGTGATGTTAGAATGTCGTGTATTCCATACGCATTGTGGTTTTTTAGTGCAAGTGTCATTTTATGCAATACAAATGCAATATTTATATCCTAACCATAACCTTGAAAAAGATGTTTGGAAAAGGTTATGGAGACTGAAGAACATGTTGATTCCTTTTCAGTTATATTATTTAAGATCCTGACTTGTTATTAATTGTTATTAATATTTTGATCCTGGCTTAACAATAGAGAGTTTTATTCATCTCCATTTCCTCAGAAAGCTGTAAGAGGGGACATATTCACTAATTTTTTATTTTCTCAGGTTTATGTCAAAATATTAAAAATAGAAGCATAAAAACCTTGATTTTTAAAGATATTTGGTGTAGGTAATAAAAGTAAAAGCTAGAAGAGATTAATCTCGGTTAATTTTTAAAATGGATTTCCTTGTCCAAGCAGCAGTGAAATRCCATCTAGAATACTGTAGGCTCTTCTGGTCACCCAAGCCCAAGGAAGTAGAACTGCTAGAACAGTTAGAACAGCTAGAACAGTTAGTTGAACAGTTAGAACAGTGGAAGGGAGTATTTTTCTTTTTTTTTTTTTTTTAAGGTCAGAGAAAAACTGTTCTTTCTTCTAAGAGAGAAAAAAAAAAGAAAAAAAAAAAGCTTTGCACATTCATCTAGCAAAATTATGACCATGAGAAGAAGTGTCTTACCTGTAAAAGATGGAGCAGAGAAGGAGAAGAGACATTTAACCCAATGGACAGTGTTGTTATGAGGATAAATTAGAATAAATTGGCTATGAATGAATTTGGGAAGAAAATTAAGCCAATTTCTCGCAAGTTGCAGAGCAGCTGGGTCAAAAATTTTTGACCTTGATCAATGCGGGAGGGAATTTTGATGATTCTGCATGTAATGAAGGAGGCTGGTGATTTTTCTACTCYTATAAACAATGTTAAAACCATCTGTGGATTTATTTTAAATTTAAGGAGCTTTAACTCAATTCACATTCCATATTTTAAGCTGGGTTAGGGCAAGCTGACTTTTGGAAGAGAATCTCTAAGCAGGAGTTTCAATGCAGCGAAACTCGGTCACGTCATTCAAGTGCATTGGTGGGGACTGGTAGGGATCTCTCGTCTCATCCAGGCCTCTGCCCTCATGATAAATATTAATTTTATGAGAAGATAAYTTTCTCTTTTGCAACCTCTCTCCTCAAACTCTAACTCAAAAAGAAAAAAGAAAGAATTTCTTCAATTCAGMATAAAGGCAGAGTAAAGTTAGTTGGGAATTGCTTCTTTTATTGTTGGACATGCCTTAAGCCAAGTATCTAATTCCATTTCCCTAGACTTTAACCTGTCCTTTTGCTACAGTGTGAGCATGTGCCAAGCTCCCAGGCAGGCTGTCTCTGTCAGGGCTTCTGACTGCCTTAACATGGGCCTATACTTGTATGGCTTGCTCTGCTGATATGTGTTTGTCTGTGCTCAGATACAAGTACGGTTTCTTTGGTAAAGTTAGTTCAACAATTTTCTGCCTTATTCTATTTTAGTATTTGCATTCCTGATTTCCAAATTTCAATTTGTATTCTGGCTGCCCTCTCCGTCCCCTTTTCTTTAGTGGGTAGGAGGTGTCTGTAAGGGAAGAGATGTTCCTGGGGTTTTTGCTTTTGGGTTTTTTTTTCCCCATGATAACTTCAGCACCCGTATTGACTGTATGGCCCCTTGGACAGTSTGCCCCAAGAAGTGGTTAAACTGTGGTTGGAGCTGAACAAAGCGTTGGGGGAACTTCTTGACCCAGCCTTGCTGCCAGGGAACTGCTTGTATAACCATTTGCCTAGTGTTTATGCCTRTGTTGTACAAGAATTATTAGATAGCTGACAGGTAATAAAATGAGGCGCTTAAAAGGTTAGGAATTGGGCATGTTTCCCGAATGCTAATACAGAGTCTTTCTGGCAACCTTCTAGGAGCACAGACTTTACATCTAATGAACATATCCATTTATTAAAAAGTGGCTGTGTACATTCATGTGGGTTTTGGCTTGTTCCCACAGCTTGGCTGGACGATCCTGGGTATACAGCTAAGCAACACCAAGACTGATGGTAGGGATGTGACTCTAACTCTGTTAATTGACACTGCTATTAAAAGTCCTCTGAGAACAACCTAGTAGCAGCAGACTCCGGGCATGCAAGGCATTCTCTCTTTTTTCTGGCATTTCTCGTATGATGGTGTCAGACTGGATAGCACTACATGAATTTGGCTCCAAAAATCGAGGAGAGCCCTCCAGCTTGTTTGCATTTGGCATTATCGGAGTATCCCGCTGGAAGGCAGACCTGGCCCCCTTTAAGACGGTTTTCCCGTGTACGCAGTTGCCGTTGATGAGATTTATTTGCCCAGCTGTTCAGCCGTGGTTGTGCAGCACCTTCGGGGAGCTGGCTGTAACCAGCCCTGCTCGGGGTGCGCGTGGATGTCTTGCTGCATGAGCACAGCTCCTGGGACTGCAAGCACTGGTGTCTCCGTTAGGGCTGTTGTGACTCCATCCTCTCCCTGCCTCCTTGCCAGTGCTGCTGATTCAGGGAGGTGAGCTGGCCAAAAACTACCTCTCAACAAAAATGGTTGATTTTCACATGTATGGGCTCCCTCAGCCCACTTGCTGTGCAACTGAGGCTGGCTTCAGCTCTCTGCAGCTGCGCTGAAGGGTTCAGCGGCACGGATGTCCCGTCCATGCTTGGCTATGAGTGTGGTAAGAGCATTGGCTGAGCTAGACACGGGACTTGGGTTTGTTTGCTTATGGGCCAGGCTGAAGCTCTGTTTCTCTGCTAGGAGGAACACATCACAGTGAGTTTTGCTCCATCTTGACAGGGAACGCAGCAGCTTCTCAGCCTCCCCAAATTTGCCACATGGTTTTGCTTCACTGAATGAAACCCTAGCTGCAGTGCTGCTGCTGCAGCCGTGGCTCATGGGCATGCACTCTGCAGGAAAACACTTCCAAAGCCCGTCAAGGAACAACCTTTATGATGGGGTGCTCTGCTCTCATAGTTGGGGAATAGCCCAGATGGACCACCATTAGATAAGGATGAATTTGGGGGCTGACACCTGGCTGGGAAGCTGATGACCCGGCCTCTGGGACTCACCAACCTCRCCCAAGGCCCCCATACCAGCCTCACTCTCCTGGTGGAGCTTCCTGGGCACCTCCTCACCATGTCAGGGGTGGCCGTAGGACCTGTCGCTGTCCCCAGCCAGGCCCAAGGGATCCTGTCCTGCACCAGGCAGCCCAACTCGTTGCCCTTGAGGCATTCCTGCTTCCCTGTGCCCGCACAGAGGCTGTGGGTATCACTCTGGATGTCTGCAGCYGGCATAGCCTTTGTTGCTGATTCAAGCAGAACAGCTCCATCTTTTCATTAACCATCCAGCTGAGGCAGGTGTCCTTGCTTATCGCAATGGCTTAGAAAGCTTTCATCCAAAAGCTCTTTTTAATATTATTTTTTATTTCCCCGCCGTGGCTGGGGCTTCACACAACTCTGACACGGGGCAGCTCAGGCTGCTGGCGCGGTGTGGGGCTGCTGGGGCTGGCGGTGCACCCAGCACTTGCCAAGGGCCCAYGGGTTCAGCTGACCCCACGCTCTGCTGCAGGGGAGCAGCTCTCGCTCTGCGAACCTAGCAGGGAAGAGCGAGAATTTCCAGCACTCTTCCCCYTCAAGGACAAGAGACTTGGGGGTATGTGGAAATCCTACAGACCCTTTTATTTTTGCTTTAAGCTTCTTTCAGGTGGAGGAGGATTGGTTGTATTGAGAACCATTGCAAAGTCATCCGTAAAGTCTGAAAAACAAATTTACATTTGCCTAGTGCAATCACTCCTGAATGCATTTAGATGTATTGTTATGGATTTTGTTTGTTTTGGTTTTGTCTACAAAATATCTTCTGCTATTTCTTTATTTAAGACTACGTGTATTCTAGCCATTTCTAATTAGATATGGCACTTGGAAAGCGTTGCCTSTTTTCTTTCACAATATGCACAGATTGAGTCATTCATAAAGGACTGTCTAGACTGACTCTTTTTTCCAAAAGAGCTGTTCAAGATGCAGCACGTGTTTCCCTTTGGTTTTTGTAATCAAATTTTAATAAATCTCCAAGTGTGCGGTGCATGGTAAGTTTGTGTTCTAGCTTCTGTAAAGGTTAAAAAGTAATCAGTCCCTTACTTGGGGATGGAGTTAATCAGGGAGGCCGTCTGCAGGAGGAACRTCGTTCTGAGCGGAATCTTGTCTCCAGCCTTCCTGTGCTGGAGGGGTTTCAGTCTGGCAGAGGAGGGGAGGAATGTGAGATCCACAGCGCAGAGTCCCTGGGTTAGACCATGGCCGTAGCTCCCGCTCCCGGGCTGCTTTAGCCACTGGTCTTGTGAAAAGATAGATAGATAGATAGATAGATAGATAGATAGATAGATAGATAGATAGATAGATAGATAGATAGATAACGTGCTTCTCTTTGTCCTTTCCCACTAAATGGTCAAGTTTAACAGGGCACATGGAGAACTAATTGCTGTTTAGGAAACACCAGGAACTCTCCTTGGCTCCTGTGAAGATTAATTAGTTAATGGTCATAAAAAGCTTTGAAGATTAAAAGAACCAAGTGTTATTTATTAGGACACAGCTTAACCYAGCTCCTGCTGGCTGTATTAGTGAAAGAAAAAGTTCTCAGTCGTGGCTTCAGATGTGGACCTGCTGCTGTGCAGGGGCCATGGGGCTCCTCAGGGAGAAGGAGCAGGGCGCTCCGATGGGGCCGCTCCGTGCACTGGATACAGGGCCCTGCTGGCAGGCTAAGCCTGCTCCAGCTTTTGGACAGCAGACCCAAGACAGCTTAAGCTTGTTTGAAAATAAAATCCTGTTTTATCTCAGCTAATCCATGTCCACGGTGTACTCACTTGTCACTTAGCGTCAGTGTTGTCTTTTTTCCTTCTAAGGCTGTATTTTAGGTAAATAAAGCTAACGGCTGATTTAAAGGTGAAGGAAACAGCAATATCTCTGTGGCGACTGCTGTGAGACACACTGACGACTTCCCTTTCCCTGGCTCCRGGGAGAAAGATGGATGAGCAGTTACGTGTTCAGATCACTCGCCTCCCATGGAGTAGTGATGTATGGGGGAACCTCAGGCCAGCTGTTTTTCAGTATCGCCCTGCAAGGTAAGACTTGACTTTTCAGTGGGTTGTTCTGAAGATTTTAACAGAGGTGTAAAAACACAGAGCCCATTACAAACAGAAGTCTTCTGCAGGGCATACTTTCTAGTTGTGACAAAATGAAACAGGAGACAGAAGACCGGGCAGAAAAATGCTGTGATGCTGTCGATGGGGAGACATGCAGAAAGCGGTGAGATGCTGTGCATGGAAAAGGAAGAGCCAGGGAGAAAATCTTCAGATCTTCTTTTGCAGAAAATGGGAGTGAGCAAGGACTAACACACAGCTGACCGACCCCAGTAGAAAGGTAAGGATGGGGAGGATTTGTGCTGTTGGTCCCAGAGTAGCTTCTGTGCCTACAAATACAGGATCTTCAAGAATGCTTCATTTTCCTGTTTAGAAAAGCACTGGAGTTAAAATTGCCAGTAATACCTGGAAGTTCACACTTGAGTGAGAAGTGAAGGGAAAACCAATATATTCTGTGAAGAACCTGCCTGCACTGGTTGATGAGGATAACAGCAGTATAAATACTTGGTGCTACCAAGGCAATCCTCTAAGCACCAAGAGGAAACTGAGCAGAAATCACTCAAAAGGAAAAAACAGAAAGAAAGCATAAATAAAGATAGGACTTATGTTAGGYGAGTGGTCCAAAAATGCAATATTTCATTGCCAAGATACACAGCAGCTTTGTCGAAAAGTCTGACATGTCAGTTATTTAATGGAATTGAGAATTAGAAATTAAAAACAAAACAGTGTATAAAAATGCAGATGAGGAAATAAAAAGCAATTAGTGTTGATCTGATGTTATGAAATACAGAAAAGTCCTGGAGAACTTCATGTCTTGCAAAATTRAGACTAGTGAGAAGGTTTTGTGTTAGATACTTAAATTTATTAGGAATCTTGGTAATTGTACATGTCTGTCCTGAGGAGAGGGAAATAACAAAAATTACACAGAAAAAGCAGATGGATTCAATAAATATTTCTGTTCTCTGTTTAGAAACTATCAGACTGATATACTTCTATCGCCTAAGGGTGAAAATGTGTTTTCTAAGTCATTAGTAACTTAGAGTGCGACTTAATAATCTGCAGGCTGACAGAGGTTGCTGCCAGGTATCCTAAAGGCATAGGCTGAGCAGCTTTCTCTCCTCTTGGCTCTAATTTATTTTTAAAATTTGGATTATTGACATCTCTAGAGGGATGTCTTCAAGGACTTAAAGCTTTCAAAATGGGCTGGAAACAGTAGTCCCGGAAGGGTGGGAAACAGTGAAATCCAGGAGATAATGGTGTCTCTGGCAGCCAGCATGGCCTTAAAATCATGTCGGACATCTCAAWTTTTTTTGCTGCTCCTACATACAAATTAGGGAAATATACAGAAATAAGGACCATTTATCAGAAGTCTGACACAGAACCACAGATTAAGAATTGAGTGGGTCTGTTTGGACTATGCTGTCTTTTCCCTGCAATTGAAGGCAGGTGGGTATGAGGCATTTGCACTCATGCCAAAAAGCCTTTGCTGTCACATAGGGAATGAGCAAGACTCGCTGTAGGCTTCAGCTGAGTCCCACTCCACAGAGTAGGAGGGGTGAAAATGCCTAGATACTCCCAGAAAGAAGATCATACATGATGCAATAGAGGAAGATTGAAACCATCCCCAAGCTGTCTCTTCCAGACTCACCTTGGAAGAGAAAACAATTCCATTATATTTTCAATAAAGAACATATTAAATATGTAAAATATTGACTAATTAGCAAACTGCTAAGCTTATAGTGTAGTCAGTGAGTGAGGATATGAGCAGGATGTTCTGCATGGGTCAAACTTGAGTTCAGTACCAGTTCATATTTTCAGCAATAGATGTAAAATTGCAGATGCAGCTAAACTTTCAGATGTATTGCAAAAGTAGCAGGCGTTCATGGAGATCAGAAATGCTAAGCAGCAGAGCCCCTTTGAATGAAAGGCACTTGAACTCAAGAAGAAACAAACAATGTGTCTAGAAACCAAGAACAACATAAGCAGATTGGGAGAAAATGAAGGCAGTGACTCAGAGAAGAAGTGTTTACAGTGGACATTTGATAACCATGAGAGTCCAGTGGAATTYGGTGGCAGAAAGGTCAGCAGGCACCTTGGACGTACACAGAGAAAAATGTCTGCAAGTGGCAAGGCAATTTTCTATGTAAGTACAAGGTAGAATTTAATATCGTTTCCATTTCATACTTTTTAAAAGGTTATGAAAGAATTAAGAGCAGGAAGAAGAAACCACTGCTGATCATTCAGGGGGAAGAGGAAAGACTGTAGTGAGACACATGTGGACCAAGTCGTTCTTTATACTGGTGGAGACTGAGAAGTGACCTAATTGCTCTATGAGTGTTCCCTGGGAAGAAAAAGCAGGTACAAACAGGCTACTTAGTTTAGCAGAGAAAAACACAACAAGAGCTAGTAGCTGGAAACTCAACCAGACAAACTCAAATGAAATATTAGGGATGCCTTCTGTATTACATTTGTTTAGCTGCTGTTAGCCGCTGGAGGAGAGAAGGCACAACAACATAGGGAAGGCAGGGATTTCTTCACATTAAGGGCAGTTGTCAATTGGGGTGATATTCTTTAGCTTGGGTGTTTGATACATGGCAATTGGGGGAAATACAGCAGTGTCTCAAGTATAGGCTGTCACTGAAGACCCTTTCTGCCCACAGGCTGTTTTAATGGGTGTTTTACATTAAAAATAATGTAAACCTTGAGAAATAATCTTTCATTCCACAGGCAATCTCCTAAACCCTATTACCCACTCTTGTTTTCTAACAAACCCAGCTATATCTAGTTATGCTCAAATTACTCTCATCTGAGTGCCTTTTTTTCATATTAACCTTGTTAATTGATCTGATTATCAGCCTTCCTCACAGCTGATGTCCATTGCACCAAATTTTTCTGAGTTCAGTATTGCATGGAAGAAAGTCACAGTTGTCTTCCTTTTGTGACTGTATTTTTTAGGATAATGGAAGTACAGCCAAATGTGGAAGACTGCAAAAAGAAGGCAGGCAGTTGATTTTAGTAACAAATGAGAAAACGAATCCCAAGAGCCTCGTTCCTCAGGGTCGGAGAGAGATGTAGAAATGTGAGCACTCCAGAGCTGCAGGAAGGCTGTTTTGTATCTCTGTTAATAAAAGTAAGAATAAATGTCAATTCTGCTGTTGTAGAAGTCTTGAGGGACCGAGGAGTTGGTTACTGTGGTGCAACTTCTGTGCCCATGGGCTAGCTGTGTGATGGTACTGGATATACASAGCTACTTTTTGTCCTAGAAATGGGTACAATTTTAATTCTAGTAAGACAAAATAAGGCTCAGTGATGGCAGTTACTCCTTCTCTCCCTCCTTTAAGTGCTATAATCTGCAGTGCATTGTTTTGGGTTTTGTGGGGGTTTTTGTTTGTTTTTTTTCCCCCCGTACTTACATACAGATTAGCAAATTCAGTTTCATTTCATATCCGCTRTTTGGACTTGAAYAGTGTCTCTCCTTGTTTYTCGTTTTGTTTTGTTTTTCTTTAGTTCATAAACATCTGTTGGGACAGCGTTGGRTCTCCAGCAGTTACATGACTTGCTGCTTGTCTTCAGCTGTCACGTTTCAGGTCCTTCCAAAAGGCACGCATCGTGTACTGCTTGAAACTCTTGTTTAGCTGGTTAATTATTTAAGTCTAGCATCCTGGCATGCCAGATGCTCTCCAAGCAGGGAAATGGCTGCTTGCACTCTCCCATCTGTGCATGACTTTCCCCTTTTAGGCCTGCTGCCTGCAGCAGGCTCCCTCAGACAGATCAAGTTGTTTTGTGGCCCTGACGAACTTGTGATTCGGTATTGGCCGTGGTCCCCTTTGCACAGCTTAACTGCTGCTTTACACGTTGCTTGCCCTGAAGATGCACAGGAWGGTGAGTGATATGGTCCACAGTGGTGGACCCCTCTGAGAAATGGGTTACTGCAAGCTCTTTAGTTATGCATTACATRGTGATCCCTAGAGGCTACCGGGAGCTGTGGGAGGGCAGCTGAAATGCACTGCAGTGCCCTCCCTTAGAAGGGAGAGCTCCATTAGTATATGGGCACTAGCACAGTGTTACAGGTGTGGATTTCAGAGATTTTTTTTTTCCCCCGGGCAATATTGCCCATGCTGGTAGGGTAAATATACAACCTCATGAGGCATTCCTTTTCTTCAGCCTTTGAACAAATTCTGTGGCTTTCTCCATGCCTTTTCCCAACCGGGGAGAAGTTTGTTTTTCATAGATTGATCAGCTTGTGGAAAAGCAGTGCTGCTTCATGCTTGTTAAGATTCAGATCTTGTCTAGCTGGCTTAAATTCAGTACTTCTAGGTACAGTTCTGGGGGAGGGCTGAGAAAAAGGGATGGGAAGGGGAAATGATATTGTTAGGCAGCTGTTCAGCAATCTGAGATATAATTTAGGGTCTTAACCTCACAGATGCCCATGTCACAAGCTATGCATTACTATTTACAACCTTTTCTGGCTTTAGAGGCAAAGAGGTCAGGAGGTGAGTGTSCATGGACGTGAGGCCAACTATTTTCTTATGCCTAGATGTGAGATTTCCAGTTTATGAGCCAAGGAGACTGGGAAGGAATATCATGAAAGCGCTGTATAGGGCACCAGTGCTATCGTGCCCCCATGCTGCACCTGCTTTTTGAAGGAAAGGGAGGAGGAAGAACTGTCAGACTCCAGAGCAGTTGCTGTATAGCTTTTCATAAGAATTCTAAGAGTTTCTGAAAATTGTGCCTTTCAAAATCCTTGCAAGGAATTGTTTTTCATTATATATGACAATAAGATGAATATAAAAAGAAGCCAAATGTTGGCTTTTGCATTAAAATTTAAAGCTAGCGCAGTGCTAGGCTGTGTGTGAAAGTAATTTCATTAATCTTATTCAATAGATGATTTTATCAAATACAGCTGTTATACTGCATTGGGGTTAGTGAACRGTAAACTCAAGTCATAAATTGGTAAAGTAATATCTTATAAAATATGGAAAAACTAACATAAGTTGTAGTGGCCAGTAAGAGCCTGTTTACTGTGGCTAGCTGAATAAAACTGCCATTCACCAAGTGACGCTTCAGGTTGACCAGTTAGTTGCATTTTGTTCATGTGGAAACTTAGTCTACACCTCAAAGCTTTGTCCACGTGTTTAGTTATTTACAGGATGTATTGCTGAAAATCAGGGGCACACTTTAGTTCCTTTGGACTCGGTGTTCTTCAAGATGGAAGTACAGGGGCTGATATCCCACCAGTACTGGCTGAATTCTGTAAGAAGGGCAGATAACCTTACCTGTCAGTGCACAAAGTATCATAGATGGCAGTCTTCTCGTGTTTGGGGTGTGCTAAGAGCAAGAAAAAACCTTGGGAAGGAGGATGGGAAGAAATAGGAATGTTTTTCTAATAAAATGGGTTTTAAACCCTCCTCCTTCCATTTTTCACCTGAAGATACCTGCATAAGAGAGAACTGATAGTTTGGAATGATTTTGTGTTTAGTTTTGCATCCCTGTTTCCTTTCTCATCSCTGCATCTTTACTCAAAGACAAGTGAAATCCTTTCTTTTACTTCCACAAGTTATTTGCATCTTGTTTGGAGGAGACTTTTTGTCCCTTACCAGGCCGCCRGTGGCCTTGATGCTGTTACAAGGTGTTTCTCTGGACTGACTGGGGTCCATGGAGACTGGGAACAGAGAGAGGTTGTGGGCAACAGGAGGGACCYGACTGCTCACTTTAACACAAAGTGGAAATGGGATTGTCTCCTTCCCCCTTGCCAGGAAAGGACAAGTCTGAGGAACCTAAGACAGTCAAGTCAGGATAGGAATTCCAAACTTTCTGGTCACTGCATGGCTGCAGGTGAGTGGAAAAGGAGTCTTTTATGGAGGGGCAGTCAGTGAAAATAATCAGTTGCTTTGCTACACTTAATGTAATTTGCTCTGGCCTTSCAAAATCAAGATTTTGCTTCTTTTCATATGTCTGACCTGAAASACCTTGCATTTTATGCATCACTGTGCAATGATCATTTGGTTATAACAATTACGCTGGGGATCATCTCCATCAATCTTCATAATAATATTCTATTACATTTTAACAAGTGAAATGAGATATAAAACAGCCTTCTCTGGCACTGGCACTATGCAGATGTTCTTTTAAAGCTCTAAATTATACGACGTAGCCTAATAACTATTAACTCTCTGCATGTTAGGGAATGAGTATGCAAAAGAGAAAGAGCAGAATTTATTTGTCTCAGCTGAGAATTTCAACAGGAAGGAAAAGCCCTTCGTGAAGCTGCAAAAAACCCAGCATGTTAAAATGTTATAATCCTTTCACACAGTGATTGGGAAAGATAACTTAACTGAATGCTTCTTACTAWGTAGGATGGGAACTTAACTTCCTAGAGGCATATCTTTGTCTTTATCCACCCTATCATCAAATTTAGTACAGGAGTGATCCCCACCCAGGCAACACAGATGCAGTACAAACACAAAGCAACAGATTCCTGTGAAAAGATGATTATGTACAGCTGCAACCACGTTACTCTCTAGCTGTAGCCAAGTTGCCTCAGGACTTGGAATTACTAACAAATTTGTATCATAAGCAAAAAGGTTATTTAAATTACTCAACAAATGTCTTTATGTAATACCGAAATTCCATGTTCTGATGGTCATCAGATGTGTAACATCTTACACATGATGGTAATTTTTTTCCCCTTGGTACTATTAGGTGAGGATTTTCTAGGCTGTGAAGCGTGGAAACTACTTGTCCTCCTGTTAACGCAGAGATCCTATCTTTGACAGTGGAGTAATTATGCCGATGTCAAAATGCTGTGTTTATTGCTGAAAAGTCATTAAAAACAAAAACTTTTTTTGATAAAAGCACACACTCCTAGGTTATAAATTGCCTTTTGAAAAGAAATGTCCGTCAAGCTCAACATTACCCATTACTTTGCTTTCTTCAAGAAAGTGATTGATAAATATTTTCAGCTTCACTTCCCACTGCCTCACTTAATGAACTGACTTACACTTGGCTGCTTGGAGTATGCAACCCGATTAAGTTCTTGCTTTATTCACATGGCTCCAAAGATGTAGCTAACAGAGGCTCATGGAAAGCTAAACGTGACCACTTGCCACTTTTTATTTTCCATTTACCRTTTGTTTTATAACAAAACAGTGGTTTTCCTCTATGTCATGCAACAGTGGGAAAAATTAATATATATATTTATACCTACTTCCTATTAGCATCGAACAAGGAACTTGGGTCTAGTAAGGACAATAAAATTAACTTGGAAGACTTTGGAGGGATTTAAGGTTGGAGGWTGAGGTTAGCTAAGATCTAACCTTCCTTCTTCATAACCCATTAAATCTTTGAAAGAAGTTCCATGGAGGTGATGTAAAGGAAGGTTACTTTAAAAGCAAGACCGAGAGGGTACCAGGAAAGATTGGGTAGGAAGCTCTGCAGCAGAGTTGAGCAGGAGGCCCTTTAGCATCAAACTGGGGCTCTTGGGCAGCTGCTGGTATTGCAYAAGTTGAGGGTGAGGCTTGCACACCTCTTCATCTTTGATAGTGGCAGACTACTGGACCAAAGGCAATGTAAATTGAGGTTTAAGACCCCGGACAGACCACAGTGCTCCAGACTTTAAGGACATTATTGCCCCTAGCTCTTTACCCTGAGCCCCAGTGAGTGGCAGCGGGGACAAGTGTCATCTCCTCACCTGCTCTTGGTAAATCTGTGGGRCGGTGTATGAAACTGAACTGCTGATGAGCAGATGCTGCTTCAGGAGGATGGCAGGAACTTGCTCTGCTGCTGAATCAAAGAAGTTTCAGTTGGGAGAAYCTCAAGAGTTAATTCATGATCCAAATTACAGCATTTTAATAGCAAGCCTTTAAAAATGTCTCTTGCCGGTTTTCCTGTTTCATCCCTGAAAGCATTCTGTACTCATCCACATGCATCTCCTTTTTGCAGGCTTTCTCCATTTAATGGCTATGTTCCACTTCATTCAAAGATTAATAGCAGCACAATTATTAATTGCAAATTTATAGCCTTTGCCAAGGCAGGGAGAGTGAGTGCAACTTCTCATAAACTTTAGCTGCAGATGAAATGCCAYGATCAAGGTCTCAGCTGTGAAGCTGTGCTTTTAATTAGTTTTTAGATTTTTGCTCATTCTGAGAGAGATACAACAAGAATCTACAAATACTTGTTTAATCCCCATGGGCCAAATCCTGCTTTTATCCTGCTGGTGACTGTGATGATAGTTTGCCTGCATCATGCCTGTAAATGCTTTTACCCTTAGGCATAACAGTGCCTTAAACTCTTTGAAGGGATGTGGGAACCTGTCCACAAAAAAAAAAAAAAAATTAAGAAGGATCTGCCTCGAGGAATTGATTCCAAGGATTCCCAGCCTAAGAAATTGCAGTAAGGCTTATATTTTGGAAAAAAATTATGCCTGGAAAAGCATGTGCTGAGAGCATCCCTTAGCCTGTATAATCGGTTATTATAGTGCTTATTTTTCCTCCTAGAATTGATACACAATAAAGATCTATCCACTGTCAGACCCTTTTTGCATGCTTAGGCACACAGTGTTAATATATTTTTAGCTAATCTCAATGAATTGAGATGATTTGAATTTTTGAAGCCTCCTGTTGCAGGCATTTCTTTTCCAGCTTCAAGATTTTGGAGGAGGGGGGCAGTACTCCCATCTATTGGAATTTTTTCAATTTTCCTTGGTTGCTCATGATAAAAATAATTTATAAAACCTAATGAAGAACTCTCCAACTAACACATTTTAGAGTTTGTGGGATAGAGAATAAGTTTATCAGTTTTGTTGATTATTAATGCCCATGGTTAATCTTAATCAGATATGACCTTTTTAAGAGTTTCTCAGTGTTTGGTATTAGATAGAATAGATACATTCTCTTCTTTATGCTCATTACAAACTGTAAATACCTATTGAACATTTCTAATTTTCTACATTTTTAAAAAAAATTATATCTTGAATATTTAAAGCTTTGTGAAAAGGTTCTGGTTCCTATTAAATGGATTTATTGTCCTRTTATTATATCCAATTATATTATTTTCCTGTTGACCATTGTCCTGCTAGTCTTTCACTGAATTTTTAGATTTTAGCTCTGTAATTTATTCACACTTTTTAATCACTCCTGCATTTTCTTCTTTCTTTAAAAAATATTTTTCTCTATATTTTTGTAACTTGGTGTCCTTTTTCAGTGGGATTATTTTTGCCTGGCAACTCATCTTTTTTCTCTTATATAAAATTGTGGCTTCTGAGAGYTTCCAGTAGTATATGAATAATTCCAGGTTTATATCTCTTGWTTTTTTTTTTAATCATTCTGTTAGCAACTCTTCTAAGTTGAGGAAGAAATGGTTTCCCAGGATTTTTATTACAGTTTATATGTTGTATTATGATAAGTTTATATTACATTATATTTTTTAATTCTGTGTATGCAGTATAGAAGTGTCCCGCTTGTGATTTTCTTCCATGAGTGAAAAATTGTTTTAATTAATGCTTAGCACTTCTGTATTCATTAAGGTWAAATACAGTTTTGAATCATCTTATATTAAATAAGATACATCTTCTTGTTAAGAAATTTGTGTATTTTGTGTGTATGTGCTTTTTTTTTTTTTTGAACTCTAATATTGAATTCTAGCTCTTTGACATGTCCAGCAATAATTCTGCAGCTTAACATCAGCCATGAATTGTGCTTTCTACATGTCACTTTGCAAGTACAAGGATTAATATGCCTAATTCTCTGGYGGGATTTTCTTATCTGGGATAAAGATTACTCATCTCTTATTTTTATTTCTATTAGTTAGAACACCAGTGCTTGAGCTTGTTTTTTTTTTTTTTAAATATGATTCAAATTAAGCAGATAAGTGCTGTATATAATGAGTTCCAGCTTGCAAAGTTGCATTGGAAAATGTTGATACCATGTGGCAATTGGTCATTTGTAATGTTAGTTTAATTTAAAGTGCATGGTCTCTGTGGCAACACAGCAACTGAACGATAACAATTTCTGTAAAATATTTATAAATTGTAAGGCAGGCAAGTGAAGGGTCCTGCTCATGGGAATAACCCCAAGCACCACTAGAGATACGGGGCTGACCTGCTGGAAAGGAGCTTCATGGAGAGGRATTTGGGAGTCCTGGTTGATACAAGTTACCCATGAGGCAGCAGTGTGCCCTCCTGGCCAAGAAGGCCAATGGGATCCTGGCTGCATCAGGAGGAGCATTGCCAGCAGGTCGAGGGAGGGGATCCTGCCCCTCTGCTCAGCCCTGGTGAGGCCACAGCTGGAGTATTGGGTGCAGTTCTGGGCTCCCCAGTACAAGAGGCATGTGGAACTTCTAGAGAGGGTCCAGCGTAGCACAATGAAGACTGTAGCCTCTGTCCCATGAGAAACGACTAAGCGAGCTGGGCCTGTCTAGCCTGGAGAAGATTGAGAAGGGATCTTTTCAAATACCTGAGAAGAGAATGTAAAGAGGATGAGGCCAAGCTCTTCTAAGTAATGGCCAGTGAYAGGACAAGGGGTAGTAAGTTTAATTTGAAACCCAGGCAGCTCCATGTCCATGTGAGGAGGAACTTCTTTCCTGTGAGGGTGACAGAGCCCTGGCACAGGTTGCACAGAGAGGTGGTGGAGTCTCCTTCTCTGGAGATCTTCCAAACCCGCCTGGATGCCACCCTGTGCCACGTGCTCTGGGGGTCCCTGCTGGAGCAGGTGGGTTGGACTGGATGACCTCTAGAGGTCCCTTCGAACCTCAACCATTCAGTCATTCTGTAATTGAGCTATGAAAAATGCTAGTCATGGTGCCTGGGACACAAGAAAGTCTGGAAAATAACGGTTCATTTCTCTCTCCAGCACAGCATAAGAGATCAGCATGTCAAAGCTAGACATGCCTGAAAAATGTTTCACAGATGAGCCTCATCACAATTGTTAATATATTTTCTTGAAATTAAATAGTGGAAAAAAATACCAGGGGAAAATACTTGAGTAGTAGTTTTGGTCCATTGATATTCTGTTTGTCCTCAGATGCCCCTGGAGAAAAAGTCTTCAGTCTTACCCAGGTCTGACACGGAGGGCTCTGTCTTGCAGWTAGGCCTGTGCTTCTGCCCTTCAAAATGCTTCTTGACTCTTTAAACCCTRCCTTGACCGTGGGCAGAAGTCACATAAGGCTTACTTTTATAGTAGTAGTTCTCTGCCTTTGTAAGTATTTCCAGACTAACCTCTTTGCTAAGATGAATATATTTTGCATTTTTCAGCATCTTAAAATGAAGCCTAACAGGCATAAGGGCCCCCTATTTTCTCCATAACAATAGACTCACATAAATTTGAGTTATAAAACAAACACATCAGGGTGTATACAATTCAAGATGAATTTGGGCATCCCAGAAGTTGGAATGTGCTTTCTTGACACGCTCCAAGAACCAGAGGAAGGCTCAAACCCTGAGCTGCCCAGGGGAGGAAACACATTGCATAGTACATTTTCTGGCTCAACACAGAGAAKGCCAACTGCAAAAATACTCCCCTAGTGCAGAATGAAGTTAAACCTAGTAAAGATGCCRTGACAGGTAAAAAACCCAGACCAATCCCTTCTCATTCTGTAGCATGTGTTAGCCATTAATTTTAATCTTTCCATCACTTTAGCAATTTTTAGTAATTCTAATCAAGCTTTTTTTCCCTCATAGGTGAATATTTCTAGCCCCTCTTGCTTACTGCCTATACTCTAGCATGCATATACAAACATATACATAAGTATGTAAAGATTCACACACATGCATATGTATATAAATATATAGGTAGATACATAAACACAGACAGACATGCATATATGTATTAGAAAAACATATTCCTTTGTGCTTGAGGTTACWGCATGTGTAATGTGGTAGGTCTGACTTGCATGTTTTGAGTGGCTAGACTCTTTAAATGATTTCTTTTCAGTATAGCTATGCAATTGCCATTGGCCCTTTATGACCCCAAAACTAACCCAGCTTCCTGTTCACCTTCTTCCCAAATTTGWGTCCATTGCCGCTATGTATTAAAGGCTTATAAGCTATGGCAAAAGAGGGTGCAAAGGTCARTCTCTTTGTTTTTATTTCAGTCAGACCCTTGAAGCCTTCTGAAACATGAGGTTTAAGAGAGGTCCTTCTGCCTAGGACAGTGACAGGTAAATGAAGTGATTTTCAGTTGTGCTTTAGYAGAGGAAGTGTCTGCCCAAGATTCTTAGACAGTTCACAGGGAAAAGACAAAGGTGAAATCRTAGTGTATGGGGGTGCCCTGTTTGGTCTCCTAGTTCTAGAATAGCACTTTGAGGGAGAGGGAAAASAGTTTTCAAAGAGAGCATTAGGGTGTCTGACTCTGAGAACAGATAAYGATCAACACATGAAAGCCCTATTTTTGTCCTTGCTGTCCTGGATCATGCATAGAGCACCTTGGATTCCTTTTGGATGCAAATCATGCAGAACTAAAACAAGAAAGCTGAACAACGGTGCAAAATTCGCTTATTAAAAAAGGAGAGCCTAATTCATTGACCCAACATGCAAAAAGAAAAAAAAAAGGGTTTTTTAAAAAAAACTTAGGCTTTTTTATTTATTTATCATTACTGTTTTGTTCTGCTTTTCTTACTTTTTTTTCACTTACAGTGCTAGCACCTATCTCTTCTGTTCCTGTAGATCAAAGCTCTTGCCTGCCTCGGCCTTAATGCTTGTGTGTGCATTTTGAAGCATCTTGTCTTGTTTTTGATGCTCGGTTCACACTCTGGCAGAACAAAACTTAGCAGAGCTGGGGAGAAGGTCTTAAAAGCTGAGTCATTAGCTTATGAATCAGCACTCRCAACTTAAAATATCTATAGTTACCATGACGTGAGAAGAAGTTGAATAGATTTTTGTTGCTGGAAGCTTCACCACTATGCAAACAGACAGCGGCAAAGAGTYAAAGACAGTTAGCAAAATCAACTCTCAAGGTCTTGGGTGCTCTTACAGAGGTGAGCCAGAGGCCCTAGCTGTACAGCTCTGAAAATTTTAAGTTTTTTATTACTCCCTGTTTTGGATGTGCACTGCTGTTTCATTAAAGAYAGATGATATAGAAACAATTTTCTATAAGGACTAAGGTGCTCACTGATGTTAACTGTATTTCTTCCTTTTAGGACAGCRAGGCCAGGTTAGTGGTGGCAGACTCACCTTGCTACTTCTCCACCCACACCAGGGCCAGTACTCCAAGCTCCTGGTATGGACTGGTGTGACCAAAGCACAGGCGCCTGCTCTCTCTGTGCTACAAGTGAAGCTTTAAATCTTAGCAATGATTTATGAATCATTAGAGGATGGACTTCAATGTCCATCAAACTGATGGACATTGAAGTCTCAAGCACCACAGCTAAATCTGCTGGGATCTGTATATTGAAAACTCTAATTTTGAGGTGGTACAACACTTTACAGGGCTGTTCCTCTTCTCTCCAGAGTACAGGCTGTCCATAGTCTTTCACCAAACGAAGAGATGAAGAAGAAGGTATTTTTTTTCTTGTGAAATAGTAATGTAACACAGTGATGCAGGGTTAAGAATTTTCAACTGAATCCATTCACTCACCAGGGAGGGAGCATTTATTTCCTGGTACTGTCAGCATGAAGCTAGAGTTCTGTACTCAGACTACAGGTCGTAAGCACACAGTCTCAATTATCCAGCATTTTGGGTGGACTGGTGCCAAAACTGTGCTTCACAGCTTGAGTGGGCTTCAGCAACCTTCCTATCTGATATACTGTGTGATTTTGACTCCTCGTTTTGCTTTAAACTTTGGGTTCATTTTAGGCCATCATGCCCAGGAAAGACAGCAGCTACATCAGAGTCTCTCATTAAACTCTGAGAAGTTGGATGGTTTGTTGATACCAGCAGGGTTATTTTCTATTTTCAACAACATGAGAAAAAAGTCGGATCAATTGTTCCTCTCACTCCTCCATTACTAATCAAAGGACAGACAAAGTTTAAGCTGACATCTAGTATGCTAAATAAGTCAGGATGAAGAGGTTATTCCCTTCAGTTTGCTTCTTTCAATTAGCAAATAACAAGTAGCTGAATCATTAAGGTAAAGTTTGTGGCAAGTAACAAAGCAGTTAAAACTTTGTAATTTTGAGGGGATGTCATGACATGGGATAGTAGGCATGTGCTAGTGTGTATGTTAAGTCCCTTATGATGCTACCTAGATGTTTGGATAAGTTATATTCTGAGATGATTTCCTAGCTGTTCCTGGGATTTTAGGATTCTTAGGGTCCATAAAACATTGGATAAAGTTTCTTATTTTTTAAAACTCAATGTATAATATTTTTTTCAAGTAGTAAAATAGTATTACATATTTTACTATCTTGAAGTTGCTCCTAAACTCCTGGGCACTGGTTGGTCTTAAAGAGGGCTCTTCTGAGGCGGAGCAGAGCACAGTTAGGATGGGTAGASTCCGTCCCTTCAGTCGCTGCGTGTGACTGATGCACAGGGGACATCAATGCTTGCCTCACTGCAGATGTATATAGTTGCAATAGTCGATTTTGAT
Organism: Eudromia elegans; assembly: GCA_003342815.1. NCBI lineage: Eukaryota > Metazoa > Chordata > Aves > Tinamiformes > Tinamidae > Eudromia > Eudromia elegans. The sequence continues at coordinate 2,660,848 of PTEX01000038.1, read as the reverse complement.
ATTTGAGTTGGTGGCTTTCAGCAATTCCATTCCCACAAGARAGTGATCCAGCTCCTTTCAGATATGGCCACAGAGCACGTGGCCTGATTCAAGTATAGCGTGATATCTACCAGTCCCTTCCTCCTGACCTTTATTCATAGCTAGAGCGGTAGAGATGAAGAATAGGGCTTTTTTATTATTTTATTTGTATTTTTTATTGTGTAGTCGATGATATTCATAGTCATGGATTAGAGACACCATTATTTTTAATAGGCACATTTTCAAAGCACTAACAGATTGATTCTGATGAGTGCTAGGTCTTTCCTTCAAAATTTCTTGGCCTCTTGAATTCTTCTTTAATGGTTTGTTCAACAAATCTGGCAATTAATTTTATTTCTGATTTTCTTTAGGAATGCATGAAAATAATGATAACAAAGATATCCTTGTATCAACAAGGAAGATAATTTAACATCACATGCAGTACATTTTTTACTAACCTGAAAAAAAAAGTACTAATGTACATAGCCACAGGAAGTATTTTTTTTTTAATGAAATGTATGGATTTCAAAGGAATCTTTTTTAAAAAATGTAAATAACATTCAGCAATAACTTCTATGTTTAAAAATAAATATTTGCTAGCAAAACATGGTGCTAAAGATTTTTAAGTTTCCAATTTGTTTGTGTCTTCCAATAATTTTAAAGTTGGTTCCTGTATTTATAAGATTTAGTTTAATACAGCCATTACTTCTGGTGTTCACTCTCTGTGAATAATTCCTGAAAGATACAAAATAATGAAAGAGCAAAATTAATTTTTGAAGCAAAGGAAGTAACAGGCAATTCACTTAGAGGAYCTAACACTTTTAGGTGGGAAAATGTCCACTGGTTGCTCTAGTACTTTGAATTCTGAAAGTATTATGGTCTGCCTCAAAACTTTATTTTATCACAACCATAGCGTAATGTGGTATGAGATATTTGCATTATTTTTTGTGGAGTGATTTGAAGCTGCCTGTTCATTAAAAAGAAAAAAAGGAGAAAAAAAGAAAAAAAAAAGGAGAGAGGGAATTATATAATATTCCCTTATTTTCTGCTGGTATTTTATTTTAAATGCTCACTTGTTTTGAAAGATCAAAAATATGGCCAAAATTCATAAGGGATATAGCCAGCAATGTTCTCCATCTAGAACTATTAATGAAGATTTGTGGAATTTTTTTTATAATTGATTAACTGATAAAAAGTATTAAAAGGAAAAATAAATACTACTATTCTGAAACAAATAGAGGCAAGTTTCAGATGTCTGTCTATTTTTGCCCTGCCATGAGACTTCTAAATAACTGTGTCAGCAGGAATTATTTATGARTAGCTTACCTGATTTCATCATTCAKGATTGTATGAAGTCAGTAAAGAGGGGAGACTTATAGCCTCACAAACTAGCTCTGTTGACAAGCASTGACCCTTCACATTGCCCAGGGCTGTCTTTGATTTGGAATATTTTTGATAGGTTTTGCCTTTTTTACAGAGTCTAACCAAAGAGGTGTCTGCATGAAGTCTTCCTAACATAYGGATTTCTTAGGTAAGATTCAATTTCCCTAACATGTAGGGCAATTTTGGGTGCCCAAGGGCATCGCAGACCTCTAGAAGACCTTGGCTGATGTGACACAGAACCCATAGGAGACCTTTGTCCTTCCGAATCAGCATGAGGTGCCTCAAAACATGCTGTCTGTGTGCCTCTTTTTAGACTATCTCARTGCAGTCTGTTAGATAATGCTTTGTAGAAAGGCAGTGCCATCACTTCAGTATTCTCATGAAGCTGTCCAGAGACAGCAAATGATCATAATCATCTAGCATTTCTTGAAAAAAAAAAAAATGTTTTCACACAAGTTTTCTCATGTTTACATGTGTACTCTTCATATCAATCCCTTATTTAAGATTCAGTCGCCMGATGTTGATCCACCTTGCTGTTTTAACTGAGGAGGATGTTATCATGTCTCATATTTTATTTAACTTGGCATACTTTATTTACTGTGTTTTCTTAGCCTTTTCTTAGCCTTTTGAGAGGTGTTTACAATTTGAGAGGTGTTTACAGAGGAGATGTGCTAGTGTTGTTGCAGAAAGTCATCTGAACACAAGAGGCAAAATCAGAACTGTCCACTGAGATATCATCTTTTATTGAACTAACAAGTATAACTGGAAAAGGTAGAYAAATTGCCTGGCACAGTAGCCTTCCTCTGGTCTGAAAGAGAATTAGGAAACTTCTAAGCCAAATACAAATTGAAAGCAATTGCTCAGACATGTGCCAGCTAAACTACCTCTGAAAGAAAAAGTAGCTAGTACATGTAGAATGGACAAAAGTGATAAGGCAGTTCTCTCTCCAAGGCGAAGAGAGGAAAAAATAATTTGTAGCCTGTGGAACATGGAAAGGTTAGTGGAGAGGAAAAAAAATTATACTGTGCCATAAAATCAATATCTTTATTGAATCCCTGCTTTTTAGTGACCAGCAGAGTTTAATATGTTAGCTCCAGGGTTCTCTTTGGAAGATATTTTTGTAGATCTTCTTTAAAGATTAGAACTGAGTGATCAGAGGTGGCATGATTGTGAAAAGTGTTAAAATGGGGATGTTATGTTTGTGTTAAGAGTATATCACAGAGATGTATCTCACAAATATTTGATTGAGGCATTCTAGTCCTCTGAAGGCATGCTGAGTCAAAGAGGATGAACTTTGGGGATTGGGAAAGGATATTTTAGGGCGGGTGATAGAAATTATATGTTTGCATTTGTCTATGCTACAGCAGATAGTGTAATGTGTCTTGTTAAGAGGATTTGTTCACAGGCAGTGTGCTTGTTGATGGCTGCCTTTCATCTGTGAAATAGCAGTAGCTGTTACTGCCAATGTGTCCAGATCCTGAAGTCTACACTTCAGTTTTTACTGACTGGTCTATTATAGAGAGAGAGCTGGTCTATTATAATGTGACAATAGCACAATGAGCAGCGGAAAAACTGATCCACAGCACTCTATGCCTGCTCTGTCACACAAATGACCTCATGTGCTTTGGATATTAGGACTGGGTGCCAGTTAGTGGAAGGTCTGAACACCTTTTTCTTACCACCTGTTTCATAGTATTCCCTCTTGAGAAAACTTCCATGGCGAAGCTGGGATGGCAATTCCCCCTGCAGAGCCTACTCAGGAATTACTGCAGGATCTGGCAGGCTCTTATTTCTTCCTTTTCTTCTCTCTAGGAATCTTTGGATTTATTTTGAGCAGACCTGGTTATTCTTCCATTACTACTAYTATAACTTATTCCTTAATAAGCTAGTCTGAAAGGGCCAAATTATTTTTTGAAATATTTTCTGCAGTTTTACTGGAATGGAGATCTTAATAATGAGCTAATCACTTTGACATGCTCATACAGGTTAATAATTCAACAGTGCATTAGTTATGTTCATGTTAATGTTAATAGAAATTCTTTTTTTTTTTTCTTGTAGCAGAAGAGCTATACTGACCAACTCCTTACCTTTATATTTATTAATGTCTTGGGATGTATATGGTTCCCATTTGAGTGCTTTGATATCATGATTGCTTGTCCCTTTAAAAAACTCAAGTGCTGCTATTTCTATTTTACAATCTGAGAGTAGAAGATGATCACATACGTTTCTAAGGTATGTGGCAGTTCATACCAGATCKTCCCTTCTTGATCTATGGCTTTGGACCAGTCTTGCTGCAAGACAAGCAGATTAAAACAACTTCTTGTTTGCTTTAGCTCTACCTACAAGTGTGTTGCAACTGGGCAAGCATTCTTCCCACTCTTGAGTATCACTTACATTACTCGTTGAAAGCAGTTGTAGAACATAACCAGTTCCAAAAGCACTGGTTCCCTCTTGATGTCGGTGAAGGTACAGACAGCACTGCTACTTATGTGGAGTTATCCCTATCCCTACAACTAGGTTTTGGAAAGGAGAAGCAACTATAAGCAGCCTCCTTAATTYGGCTGCCAAGTTTGTCCATGGGCTGTTGAGATACTGTTCTCAGCCCTTCCTCATTCAGACTGCAAAGTGCTCAAGGTCTTCTTTGAAGTTTGTTACAGCTTCTTTTGTCTGTTTCTCTTAAATCACAGTATTTCACAAGTAAATGTGGTTTGGAAGCCCAAGAAGTGCTAAGTCTGCAATAGTAAAACAGAAGTCCAGAGGTATTGTTTCACTAGAAATAAAACAGTTCATTTTGCATTAAATTCTGAGGCTTATGTCATTCCTTTTTTTTTTCAGAATTTTTTTTTTCTCAATATCAATATTAAAAAAATCCTACTTCTAAATCCAGGATTATCTAAAATTGTCACTTTATTTCCAAAGATTGATTTTTTTTTTATTGTTYTCACCTTACAGTATTCTGAAAATATTCTTTAAACTTAAATCATGAAAATAAAGTTTACTCTCCTCAGAACCACGTTTTGGAAGATTTCATTTGTTCGAAATATTCTGCTCGGCATGAATTCCATGAGTTTTGAGAATCTTTTTCTCTGGCCCAATCTAAACTAGGTAAGTAAATTCCATTGCTTCTTTTGGTACTGGTAAGGAAAAAAGTGACAGTAATAATGCACATCCCTTGATGGGAGGGCAATGGCCAGTTTCTACAGCCAGTGTTCCTTTTTTTTTAATTTTTTTTAATTGTCCTCTATATCTTTCTATGCGGCTTCCTTCAATCCGCTCAGGAGATTCTTCACTGCTTTCACATTTTCTGTTTTCTTATGCTCCCATGAACCATGATGGGACCATCAACTTAATGCTTTTTACCTACTTAAAAACAGACAGTGCTTAACTTTTTGATGTGACTATCAGCTTACACATTCTGTTGTGGCTTTGATTTTTTTTTTTCCTGATTTTGACAGGTTTTCAACTGCAGTGGAAAGAAAATATTTAACAAGGGCAAAATAGCTTAATGTTCAGTTTTCTATGCTTAATTTTTCAATTTTTTAATTTTTTATCCTCTGTTCTGACTTTAAGTTTAAAAATAAGTCACTTTTTAATTTCTTCATAACATGTCCTGTTTACTCCTCATTCTCTAGGATTTCCAGGAATTCATACTGTCTTCTTAACTAGCCTGTCATTTGTGGACCCTATTTCTAACTCGTAGGTGGATACTTGGTAACAATTCTGTATTTTGCTAAATAAAAGAGAAACTTTTAGGTTTGCAATGCTTTGGAGACAATAAGACTTGTCTGCAGGCAATATACTTTATTTTTGTTCAGACTGGTATTGAGCTACCCTGATTCACTGAACATACATAGGGAAATGGCTTTCCTATTAAGAAAAAGAATTCTTAAGGCATTTCAAGTTTAATTTGGTCAGCTCTATGTACTATATCAATGCTATAGCTAGATTAATCTTTTCACACAGGCAGCTACAATTTGAAGTAAATTGAAATTGTATTAATGCAGGGCAATTGTTATTGTAAAATCCCGGTCTACCTCATTGYTTAATTATTTGAATAGTATTTATTTTTACAAAATGAAGTCTATGGTATTGATGAGCTTAGTCYCTTTTCACTTCTTTGAAGTACCAATCCAGCCTCATCTCTCATAAGAGCAACTCTTCTTCCCTCCTTCTCACACATACTTTTTTCCTCAATGCTAGACTTATAAGCAGATCATTACAAATGATTCTTAAAAGAAGGTATGTGCAGAATATAACTGCTTCTCAGAAGCTGAAGGCTCACTGGTTGGTAATCACAGTTGTATCATTTCTATCTGGTACACGTCTGTGACATATTTGCTGCCAAACTGATGTTAACTCRCTCTTAATACTTCCTGCAGCACTCATCATTATAGTATTCCTTGCCTGATCAAAGTCTTGAACAGCAGAGCTGCAAGAGTTAACATGTTATAGGCTGGATGAATTTTCTAGAAATGGATAAATAGGTAAAATAATTTCCCTGACATTCTTTTTTTCATAGTCACTGCACATGTTCTGTTAATAATAATCTTTGACGGGCTGTACTGGAACACTCATTATTTGTCGTTCCCTCCCCGGCAAGGATATCATTAAGATCTTTGCAAGGAATTGTCACGGAATTTCTGCTTATTTCCAAATATTGAAAAATGCATTTTTAAAGAGGGATATCATGCTTGATCAACTGTCTAACCTTCTGTGATGAGATGACTGGTCAGGTGGACAAGAGGAGAGAAATGGGTGGTGTTCATCTTGACTTTAGCAGACTTTTGACAATGTTTCCCATAACAACCTCATAGGCAGRTTGTTGAAGTGCAGACTAAATAAACGGTCACAGAAGTGCACTGAAAACTGGCTGAGCTGCTGGGCTCAAAAGACTGTGATCAGAGGCACGAAGTCCAGCAGGAGACCAGTTCCTTAAAGCCCAGGAGTTGATACAGAGATGTCTTTGCTAAAGACCTGGATTATGGGACAGAGTGCAACCTCAGAAATTCGCAAATGGTATAAAACTGGGAGCTGAGGCTGATAGACCAGATGGTTGTGATGCCATTCAGAGGGATCTCATCAGGCTGGAGAATGGCCAGGCAGGAATCTTAGGGGCAAAGGCAACCAACAGCCTCCTAAACTGCTTTAGAAAGAACATTACCAGGACATTGAGGGAGATGGTGCCTCATGTCTGCGCAGCCCTAATGAAACCACATATGGAGTGCTATGTTCAGTTTTGGGATCTCCATTATGAGAAAGACAGACACACTGGAGCAAGTACAGTGAAAGGCCATGAAGACAATTAAGGGCTTGAAGTACTTGAAATACACAGGGCTGCTGAGTGAGCTTGGACTCTTCAGCCTGGAGAAGGAAAGGCTTGAGGGGATCTTACCAATGTATGTAAATGTCCGACAGGAGAGAGTGAAAATGGCTCTTTAAAGCCAGACTCTTCTCAATAGTATCCTATGAAAGGACACTGTGTAGTGGGCCCAAACTGAAATAGAAGAAATTCTATTTAAACATAAGAAAAAAAAAGTTTTACTCTGAGGGTGATTGAGCATAAGAAGAGGTTATTCTGTGAGGTTGTGGAGTCTTCACCCTTCCTTTCAAAACCTGACACTGGGAACATCCCTGAGCCAACTGCTCCCACTGATTCTGCTTTGAACAGAGATTTTCCTCTAGGCAATGGTCAGAGGTCCATTCCAACCTCAATGACTGTGTGAAATAATWTGCTGGACTTTTAAATGTGTTGAGATTTAGTGAGACTTGTTTTGCTTCACCTCCCAGTGAGCCTCCCCTGGGACAAATATATAAYACCATCAAAATAAACCTCCCAGCAAAATAAGAGTGGCCTGAGGATGTCTGAGCTCTGTTGCTGGGGAAGTTCTGACAGTAGTCYGTTTATTAAAGATTCAGGAAGATAGTTACAGCTGGTAGGCACTTCTAAGGTGTCCCRGGAAGGAAAKAACATGCTGTGAAGGCTGTGGAATYATATAGTAAGTMATCATTCCMGATTCCCAAGACCAGAAAATCTGTGGGCTGCCTAACACTACTCTGTGAGAACACATGAGGACTTATGTTGTTGAAGAAGGATCCCCAAGGAAACAGAAATGCCTAGGAAAGGTCTCTGGAATTCGGCAAGCAAAGAACATGCCTGCCTAAGCAGCCAGGGCCTATAGAGCAACCCTGATTTGGTTTCTAATGCTACTTCTGCAGACCTCTACTGCACATAGAACTCCCAGACTGCTCAGATTCAGCAGAGACACAATTGTTACCCTTGGGCTATCTTTGAGAAACTCTTCCCTTGCTAGAATTCAGCTATTCAAGTTTAAAAGATTATCACTATGTAAGGAAGAGTGCCTTTCTGTGAAGCAAGTACCCAGAAACTGCTCTTAATTCAGAATAAGCTAAGCTGGTTGTCAATAGAAGATTGTCTACAATGTCCAATATATACAGRATGATTTAAAAATATTGAAAACAAGATGCATAAGAAGTATAACAGAAGACGTTTTGTTAACTGTCAACACTATGGTGAAATATAAAAGATGTCTTTTATATTAGCACCCTGTTCAAAATGATCTTTGTCTGAAATTGCCAGGGATGCATTATCTTCCTATATGCTTACAATTACCAATGAATGCAACCTCTTTCAAGTCAACACTGTATTTAGTCAACCTTCGTATTTAGCTTATATTTCTTGAACTCTCCTGTTTCTACCTTTTTTCATGTCTAAATCTCATTTCGTTCCTCATCAACTATACATTGACCAAAAAGGAAACTATTTAGTCCTTTTTTTCCAGGAAGCAAATATTGGACATATTTGCTGGACATATTCTAGAGAGACACATAAGTCTCTCTCWACACTTTGCAGAGACTTATATCATGTTTGCACTAGTTTATAAACATGATGGGTTTTCTTGAACTTGTTAAGGGTATGGCACTGTCCCCCTCATTCCCCTGCTGTCACAGTCCCTCAGCAGGTATGTCTCTGTGAAATGTCTTAGGGCATTGAACATTGCATTTTATTATCAAAGAGTAAATTGACAGACATACTTAAGACAAACAATACTAATTAAATGAACATATGCCTTGCATTACTGGTGGTTGATTTAGAACAGATACTCCATTAATCAACCAATCTAGAATGACAAAGGCTTTGGGGCAGCCAAATTTACAGCTGAGGGAAACCATAATTTAAGGCTTTCATGCAAAGGGAGTAGTAATGCAAAAGGGAACCATTGGGAGAACTTTGGTGGTCTCAGATTGTTCTGTCTTCCCTTCATTATGAGTGTAGTCAACGGACAAAATCAGAGTATCACAGCAACCTTGTGTGATTTGCACAGTCATAGAAAGTATTAATGTGGTGCCACGTTTGATAGTTCAGAGAGACGCCTGGGGCTTCAGGGTTTCCCTCAATTCACACCATTTTGATTCACCAAAAAAATAAGGCTTTTTCCAACAAGACCTGCTTTCAGTGAAGTCAGGAAAGTGAAACACCATTCCCCATCTTTAYGCTAAACACAGGAAAATTTCAAGGCTCTTCACTGTGCAAACTGGTTATGGTTGACGTTCTGCTCGTGTCTGCTTTACAGAAAAATGCCTCCAGCAGAAGAGGATTTCACTGTATTGCAAAATCAAAATAAACTAGGAAACACATAGCACTTTGCCTCACTAATGCTACACAGCATGTGTGAGTACATGACATTATTTTGCATGTTAGCACTTGCCATAGATCAGACTAAAGAACAATTACCTTTACTATAAAATCGTGCCTTCTCTTACAGTCTCTTCAGCTTTAATGAGGATCAACTATGACAAAACAACATGGAATAATTGAAGCAACAGAGAGAAATCACTTTTTGAAAACAAAAAGCTTTTTAAAAAGTTGCTGTAGGCCTGGGAGAGTCACAAGTGCACTTTATACCCTAACATTTTGTCTTTGCTATATGAAACCTTCTCCTGCCAGCAGGAAATGAAAAATTGCACCTGACATCTAAACCTGACATTTGTCTCCATCARTGCTTAATATGGAGACTGAGTTCGCTTGGTTTAGTCTCTCCTCATCAACTACTTTCCTCTTTAGGAGAAAAGAGAACAAGGAGAAGCCAAATGAAATTAGGCTAGCTTATTTTTAATCGGGATTTCTGTGAAATCTATAGGCAATGGCCAAATCTGAATCCTAAGGGAACAAAATTACATTGTGTCCTTGCTTTTTGTGTCTCATTAAGAGATGCTGTTCTCTTCTTACCTGTTACATAAGTCTTCTGCCAATCTTCTCATGTCAGGAACTGGAAATCAAGTTTTAGACTTGGCCTTTCCTTCGAAGGTTAAGGTATATGGAAAGTCTGTGATAGGGATGTGTTTAGAAATAAAGAACGTATCTCAGTGTCATTAACACAGTAGCTGGCACTGAAAGAAGTAAAACACTACCAAAACTGGAAGCCTGAAGATTGCTTCTGTTTGTTACAAGAACAACAGCTCCTACCTAATGAAGCAATGAATTTGGAAGCTGCTTCCTCCAAAGTGGCATTGCACTCTCACAGGAGCAACCCTAAACACAGCACACAGGGAGCCTGCTGTGGATGTAACTGTTCTCAGGCTCCTATCTCTTCTTAACCCCAAGGCACTCCCTTTCATTGAGCAGGAATGACTGCAACTTAATAAGGCAAAGCAAAAGTATCATGTTAGGTAGCTTGTAAACATTTTAGAGGTTATTCATAACATCTTTTTGCCATGTGAGATGCATAGACCATATGTCTACCTGTGTAGTCCCCAGCAGTACTAGTCAGCTTCTAGGCCTGGATGCAGACTATAACAGAAATCTGTATTTCTGGGAGGTAATTACCATGTAAAAGGGTCTCAAGGGAGCCAGGGCAAACTCTAATGCTTTTCTGTGTCTGAGATTTACTGTCCAATGAAAGGTGACAGTTTGCCCTTAAAGCATGGCAAGTCAAAATATCACTGAAATGCGGTAAAAGAAATAATAAGACGGAAGTCTCAGCCAACACTGTTGGTGACTAGTGTTTTAAGGAAGACAGCCGAGTTGTTATAGCAACAGACGAAGGAGATACAGGGGCAAGCACCTGAGCCTAGGAAAGCTAATGTAGCTGTAACTATGGCAAAGTCTAAACGAGTTCTTTCAGGCACAAGTTTATTTGCTGTGCTAGCACCTGAAACTGACCCAAGCTGGGTGCCTAGTGTGTTGTCCTAGTCATGAGCCGCTAAGTGTCTACCAGCTCGGCCAGTGGACTGCTTTAGCAGGCCCCTCGGTTTGCAGATTACAGCTGGTCTCACAGTACTTCGGAGCACAAGCTGATCAAGTTTACATCTGCCCACAAGGTACCACATGTGCATACCATGCCTGAACTGTGGAAAATGGGGGGGAATAYTTCCTTACAGTTTTGCTGTCATTAACAGAGCTCTAAAGATCAGAGTCATCTAAACTAGAGTGGCGGTACCACTGTGCCACCTCTCACTTGGCTCAGAGTGAGTAACCTGCTTGTTAGGAACTAAACATTAGTCCCCTAAGCCTGGATTTGTACGGGTGTTCCTGCCCCTCATACCACTAAAACAGCAGTTATACAATAGTAATCATTTTTTTCTATCACTCTCAAAGCCTGGGGAAGGGATTAGAATCAGCCATAGATACGGCTTAGATGAGTACATGTACTGCTAGAAGGAAAACAGTTATTTGACCTCAGGTTCATATTTCTGCAAACATGTTTCTTGGCAATGTATCATTCAGTTTCTCAATAAGATGCCTTACAAGCCCTTTCTCATTTATCTCTGCTGTCTTGTTGTGTTATGTTACAAATGATTGCTGTTAATTCTGTGTTTAATTGTGCTTAGCATAATTTATTTGCTATCCAGTGATTTTAACTGTTGGACATAACAAAATATGGTTGTTTTCTCTTCTGTTTCCTTCTGCTTCTCATCTGTGGATGCTGAAAGCAGCTGGACCTGTTCCATGTGAATGGAAATAATTTTGAGCATGTACAACAAATACATTAATCTCAAGAAGGCATCTTGTGTGGAGCTATTCCTGGAGTGTTCTTCATGAATTGTCTTCCTATTTCCTGCCCCTCCAAAACTGCTTCCTTTTAATTGTGTATCACAAACCTCTTTTTCTCTGAACCTACTTCCTTCCTTTTCCTCAGAGGGATTTGAAGCAGAATGTATTTTGACTAAAATTGACAATAATGATGTAAACCAAAATGCCTGTCCCAGATGCTCTGGAGGAAAGCTCTGGGTCTTCTAAGTGTGATTCAAGCACCAGGATTGCTTCTCACTTTAGTGAAGAGGAATTCTCTCAAGAMGAGAAACAAAAGAAAGGGKTTTTTTGKKTKTTTTTTTTTTCTGAATCATTGCCCCTTACTTTTTAAATAGATCTATGCTATGTTCTAAATACAGTGCAGTTMGGACCCCTCTTTKTTTGTTTGTTTTGTTTTGTTTGGGRGRTTCACGGTTTTGTTTATTTGKTTTTTTAGGCAGTTTGATTTTTCTGGAAGAAAATTATATTTCCTCTATGGAAAATCTTGTTTTRTCTACTTTTGGTTTTGAACTCCTGAGATCAACTTGTCAGTTCTTTAAAAGGACTATCAATAAGTTTTGTTTCATTAAGGCATAAAGATACTGCTTGCCATTAAGGTCACCATCTCATGAGAGATTCTTCAGAGCTGCTTAGATGCTCTAGGAGAAATCACACTTAAATCTGTACACAAATAGTGCTCTAAAGCAGGGGCTCCGATGGGTGCCCTGGATGACTTCAAGGGCTATAACAACCATGCAACCCTSAATGACAACTGATCACTTGGTGTACATATTTCAAGAAGCTATTTATTCACCCCCTTTCAAGTCTGAGAACAGGCACTTGTGCACATAACCCTGTGTTGCAGTTAATGAACTTACTGAATCTCTTAGATAAAAGATRCTGCTGGATTTCAGACTCCAAGCCAATAAGGCCTTTATCATTTCATTTTACACAGAACTAGGTTTGATCATATCAAAGAATACTGCAAGCTTCTCCATATTCTGTTAGCTTTCATTTTATTATTTATCACAAATACACTCGTCTGTGTGGAAGATGGGACTTGACTGCATTTGATCAGTGCTTAATGGAACCTTTGAGGATCCTGCAGTTATGGTTCATTGTTCTCTGCTACCAGAATAATGAGAGAGGGGAATGCATGCCTTGTATCCAGTCTTCTAACACTGGATATGTGGAAAGAACACAGGTAGGTAATATACACCTTTGGGTAAATAAACCAAGAGCACAAGGCTCGCCTGAAAAACAACAAAAAAAAGGCAAAATCAGCAGCTTCTTTGGTTGCAGATTGTGTTTTTATGTGTGAATAACTGCAGTGAGATTGCATGGAGATGGAGTGTGAGAAGGAAAGTAAAGAATTTTTTTGTATGGCAAGATATTATTGAACCTGCATATCAAAACAAATTTTGCAAAGTACACTTCAGGTGGTAATCAAAATAATGATTGCTGAATGATGGTGGGAATTCAAGAACACGTATACGCACTTAAAATGCATTTTAGGCCCATCTTACCAGCAAAAATGCAGCCAAGTAAAATCAAGTCAATTAAGAGCTGAGACATAGTGAGCAYTCACATCAAATACCTTGTTTTAGCTGAATTCAGGGTCCTTGCTACCTTTCCTATGGAGGAAYGTGGAAATGGGGTACCTGAGGAGGTGGTTTAGCAGGCATGGTGGTGATGGATTTATGCTTGGACTTGATGATCTTGAAAGTCATTTCTAACCATAAGGATTCTGTGATTCTATTTGGTGCCAGAACAGATTGCTTTCTGTTCACTTTGTGACTGAGCTTCAGATCCAGAAGCTGAATCTCATTGTAGTTGTCAGTTCTTTCATGCCTTGGAACTGAATTTCATGATCTGAGAGGTCTTTACCACATCCATATTTGCCAAAAAACCTTTAATCTTCGATCTGCACATGTAAGGTGGTCTTCATGTTTTCTGTTTCCTAGAGAATACTTGCATTCACAAATTGTCCTGACAGCTAGCTGAAATATTTTGCTGGAATATCCCAGTGTTACTTCTATTGGTATAGAATCATCAGGTCCATAAAGGAATTTCTGCTTGAGAAAGAGATAAATTAACAGTAGACATAGCCTAGGAAATCAGCAGACTAACTACATTTGATAGACAAGAGCTCTGTTTCTGTGTGCTCCTAATGATTGGCCTACGTATATGGATATGACCTATTCTGAGGTGTGGTTCTGACTATCTCCTGCCATGACCCATCTAATTGAAAAGTTGTGCAAAGCCTTAGGTTCATTTAGATTAAAAGCACCGCAGCTTAAAAATATTAGAGGATGTCAAATTCTTTTTAGAGGAAAACCTCAGTTTCTCCTTCTTGACTGAAAAATCCTACCACTGGTTACAGCATGGTACTGACTTTTTTATAGTACTGATTTGCTTATATGGGAGGAAAAATTATATGGATGCTTATATGGGTGTTAAAAATCTTACATGCTAGACATAAAGAATCTCTTTCTTTAACAACATCTCTGCCAACAGGGGCTTCAGTTTTTCTGCAACATTATTTTAAAATGAAAAACTTCCGTTTATGAATTGAATAGGTTTTTTTCTAGTGGTGTGGCTCATAGTATACTTTGCTTTGGAAACAGTAGAACTAGCTCTCTATTTCATCGTGGAAAATAAATAAATAAATAAAGTTGTGTGTTGTTTTCAAGGCTTAATGTTTTTTCTGGCATCTATTATGATTACAGCTTACTGAAAGATCATAAATAAGTTTCATAGCAACATCTGAGTTCTATTTCAGAGTGCTGTATTGTTGCTCTGAGCCAAAGAAGAAATATCTGATTCATGGAGAACACAGTTGTGCTGGCATTAATTTCTAAATCAAAGCCTAAGAATGGCAGATGCCATGTGCACACTGGTTCACAGTGGGAATGAGGGTAATGGTCTGCCTTAGAGGTAGACCCTTGCAAAATAATGATATTCTTTAAAATATCCTTCCTCTCCCACAAAGGCAGCAATGCCTTTGCTTAGGTAACACATTGCAAGTGCCTAAGAAAAAGTGGACTACTTCAGTAGAGACACACATTAATTTAATTGCTGATCTTGCATACTTTCATATCTGTGAAGTGCAATCTGCATTATTTTCCAGTGTTGCAACATTTTCTAATATCCTTTCTGATTGACTGGCGTTTTCCAAGGTGAAAATCTCAGCTGTTTTCTATTACAGCCTCCCACCTAAGGAAGAAAATTTAAGGTCAACGTTATCAGCTGTTTGTTCTTGCTGGCATTGAGATTGTATTTTCTTCCCCCTCTCCCTGTGTATCCTAATGGATCTTTCTGTTCCCCGACACATCTCTGCTCATGAATCAGCTAGGCAAAAATAAAGCTTCAGGCTGTCCAACAACAGGAGCGTCGCAGGAAAAGGAGTCTATATATCTATGATCCCTGTGTTACTAGCAAATATCTTCCCATCTGTTTGTGGAGATAACTTTGCACAAACAAATTTGATTAGTGCAGAGTTTTGTACTAATTCACAAGCAGAATGAGAAAGCCATTTTTTGCATGTAAAAAATACAAGAAAGAAATGAGTGCCCGTGTGAAGGGAGCAAATTCCATACTGGTTCTTCAGATACTTCAAACTGTGACTTGGGAGCATAGAACTGCCCTAATTAAAATTCTATGAGGGAAAAGAGTATTTAGATCATTATTTAGTATTCTGCAGAGGTTCTATATCCTACAAGAGCATCAGCTAGATCCATGGACCTCTCTAGGGAAGGTGAGGTAAGGAAGCATGATGATAATTTAATGTGTACAGATGCTGGACTAGAATAGCTGTATCAAATGCAAACGCTCTTGATGAGATAGGGACTGTTTTAATTTGGCTCAGGTTGCAGATGGTATTTTCTGTATTTACCCTCTTCATGAGTGTCTTCTGTGGAGTTTTAAATGTATAATTAATGCTGCATAGAAATGTGCACTAGCCATATTATTAAAATTTATCATGGCATTAGCTTTCAGAAATGACTGCCTAACAAGTAGAAGCTAATGCTATAAAAACTTGACTTTCTGTGAGGAGCTCCTTAATATAAAGTACTGAAATTTATCTCAATATTGTTTTATTAGAGCTTTTTAATTACTATGGCAGATAAGCAGGACTGGCCATTATCTCTGCCAAACATTTGTATTAATAATGGCACATAATTTCCCATGATTGTTAGAGAATATTCTGTCCCTATTAAKAGTTTAGTTGAAGCTGATAAGTAAAAATCAGGCTTCTGCAGGGCAGGAGGTTCCAGCTTGGGAGCCACTGGGCTCCCAAGCCCTTTTATAGTCTTGGAGTGAAATCAAGATTTAAGCATCTCATGCAGAAGTGATCTTTTATCAAATAAACTAACCAAATAATTATTTATGCATATCTTGTATCCTGCAAGGTTCTGGGGTTTATCTGTGTGAGAACACATCTCCATATTCAGAACACACATAATGAAACAATGAAAGAACTCRGGATTGCACGAATGCCACAAGAAATAATACCCCATTCAGCTCGTAATGAGATTTTTAAGGAACTGCTGAGAAGATTTCAAATATCTACAGTGGCCACAAACAAGTTTTTGTCCTTGAATTCTCTCTACTTCATTCAATTCAGGACAATTCAATRTTTGCATTATAACTCCATAGCATTTGGAATCGGACACAGAAACGGGGTTATTAAGATTGATTGTGTTCTCTCTTCTTCCCTGGTCAAGGCATATTGTTCCTTTAATTTTTTTTTGTTGTTATTTGCTTGGACTCAATAAAGATTTATTAGACTGATGGTGAAAAGGGAATAGCTGTAGGAAATGAACCACACAGCATGAAGATGAGAAGGCTTCCMGATTTGGGGAGATTTTATTCTTGATATTTATAACACAGCGTGATAGGACTAGTGACTCTTGCTAAATATTTTGTAAGAATGTCCACTTGTGTATTCTGTGAGTGAATGTAGRTATCTTATGAGACAGTCGAGTTTCTGACATTGAGAAGATGCAGCTGTGTGCCGTGGGGCATGATGGATTTTTCTGTGCTGATACAAAAGTGAGAGAATACTAGGTTGAACTCCTAGGATAAAACTCCATCTGTTTGTTTGTTTGCTTTCCTCCTTTCATTCTGGACCTTAGATCCTGTTCAGACAGTTTAAAAAACAGGAAGTAGTTCTCCTAACTTTGAAAGTAAAGTRGACTGCAGTTTTTAAAGGGAAACTTGTGAGATTTTCTTTTCTGGCACTGAAGAAAGGGAAGGGTTTTATCAGAAGGAGAAATTAGAAATTGTTTAGCCAGCAATAGGATGCTGGAAAATTGGATTTATGCTACTGAAGATGCCATTATTTGCTAATTGAACTACAGTAATTAACAGAATAACAAATATGGGGATAATTTAGCACTTACCAAAAAATAACTAATAGGATAATAGGCCTGCTCAAATATTTAAAAATCCATTTGTACGGCTCTTTCTAGTCTTCCTTGTAGATTCTGCAGATGGAAATAATATGTAGACTAATGTGGAAATGGCACAAATGTTAAATATTTATCTAAGGCATCACTGAGGGTGCAGGAGATAGTGCTCCTTGAAATGAACACGGCTGCCCATGGTTGAGAGCTACTGTTTCTCACCAAAACCTTAGGGAAATTTCTCCATCSTTGAAATCCTCATTTGTAACCAGAACGGTTACTGACTGCAAAGTGCAGTGTAGCACTGGGTTACTGTAGTACAAGTTGATCTGTGCCAGCTATGCTGAAGAAATTGTCCTTAAGCTTACTAACAGCACATGCGAGATAGTGCCACTTATTCTGAGACTTATTAGCTGGAGAATCCTAGGTGCACATTTGCTCAGTTTCTTTGCTTTCCATRTCCTTTATAGAGAAAGAGATTGGCTTCACAGACATGGATTCACASCAGTCTGTTAGCTCTTTATGTCACTCCATATGGCCCTATTCCTTGTTATTTGCAAAAAGTTGCCACAAACTACTTGATGTGTTCATGCATATCTCCTGAAGTGCACTGGAGTAGAGAAGCCCTTGCATAAAAATACTAAACACATGTAAATCTGAGAGCTGGAATTCTCTGGTTGCAGCTAGATGCATAAGCCAAACCTAAAAATAAATCATTTAAGATAGAAGTCATGTAGAGAAGACAAAGCAAAGGGGGAGCAGCTACTGCCAGAGCAAATAGTTTGCTGTTCCTCACACCTTGAACACCTTGTGTTTCTTGTTGCTTTCCTGGGCTTCAGTCAGACCTGCCTCCAAACAATTTCACTGACCAGAAAGGTGAGTCCCATAACTTGAGTACAGCTGGCTAAGTAGAAGCATGCTTCAGATTTTTTTCTTCAAAAGGTTAAGATGTAGCACAGACTAATATCCTGGTGCTCTTCCTGAAATTTTATTTAGTGCTCAGCCTAAGGGAGAATGTTCTTGACTAGAAAAGGCTCATGAAAACTAGGCTTTGTTACAGTGGCTTACACTGGGAATTTTTTTAAGCTGTAGTACAGCACAAATAGTTTTGGTGTGCCTTAATTTCAAACTGCTATCAGCTGTACTGTTTTCTCTATAACCAGAGGTGGTATTWGTATAGAATGTAACTACTCATAATGCTACTCATAATGTTAATTCAATTTTCCTATGCTAAATGTGCACCTTGCTGAAGAATTYAGCAAGGCAAGGGGGACTGGAAATTGAGATCAGGTGATGATCCTCTCCATCTTCCCCTTCCTGCTTTTKACTTCTATGCMYTACAACTGCTCAGCCCTGTCAGAGTGTCTTCCTGAATTATCAAAAGCCTCCAGGAAACTTTGATTGCTTCACTTTCTTCACCTCTGCCTGCTTACACAGGTGTGTCTAAACACATTCCTTAAGGARGTCATGGTTCAGGGGTGTCCTTGTCACATGATTCGTCCTGAAAGGTAAGAGTGGTGATTGACTTCCCCATTTGTATGGGACTTGTGTTTCTTCTTGCAAGGAACCCTAGAGCTGAGGAATTGATTTAATGTCTGAATTGGAGCTCAAGGATGAAGTGACCTTTCAGAAGAAACAAAGCATTGAAACAATGTCTAGGAGATGAGCAATTTGCAGGTAGTTTTCTATGTGCCTCTCTGGTCGCTTGAAACTGTTTTTCTGTGAGGTATGGCAAAGAAGGCTTGATRTTTCTCTTTGACAGAAAAAAAAGTTTGTTGGAAGAACTATGTTTTAGATGTTTTTATTTGATACCAGTAAGGTGGAGTAGAAGGAAAGAAGTTCCTGAATTTGTTTCTTTTTGATTGATTGAGCCCTTCAAAATATGGTATGGGCTGCACTGGTATCACTGATATTCTGTTTATTGACAAAAAAACTGCAGCTCAAGCTGCCATTGTATAAGAAGGTCTTTTATATTTCAGGCACCTGCCCATCAAGTGTCTTATCATGAATTCATTTCATATAGAGAGATCACCTTTTCATCACTATCAAACTGGATTTGGACAAAGGATGCAGCCGTAGGACTCCTTGTATTTGCTRTTGTTTCTGATTCACTGACCTTGCCCATTTCTGCACAGGCTTGCAGAATACGGTTTTTAGAAAGCATACCTTAAAGTTTGGAAAACCACTGCCCCTTCTCCTTGGGAGAAATTTGCTTATCAACAGGAGGAAATGAGTAAAATGACTCTTGCAGGATAGAGRAAATGTTCTATGGTGTTTTTTTATGAACGTTTTTTAAAATGAGTGTTAAGCCCAGATAGGATATTGGTGAACAATTAATGCACTGTAGGCATCCATCTTCCCCTTGAACATTTGTTTTTGACAAACTARTGATGGGACAGTATACAAATGCCATTTAAATTGCAGAAGAAACAACATAATTCCCAAAACAGAACACAGGGAATGCAAGCRGCAGTGTAGGGTAAAGGGGGAGTCTTTCCTAACTAAATTTTACCTAGCTGTTGTAACTCTCATTCATAGCTTAGACATTGCTGAGTTGCTTAAGACTTAAAATTTTAAGAAGTGGAGTGCTTTCCTTCAAACTCAGCTGAAAGTAGATACAGTCTTTTTAACTTTTTTTTTTTTAAGTGGGCAAAGGCAAGATTATAGTTTTACATATTCTTACACATTCCTCTTTCTTGGCATGCAAGCATGTTGCTAGTCAYTGTAGGAAATGCTTTGGCAGCATCTTTCTGTCATTACTGTGTAGGAGGTGTAAGAAGAAATAGGGAGTTGGCCCTTTGCTCTAACTCTAGCATCACTCTAACTAGATGTGAGTTTTGAGGTGGAGTTGCTTTCTGAGAGCTAAGTGATGGAGGTTGTCAGAGAGTTTCAAAGGAGGGAATCACTACGGTTAGGATGCTCTGGTTTTTCACTACCTGGACAATGGCCTTATGTGGTTAGAGCAAATCCTGCTGCAGATGAAGGGACGGAAGGGAGCCCAGGCTCATGGTTTGTCTCTTTGCACCTCCTTTCATTTCTCTTGGGCAAGGTTCTAGAGTTCTACTCGTGCAAGACCCAGCTAATTTCACCTCAATAGGCTGCGAGCGTTTGGGTAGGAGAGAGGCAGATCTGCTTTAGCTGAACCCTGTTTTGTGATGAAATCTGCCCACAGAGAAGCAGACACGGTGGAAACTCAGCAAGATACAAGCTGTAGATGATGTATGTGGCGGAGTACTGTGAGCCTGCAGGCCAGACCTTGGTGTGCTCCTGGTYAGCACGCAGTGACCACGAGCTCAGCTGAGCTATCTTTGGGTGGGACATGGCAGAGCAGCGAGGAGCACAGCACAGGGGTGGTTTCCTAAAGCCCATGGTTGGTGGTCTTCCTAAAGCCCATGGAAACTGGGTTTCTTTGGAAGCAAAACTCTGCCAGTGTGTTGAAATGAAGGCGAGGGCTGCCTGATCTCTCCAAACCTCTAGACCTCCMCGACTGCACTGCTTCTCCACAGTGGTCCCATCGTCTACCCTGTCCAGGCTAACATGGCATCTCCTCCCACTCCRTTTCAGGCTTGCAGGTAAATGAAARGCCCAAGCCTTGCTGCTGGTTTCTGCAGCAGGAAGCCAGCAGGGAAGGCGATAGCCCGGGGTGATCTTTGGGCACTGCCAGGAGGCCGCTCTGCCATCAGCTTTTGGTGGGCTCGTCCCAGGCTGTTCATCCCAGTTGGAGCAGCAAGCAGCATCGTGGCTCGCTGTTACCGCTGTTAGTGCAGTGGGGTGAGTGCTCTGCAGGGAAACCAAATTGCTTGGCTTTGCCCACATTAGCCTTAAGCTAACATGGACAATAAGTAAAATAAGTAAATAAAAGGATAGATGAATGCGAGTCACAACCGGCATCGAGAAAGATGACTTTTGGAGGGCTTGTGTGTAAACCAATATCCTGGAGGGGAGAAAAAAAAAACCCTATTCCGTGTGTGCGAACTTTAAACGGTGAAGGTTTTAAAGGGCACGGCCGCAACCCTGCTGTCGAGGAGCTGCTGAACTGTGTCAGACTGCAGCCGTGCTGCAGTCAAAGGAAACGTGGAGTCTCGCGTCCAGGTGGTATGAAATTAAAAGCCAAAGGCCAGGGTTGTTTCACTAGCTCGAAAGAAAGAAAAAAAAAAAAAAAAGATATAAAAGTTAAGGGGAGAATTTAAATGCAAGAAAGCCTAGTATCAGTGAAGCAGTCAGGATGAAAAAGAGATTAGTCAGAAATTCAGTTGTTTTGAAGAAGGATTTTTTTCCAGACACTTTATTTTGGTAATTTCCTACCTGGTTTCTTCTCATTGTTTATAGACAAACAGACTCACTAGTGAATTACTGGGATAGCAGTAGATAGATCATGGAGGAGTGTTTTCTCTTTGCAAGTCACAGAAGCTAAGCATTGGTCGAAGGAAATCAAAATTCATCTTTTATCTTCCATTTTACTTTAGAATCAACATTCAGAGTTGAAGAATAATATATGTCCTCAAACCATGGGACTTGGATTAAATTAGCCCTCTGAGAAAGGTCTATCTGGCAATTCCCTGCCCTCCCATCCTAGGGAGGTGATAGATGTCTGTTGAATTTGCACTGAAGATCTAGATCAGGCAGGTTCAGGCAGGTGAACACGGTCGCTCCTCTTCATGGTTTATAGCTTAACATGTGAACTTCACTCCTCTTGTAGATTAGCAACAAATCCCATTCGTGTGGTTTTACTAGGGTGAAGACAGAGGCCAGTTAAAACAAGCAGATGTAACGGTATGCTCTATACACTGCATCTTGAGTAAGACTGCATCAGAAAATACAGTTTGCTCACTGTTTTTATTTGGTTTTTGATCCTGCGTGTGCAGCGGGGTTGGACTAGATGATCTCCAAAGGTCCCTTCCAACCTTAATGATTCTATGTATAAATGTGGATGTATGTCAAAGAAGGCAAGAGAGCTACCATTTGTTAATTCTTCTCACCATTGAGGCCAGCTACTAAAGATTTTATCAGTCCTTTAGTCTTGTGGTAGAGGAAGACTCTTTTTTAGCATTACTTTGACCTGAACAGTCTCTGATATGGTCATTCACCATTTGAATTARAGCTTTCTAGCTTTAACATGAGGGTCAGTCTTTGGGCCACCCTTGTTCTTTAAATAGCTATTGATTTTTGTGGCTGTCTTCAGGAGTTGCCTTTGCTTTTATCCTCCTTTGATCTCAGATGGGGTCTGAAGCTTTTCCAGCTGTGACAGTTTCTGGGACATCTGTTTTGGGGCTCTACATGTTTCTCCAAACTTCCTCCTCACTCCTTCCAAAGCTCAGAAGAAGTTCATTCTTGTGATGCAGACTCCCAGGGTTTAAGTATTTTTCTCCTTGCTGCCTTCCCTGTGTCACAACCCTTCAGTGTAGAGCACCTTTGCTCTTGTTGGCTGACTAGCAATCACTTTCCATACAAACCAGACTCTCTAAATKAAAAGACTTATTTAGAACAACCAAAGCAGAGAGCACCATCACAAACACTTAGAAAATACAAGTTCCAAGGCAATGAAATGAAYTGGCTGTAAATCTACTAGAAATTAAATCTAAAAGGTCACCCTCCATATCTGTGTTTTCAGCAACCTCTTACAGCCGCTTCCCTGCCTGGCTTTTCAGTAATTGTGCTTCTGTGTGCCCCAGGCCTCAGGTTGCATCTCTTGGAGACAAACKTAACACGGCAAAACCTACCAGCTTGCATAACTAATGTTGTACGCTGGTACTAGACACAGAGTTTTGTTTTGCTCTTAACCTTAATTCTGCTGTGCCAAAACAGATTTACTGATGTACTTCAATGTACTTTGGAGGATATGTTCCCGTTAAATAGAGAGTTCATCTCACTTTGAAGGGGTCTGGGGGAGTATTGCTTTAACAGATTATGTCTCATATCTTCTATTTAGCTGTCTTATTTAACAAGTTCGGGAATTTTCAAGGAAGAACACCTTCATTTTCCTCAATTTTCTTCCTATACAAMTTAGCATAAGCTTTTCAATGTAAAATGTCTCCATTTTCTGGACCTTCTATGGATATCAGTTCAAAAACTGGCCACAACACTTGTTCAAAGCTCTGTTGTCAGAAAAAAAAATCACATGCAGTTCTTGAAACTAACTGATTTGGGTTCACTGTTGGCCAAAACTAAACTTTTGAGGGGTAACAGAGGATCTTAGGATGTAAATAATAATACAGAAGAATGACTTCACAAAACCAGTCTATCTTAAGAAGAAATTTATGAGTCTTCCYATTTTGTTTTTAAAACTTGAGGCACTTCTGGAAAGTACCTTCTGTCTCATGGCTATAGTACCATGGTACTTCTTACTCTGTGTAACATTGTCAGCTGTGCACTTAAGCAAGCTGAAGCTATAAAGGACAAAGTGAAACTCTTCCTGAAGCCATTAGAGCCAAGAGAAGCATTGGTGGTGACCAACTATTGTTGTAACCAAATGTTCCTTAAATAAAGGAACACTTGATTTAAATGTTCTTAGAGATTTAATGACCTGTATGCAGCTCGACATGCTGATTGCACTGGAATTTGTTCAAAACTGTCACCTAAATGGAAATGCTGCTGTGGCCCTGCTCTSATTTGTGCAGAGCTTGCCTCCCACATTTTTCTCCTGCCCTTCAATTTCGGATGTGCTCTAGAGAGGTAGTCAAAAGAATGTCATTTTTAAACCATTGCCTTTGTCTTTCAAAAGATCACCTTCCACAATTAAAAACAGTTCACAGCCTTTTACTAATTCTGTCTCCTTAGGAAAGTGCTCAACAAAGATATTATGGTGTAAGCGGGCCAATTTCAGCTACAGGGCTGTCGACTACTATCTAWAAGTATCTCTGCTAAGATGTAGAAGTCATTCAGAGTATTCAGAAGCATATTCATGCATATTAAATTCAAATTGTCTCTCGTTACTGTCTTTCAGTGCTCACTTTCAGCTTGACTTCAACTCACATGAATTTCCGTACATGAATATTTGTGGATTCTGAATTTTAATTATTTTTCTGCTGGTCACTCTGTACTGAATACCCAGGAGTCATTCAGCTTGGAAACAAAGCCAATACAATATCATAGGCAAGAAAAATCACAACAAGGCACCATAGAGCAAAATATGATCCTTTAACCTATGACAGCCGATTATAATATATACATATTTAAATATGTGTTTATATATATAAAATGTGTTTATATAAGCAATTGACAAAAATAAGATTTCTGCTTTTCTTGAAATTATTCAAACCTTCACTTGTACTGAGCCCTGGAAAGAGATGAAAATGAAAAAGTGAACTTCACATATTAAAGGTATGTTGATAGGATTTTAATGGACTTTTTTTATTGTAATATCCTCTGCTTTACCTGTGCAGTGTGCACATAGGTTCACCACTTTTTATTGTTTCTACTGACAAAATACTCATGCGGTTGCTATTGTTGAATATTTCTGGAAGCACAATGTGGGCCTGGTATATCAGTTTAGGAAGATCTCTTTACATCCTGAAGAAAACTGGGATCTCRTCATCACCTTGCAAGTCTATAATATTTTCCCACCTTTCTGGAAAAATGTATTATCGTTGTGGACTATGTGAGAACACATCATCTTAACGGCCAGTTTCTGTGGGTTGGAGTTGCTGCTGTGATATACATTCATTCGTGGCTTGTAAAAGTTTGAAGAACTAAAAAGCCTACAGTTTAGCTGTCCCTGAGCGATCTTTGCCATCTAGGACCCTTGCTTGYGCTGAGATCTAAGCAACAGAAGGAAAAAGGAAAATGTATCAGAAAAATAGATATAGCCTGTCCTCTAAGACTTTCTGTAGATCAGTTGTGCTGTCACAAGTTAATAACATTCCTCTCACGAGATAATGAGACAGGAACGCTCATARTCCACTGTTTTCATTGGACATAATGATCGGTAATGCTGCTACACGTTGTATTATCTTGTACTAGGAAGATAATGATTTCACAACTGTGCTCTTCACTGCTGTGAGGCATTTTCTGCATAAACATATACACTTCAGGTTGCCCAATTTTGGAGGATGGTTAAACCAGCTCTTTAAATTGATAGAGTCTTGATGCTGCAGGATTTGCAGAAGAAGGGAGATCGCTACTGTTGGGGTCAAATTCAAAGGACTTATCAGCCCTTTGCCAGCCAGCTTGTTTGTGTAGATCAGCTGCTTTCAGGCTTTTCTCAGAAACCAAACCAACAATTTCAATGTGTTTCTCTCAAATTTCCCCTAGCAGACTCAGGGAAGTAGCATCAGTTTCAAGCTAACAGATTTCAATGCAGATTAGTTCAACTTGGAAGAAGARTCAGTGAAAACTTGGCTCATGAGCTTCTTGTGAGCTAGGCCAGTGAGCTTCTGAAGAAAATGTAGTTATCTATTTCTGGGACTCATCATTTTTTTTTTCTAATGAACTAGCTGAAAAGCAGATGAGGCAGCATTATTTTATTTTAATCTCTGTTTACTCATTAAAGTTCCTTAAAAAGCTGATCTTGGGAAGATGTGTGTAATGTTTTCATTATGTGTGCTGATTGGCCCTATATTTTTAGGGATGTAATTTCAGGTTTAGACCTAGACCTTCCTAGGTTTAGACCTAGAAAGTAAGGTCCTACCTACCTTGATTCTGCTGTGTCCTCCATCACTCCCATGCACTGTCACTGTTCCCATTAGCCACATAGCTTAGAGATGTTCACTTTAGGAAACAGCGAGCTGGCAGATAAGTTCTGTGAAAAGCCTTCAGTTTCACTGATGCCTTGAGACCAGCATGTCCCAATGACAAAGCCTCTTATTTCAAGTAAAGTGATTTCCCTGTAATTCTGTTATTTATTTATTTATTTATTTATTTTGCTGTCTGTGCTGTTCCTGGAACAGTTGACCTGGTAGATCAGACCATCCTGAATGTCTTAGAGGTGCAAGACAACCTTTGATTGCTGTAAATGGTACCTATGCATGTACTTTGTTTGTATTTAATCCTTTGGTGATTACTGAGGCATTGAAAGTAGACCTCAGTTTACGGCACAGAGAACGAGGATGAAGTAGAGAACTGTGTAACCCTGCATAATTAAAAAAGATTATTTTCTTATTTATAGGAAAACAGTTTTCTTAGTCCACAAAGGATCACAACTGATTCAATTGTTTGTATGCCTAGTAAAATGTAATCGTCTCAAATGGCATAATGACATATGAGTAAAAACCCGGGTCTTTTTCTGTTGCTCTATTTCACTATGGAATATATTTATACACAGACTTCTCATTTCTGTAAGCATTTCTAAAAGACAAATCAAAGACAGAACTTGTAGCTATGGTAAAATGTAATGGCAGCTGCCTTCCGAGCTACCAATGCAAAATTCAGACTACATCACGCCCACGGTGTAACTTAGGGAGTTACCAGGTCTGCTCCATCAGCCTATATTAGATAACACAGAGCCTCCTACCTGAACTCCATAGGAAAAGTAGCACTATGAAGGCTAAAACATATTCCAAGGGGAGGTGACCCCTTGCAGCTTGTGACTAAAATGGAAAGCACAGCTGTGTTTCTGTGGAAGGTTCATTCAAATCGCACCTTAAATTATAGATTCCCTTCTGACATATCATTCTAAATAACTGCCTAACCAGCTATTCTACAGGRGTACACAGGCAGCACCGTGCAACATGGCTGCCTTTCAGGCTACTTTATCCCTATGGTTTTTTTCTTATCATTAGGTAGTTCTACCTGCATTTTGAGCGCGGCAGACTGCTTTCTTAGGACACCTTGCCAGCCTTGGACTTGTGCTAATAACACAGTGATTGTAAGGGTGTTTTTTAAGTCTTCCCTGCACTGGCTCCCTGCCACGCAGCAGCTCCCGGTCACCGGCAGGACACAGCTGAACTACGCAGGCCGGATTTGGTGTGCATGTTCCATCCTGCCAGGGAGGGTGGCATGAAATCATTAGCGCCGGCTGCGTGACCCTGAGTACGTGGCTGAGTGCAAAGTGTCGCCGGTCTGTTGCTTTTCCTTCCCGAGCCCTGCCTGCGCTGGCACTGATGCAGCAGAGCTGGCTCTGCCGCTGCGCACGGGGAGCAGAGCGGGAGGGACCGAGCTCTGCGAGCGCGGGGTTCGGCTCRAAGGTAACCACCATGTACCTAGGGGTACATGCAGCCCGCCTGGCGCTGCCGCGGGACGCTGCTGCCAGCCGCCTGCCAAGGGCACAGCCTCGCCCTGGCCCTCCGCGCATCAGTCATCGCCTTTGCAGGCACGCACCCTTCTCGTGTGCAGGKCTGACACTTTTTTGCACAGATTATGCCTGATATGATATCACGTGTATGAGACATCTCCTCAATAGTCCTTGGAACAAAAAATAACTTGAATTTGTTTCTGTAAGGTACTGATCAAAGAGCGTTTATTTCTTTTCCTTACCGTTATTTTTTTCAATAGTGTATAATTTTATATTTTTCATGTTCCTAACTTCTGATCTCATTGCTTCCTATGGGTGATGCAAAACACTAATCATTTATTTCCCACTCTGCATAGAGCGATTATAGCAATACGCCTGCCTCAAGTGGATGGTTTGTATTTTTAATCAGACAACATAAAAGACACCCTTTGCTTACGCTGGCACTAAGGATAACAACAGTGGGTATAGGTTAGATGAATACTTTGTCTCTCCTTTTTGGGATTAAATTTAGGAAACAGAGGATTGAGTGTAAAGCAGATGTTTGAAAAGACTGCAATACAAGGCCAAAAGTTTTATGCATTAAAATCGAAATGAGACCCAGTTCAGTCATCTGAGTCACCATGGTGATGRAGCAGTGTGTAGATCTGTCTTTGAGAATTGGGTGCCACTCTTCTGTTTGAAGGAAGCATTTCGACTCAGAAAATTATTCATCTGTTTCTTATGTACTGTTACTTTTCTGAGCTTATGGTGTTTCTTGGTGCTTTGGACTTGCAGCATTTGTAACATGGGTTATGTATATCTTGCTTAGGCTTTGTAGCTTCTATTTTTTGCTCTCCTTGGAATGATTTGTGTTTCTCCATTTTAGAAAAGTATTGTATTAGTCTTTTCTGTGATTACTGTTGGAGAATTGGCATTTCTTATTTCTCCTGTCACATCAGATAACACTTGAATCTCTCATCCAGTTTTCTCACAGAGCAAACACACACAAACACATATCATTATACTTTTTGGCTGTATATCTGTTTGGTTGTCTTTTGTATCCAGCCACARTGATTTTTAAACTACAGACTCTGTTTACTTCATTTGAGCAAAGTGGCAAAAATTATGGAGATAAGTTGTCTCTTGTAAGTTTGGCCAATTTAGGRGTCCATGTATTGGAAGGAGCGAGCGAATGCTGTGACTGCAGGAMGGGTTGCAGGATGATTAAGATCTGATGGGACTCTTGGGAACCTCCTTGGGGAGATGCCTTCAAAGTGAAAACAACTAGGGAAGACCTTCATTCAGCCAGAGCTCCTGGGAAATCCTGATCCCTGTAGTCCCACATGCTGCCCATGTCACTCAGAAAAGATTAGGGATAGCAGGGCTGTATGCAGAGGGTGTCCTGCATCCCCTCCTATCTCACGTCTATGCAACGGCAAATCTGATTCCAGCTTTTTCTTCTTATCTTTCAGCACCAATTGCCTCTCTTCCTCATCACCTTTGTGCTGGACTCATCTTGGAGCTGATGCTTCTTTTCTGAGAAGTCACATTGCTCTAAAAATAGCTCAAGGCTGTGCAGTTGTCACAGAGCAGTGGGACAGGAGTCCCTTCCTGCTGCGCTCCTGCTTCAGAAAACTTCCAAGCACAGAAGGGAACCGCAGCCCATCATTCCAGTAGTAAAGCACCTATGTCCTGATGCCTGTATTATCTGTGCTGCATGGAAAAAGCAAGGGGGAGAAAAACCCTGTGCAGGGCAACATTAAAGGCATGTAGAAAAGGCAATATGGAAGGGTCCAAAGTGCTGGAACACTGGCAAGCTAAATAAACAGAACAAACTTACAGTGTAAAAAAAAAAAAAAAAAAAATCCTGGTTCTTAATAGATTGCAGAGGAAGGAGTTTAACATTCATGGCTGTGAAAGTCATTTACTCAGCATCATGAGCAGCATGTAGTTTGATAACATGAAATAAGCACCTCATCCTCCACTGCTACTCATGCGTGTACAATACTTCCCATTTAATTCAGCAGGACTAATTATCTGAATTAGTGGCATTAGCTTGAAGCTATGGTTTTGCAGATTGAAGCTCTGGCTTTCAGAACAGGTTCTTTAAAAGAATTAGTCATGTCTAAATACAACAGTACTGTCAAATTGCATCCCCTGGCTTTGTCTGACGTTTTGTTTGCAATACCAACCTTCTGCAAGACTGTCCTCGTGGCAATAGGCTTAAGGCAGCGTGTACTCTTGTTTTTGTGTCACTGACRGCCATAAAAATGTTAATCAAGTTTGGATAGTTACCTCATGAGCTGACATTAACTGAGGTAAACTTCACTACATTTTAACCTCCACCTCACTGCTGGACTTTGTCATCCCCAATTCAGGGATATCTTGTCCAATTCATTAGTGAATCAACTGCTGAACTAATGCCCATTATGGTTTAACTTTCTGCGTGCACATAAAATCAGGAGCTAATTCTCAAGCAGGTCCAACACCCTTGCCTTGACAGCAACAACCACGAGAGAGGCTGGGCTGAAAACAACAGGGAGCTGCCGTCTACGGCAATATTAAGCAGACCAGCAAGGTGCACAGCTGAAGGAAGTAAAATCCTTGGGCTTTAATTTACCTTTTAAAATACGGGGTAATGCTTACCATTGCAGTCCTGGCTTTTTGCTATGTGTAGAAGAGCTTCAGGAACTCTGTAATGCCTGCCTTTGCTGTTGAGGGGAACAGTTGAACAGGGTTGAGGATCTGCAGAACKTGCTTATCCAAGGATGGGCCGCAGCAGGCGTGCAACAGCCAGGACAAAGCTGTGTGTTTAGCTGTTGGGGTCTGTCAGTGTGAACATCATTTGTCACCCCTTATCTTTAAACGAACAGATCATAATTAAGTAGTGTGAATGTGCAATTCTACAYAGTAAATACTGAATTTGCATCTCATTTATCTCTTTCAAGTACTTAATGAATTTCCAGTTTCAGCTAATGAATAATGGAAACTTCAGGCCCACTGTCCTATGCAAGGAAATTAATGACRGCCTGAGGATACTTTCATACCTAGCAGTGTGGTAAAGATAGCTGAGATGTCACARTATTCCTCTTTATAACATCCAGAATGTTCTTCATATTCATTCCATTTGGTATAGACTTCATATTCACCACARATTTGGGAACCACAATGAATATAACCCACTCTTTAAGAATGAAAAAAGTGAGGAAAAAGTGCCTTCTCTCACCTATTCTTCCATTAGGGTAGCCATAGATTTTGATCYCACCTACAGGTTCTCTTGCTCCATGTGGAAATTTTGAGTAAGGTTGAAAACTTATGAGAACTTGTTATGAATTTGTTAAGAATATATTGAAAGWAATTTGAGATGCCCCCTCCCCCTCCTGTTCGTCAAAGATGCTCCAGAAGTCCTGAAGTAAGTCAGATTAACAGATGGGAATTGGGAAACATCCATACTCAAGGATTTGGCATAAAGAATATTTTGTCATCACCTCTTTTATTAGAAAAGGATCAGTGAATAAATGTTTTCACCAGCTCCTGCTGCTACAGTATAAGAAAAAGCAGCTCTCACTTRTAGCTGTGGTTTCCATCACTTTCAGCATTCAAGTCCAAAACATTTAATGTGCAAAGCAAAGCTTTCCAAATAAGACAGTGGAATAAGATAAAGTCATTTGGGGCAAATGCATAACATGCCATATCCTAACATTGCCAGATATGACAGATGTATAGGATTTAATTGCTCATCCTTGTCTGTTGCTGGAGGTGAGTCCCAGTCTGCTGTAGCATATCCATGTAAGATCTGACATTTTCCCTAGAAAAGATGGAATAAATTGCATTTTTAAAAAAAAATCTGCAAAATTAATTTAAAGAACCTGTTAGCAAATTCAGTCTTCAGATTTGCAAGTGTCTGCAAATATTTTCTTCTAGAAGCACAGACTCTAAACCAGAGTTTGAGAGTTCTGCATATGTTGTATAGGCTTGCTTTTCTTGACTATCTTGAAAATACYGCTAATCATGAACAGTAATATTGAAAATCATTACTCTGTGTTATCTTCAACCTATTTTCATAACYCCTAGCCTGATGCCCTTTCTGCCATGTGTATCAGTAAAAGTTTCAGATGTTAATTTGGGTCGTATTAAATTTTCACTTTTATTTCAGCCTCATTGTTAGCCAGCCTCCTTCTGAAATCACAAACATGCTTCAGYGGGAGTGCCTTGAAATGTTTCTCTAAACTAGCTTTAATTCCTGTCATATGATAATCACAAGAAATAACATTCTGCAGATGTAATTAATCTTCTGATAGGCTTGGCATGGTGGGGATCACAGCCTTCATATACATGGAGTGGACAGCTGCTATTTGGTGGTAGTCAGGAATCTTTGGACTAATTTTTCTGCTAGACAAAGTGGGCTTGAGGAGTTCTGGGAAAACTTACAAAGTTTCCTAAAGTAACTTCAGTTTAGTTGTAAGACAGAAATGACTTCTGCCAGGTAAGCCAGCTTCTGCCCTTATCAATTTTGGAAGATGTGACTTCCACTTGYCCACAAGCCCTGACTCCAGGCTTGGCAGTAGGACAAGTCAATCGTGCCTTTTAGCTCTTTCTTTTCTACCTTGCTCCTGCTCCAAGYGAGTAAAATTAGCAACGCCTTTCAGGTAGGACTGTCTTAAGAAGTTCAGTTTTGTGACTCTCCAAATCAAATTTTTATCATGCAAAACAGTGAGCTTCCAAGAACCTTTCAAAATGAAAATGTATACTCATGGTCAAGAAGAAATCTACTTTAAAACAACAAAATTCAAACTATAGTCAAAGTATATTAAGAGAAAAGCTTTT
This sequence comes from Eudromia elegans, assembly GCA_003342815.1. Taxonomy (NCBI): domain Eukaryota; kingdom Metazoa; phylum Chordata; class Aves; order Tinamiformes; family Tinamidae; genus Eudromia; species Eudromia elegans. The sequence continues at coordinate 2,629,035 of PTEX01000038.1, read as the reverse complement.
ACTCATTTTTCTTTAAGTGGTTGAAGTTAGACTGATCACATTGCTTTCTCTTTGTAATTATTTTAAGCACTGAAACTTGAAGATTTGTGAGTTTAGTGCTACCCACTCCCGTCCTTTTTAAAGGACTGCCGGATCTTCATGTGAAAAACATTTTTCAGGAGCAGTATGTATTTTCTGCATTGTGCTTGTCAAGCAGAATCACTTAGCAATTGTTCCCTAAATTTGACTTAATTATCCATCAAAAAAAAAGTGTATATTTTAGCACAGTCCTAAACAACTTCTCTATGACAATTTGAGATTCTTTTTTTCATGTAYTTGTCTGCCAATCTACAAATACTTGTTTTACCAACTGCTTCATCTCCATTTGTTCCAACTGTTCTCCATTTTGTTGAAATAAGCCTTAATTCTACATTGAATACAGTTTTGTTAATGAAATAGATTTTCTCCATATACTTTTAATTTTTCTTCGGAGGAATTGCTTTCTGTCAACATTTTAAGCCAACTGTATCTTTCTACATTTAACTTCTGGGGACTTCATTTTGTTTACRTGTGTGTGCATGTGTAATATCTGTGTGTGCATATATGTAAAGCTTTACATGAAGTTCTTGCAAGGCAGTCATAAAAACATAAAAACTTAGCCCATTAAATTGACTACATTTAAATAACTATAAAACTCAAACGGTAAATAGAGCAAATCTTTAACTTTTTGAAATGTGTCACAAATACAATCGTGTTTCTTCAAATTAATGTATCACTTTATGCTCCTAGGCTCCAGTTGCCAGTTTTGTTCTTATGTGTTTCTATTTGTCAGTTTTGCTCATGGAGCCGCCTGTATCCACTAGGAGTTTAGGAAATGCTCTGTGAAGAAACTCCATTTTACCTGGCAATAGAAGGATCAAAGGCAAAAGATCCCAGGTCCATGTAGTATTGTGCAGTGTTTCTCAAAGATGTCCATGATTCACTAACCTGAAGTAGATCCAAAASAGAAAAGAATTTTCTCAGCTTTGATGCTAAATACCAGTAAATTGAGACATTAGATACAAATAGATTTCCTTGTTGGCCCCCCAAAAAGTTTCTATTATGTGTTAATCCCTCTCCTGCTTTTTTTTTTCCAGTAGATATTGCAAGGCAGTGGAAAAATATACCTGCTCAGCCACGGTGTATCCCCATGCATTCTGGCTGCTGCTTGGGTCCCAGTAGTTCTGAGAAAATGGAATTTGTCGTTTAAGCCGGATAAATTGATTTGCTGACTCTTCTGACAGAAATGGTGCTCCGAGGACACCTGAAATGGAAGCTGAACAGTATTTATAATATCAGCAACATACTTTGGAATGTGCACTTTTTAATTTTTTATATTTTATAGCCTCATAGCATGTCTTTAGATTGGTAATTTCTTGAAAATAAGCCAAATACGATCCTAACTTAGGTCTTCAGAAAGACTGTTTTTTTTTCCAGTAGCCTGTGGCTAATAAAACACTTCCTATAAATCTTTGTTTTCCCAGTGAATTCGAAGTGGATAAACTTGCAACTAAATTAAARCAGAACTTTGTTTTTTAATACCAGTGTATTACCAGTGTAACAGAAATAATTAATACCTGTGTTTTAAAACAGAAAATATTTAGACTGGATTTGCACCTGCCTCAGGTGTGCTGAGAAACATGAAATTCACAGTTCMTGAACTTCACAGCTGCCTTTGGATKTAACTGCACTCCCCAAACKTCCTGGAGAAGTGAGATCTAGCCCTGTGGAAGTTATTCTGTARAGAATGGATATTGCACATTTGATCTTGTTACCACACTGCTCTAAGACATCTTTTGATGTCAGCCTGGGTGGAGATGTTCTTCTTGAAACAAAAATTTCTCCCAAAGGAAAAAAAAGCTTAAATTCCTCACTAACTTCTTACGAAAGGCCTTCTTAAAAGTCTTCTCTTGTTTRTCTCCAGCAGTTTAGACTTGCAACYGTTTGGGCCTGACCTGGTCTGAAATAGCACCTCAGTCCAAATGGTCTTTAATGAGAGGCTGATTAGGTTTAAGCTCAAATGAAGTCGCTGAGGCCAGTGTCCATAAACAAATTTKCTCCAGTTTGGTCAAAGAGGTTGAAGTAAAGACCTCAGGATGAACTGCATGAACTTAGTACAGATGGGCCAAGCACTTGAGCTCTTGGATCTCAGTGGGTCTGGCAGGGGCCGTTTTGCAGGCCAAGCCATTGCCTCCTTCATATCTCTCTATTGCTTCTAGTCTTGAAGGCAAGAATCTGTTCGACGGGGCCTAGCAACATGAAACACTTGCCCTTATGCACAGTGCTGAGCAGAATCTTGCTGGTTTGGAGTGGCCATGCAAAACTTTTTAAAAGAGAAAACATATGGTGAAGCCATAGAGGTACCAGATGTATACGGTAGTGTATTTGTAACTCCGTTTCACTTTTATTTCTGTTTAGAGCAAAAAATTTTGGAAAAGAAGAGTGAGAAAATGGTTGAGTTCTCAGTAGTTCTTTCCTATTTTCAGTTTCTTCACGTTCTAGGTTACAACAGACAGAAATTTTTGCGGAGGTGGTTTCCAAGGAATGCTATCTTTATAAATTCTAACTAACATATAAATAAACCAAAGTTCAGACAGCCAGGGTTTAAACTCTTGTAGTAAAAGTGCTCTCTTAGGGGACTAAGGAATTGCTATTCCTGAACATCTGAGATCAAGTGAGATTTGGGCCTGTGAAAGAAAAAATATATTTTTTTGCATTTAAGCTGCTGCACCTCTGTTCCAGAGCTGCAGGAGATAAAACTCACGCCAAGATTCGTTGTTTCTCTCTTACACTTTACTGTTGTCAAGTAGAAAATCTATGAGCTGTTATCTCCTCTTTGGTAAATATTTATCTATGTATATACACACGCTAGATATTAAATATTTTCTCAGGTTCACTATTACGCTTCTGTCTTCTGGACTAAGATACTTGAACTGGGATCAGAAATTGGCTTAGTAACAGGCTTCACTTTTGCTTAAATATATATATTTAGTAAGGGTCATTAAACATTAAATTTTATCACCAGTGTGTGCTTTGGCCTTCTGGCTTTGCAGCGAGCTATAATAAAKATCATTAAACAGCTCTGCTTTTTCTGTTTCTTTTCCCCATTGCCAGTGTCTTCAAAGGATGAGCTCGTAGCTTTGCTGCCTGGTGGGACASTGAGGTCTTATCTGGGCTCCTGTGGTGCAGCGTGCTGCATTTTAAGGCTAGTAACTTTCAGTTTTTAATACACCGTCTGCTCTGACTGCACCTGTATCCAATGAGAAATGCCAGCCCTAACCACGCTGAATATTCACGTTGATTACAGTGCACCTGCCTGCTTCAAGGAGGAAAAMGGACCCGGACTGAGTTTATCTGACCAAGGGGCATCAGCTCTGCTATTAGACTCCTCCAGGCTAGCTCTTGGCAAGCGTTTGTGCTTCTCTGTCTKCTGTAAAAGCCATTGAGAAAAACAGCGACTGTGCTGCCTCAAATGCAGCCACCTCTTGTGTGCACCTGGGAGCCACCTCCACAGGACTTGTCCCTGGATGCTGGGGCACGCYGAAGATGCAGGGGTTACCAGGAGGACGTATGGTAAGTGTCTTCAGACTCAGGTTTATCCCTCAGGCTTAACTCATCCTCTSTTTGCTGTACGGTGAGGATCACTGCGTGTCCCCAAATGGGGCAGASGTCACTTCTCTGCAGTGGAGCTCTGGTGAAGGCACTGACTCTCCMGCACTGATCACCTGCGTGTTAAGGAGGGGTTTCACTGGGAGTGCCTGGGCGGAACGGAGGCAGCGTTTGCCTGTGCCCTGCCAGAGCCTGGAGGAAGGCTGCTCGCAGACCTGGCAGAGTCAGACCAAGCTGCGCCTCTGCATACGCCATGTGGGCTTCAAGGACTAATCTATGTAAATATAACCTGTCCTAATCAAATAGCCTATTTCAGACCAGCCACGTGAGATGCTGGACAGATGGAGGAGGAAGCACATAGGTAAGAGTTAATGAAATTGCTCACAGCGCATAAAGTTGAGCTAAGTAGCATAAAGAAGTTCAAGTCGTGATAAAACCAAGTCAGTGTTAAGAGGGCTGAACATGTTGGATGCAAACACTTTTACTCAATTCTATTTTTCTTCTTTTCTCCAAGATGAATATGGTATTTGAAAAGCACATTTAGAGATTAATGGTCCAGAGGGAAAATAGGAGCAATGTGTATGGGAAGTGAACTATTGTAAAGGCTGTATCAGCTGCTACCAGTTAGAGTATTTATTTCTTTTCATAATTTCCAGAGATTCACCCAGCATTCTGATATGAAAATCAAATTATATAAAAATTGGTCATTTTTTTTTTTCACATGCCAGATGCTTAGCTTGTGTAATTCCTGCCTTAAACAGATAGTTTTGTCTGGCTTGTACACAGTGTCCAGAGGGAAAACTATTAGTTATCATTACTGCTAAGATTTCTTCCAAGCATCTCATTTTGGCTTRGTGAGAACTGGTATAAGATTAAACTTGACAGAGAGGAGATGGCAGTAGCCTCTTGTCATCTTTTGTCAAACTGGCAAATGGGTTCTTAATCCAGCCTTGAAGGTCAGAAAACCTGATTATGGAGAGAGCGTATTAAATAGTTTGGGATTCCAGGCTATTAAGAGAATAGTATTACAATATAGCAATCAAATTACACTAAAAAGATAAAAACAACCTGCACAGCTCTTAAGCTACTGTGCATTAAAATCCTCTCATACCAGACTCATATGGATGCATAACTATTGTGCACAGACAGATTTTTAGAAAACGTGATAYTTAGCTGGGTGCAGCTCCAAAAACGCTATGGGGAGACATCTTTATCACTCAGCTGAATGCATAATGATCCACTTTGTCAKACAGGCAAAAATGTAMGTATGGGATTAAATTCTGACGCCTTTGTCTGTTTCGGCACCCACCTAATTGACACGTTCTCCTTTTTTACGAAGCTGAACAGTACRAGCGCGCTTGGCAGTCTTTGGGGAGAGCAGGGAACGGCGTGCCTAATGAGGGAGCGAAAAGGTGACGCGCGCTGGGATCCGCCGTAGCACTGGGCGCACCCTCTGCCGTGGGGAGCCCTGCCGTGGGGAGCCCTGCCGCGCCCATCAGCCGCCGTGGGTGCGCGCGAGCAGCGAGGGGCGCGCGCACGGCCTGGGGCCAAGCGCGAGCCCCAGCGTTCAGCCCCCCCAGGTATTGAGTCTGACTGGCGGGGAGCTTCAGGAAAACCAGGATAATTACTTTGCAACACGTCAGTCTCCCAGCGGCTATCGGATAAACTGTCTGTGCTCTGCGTGCTTCTCTCCTTGCTTTCTGTAGACATATTTCTAGRCTGTTGCTGAAATTATTTGTATCAATTGAAGTTGAGTGTTATAAGTCAGCAGTTGTCCTTGCTGCTTTCYTTTTAGTCTAGTAATTCTTCCAATTATCTGCTTTGGTAGCTGGGCCTGGTCAGTTTGTCAGACCGCAGGGGTATGCCTGCCCRTGTTATCAGACATTGGAGCCAGCAGTTGGACAGAGCTGAACTTCAACCTTTGACACTTTAACCTTGCTGAAGTCGCTGATGCTGACGTGTTGGGAACTTTGAAAAGGTAAATTGAATGCTGCAGCTCAGGTGAGTTTCTTAAGGTTAGAAATGAGCCGGAATGAATGCCTGTGCCTCAGCAGCTATCTAAATTTCTAGATTTACTAGGACATCATCTTTGGAGGGATTCTTTTTAGTATTTTTATTTTCCTCCATTAAACTTCCAAGCCTATCCTGGGCACACATGTTGTAGACTGTAAAAATACATTGTGCTAATTAAAAAAAAAAATTCCTTTTTTTTTTAATTTATTCTGAAACAGGCAAGGATTCAGAATGGCACAAGGCTATGATGTAAGCGCTGAAAAAAGAGCGTGGAAGTGGCTGGTTCAGTTTAGCTGGCTTAGCAAAATTATTTTTGGAGATTATATGACACTCCATGAAAATCAGGATATGGGTGTCTTAGTATTTTACAGATGTGGGTGGATTGCTGCAGGGATACATTTTGGATTTTGAAGACCAGGCTGATGTCACCGTGTGTCACCAGTTTCTCCGTTGAAAAGCACTGTTATGTTAAAACACATGCATATCAAGATTGCCTTTGCTAATGGTGAAAGAGAGAGGTTCTTGTGCCCTATGCACTGGCACTCTCTGTTTTGATGGTGACAGGCACTCTAGTAAAACTAAGTCAGACTTGCTAATACCTGTTGACTGTAAAATTTAAGTCACTRATTAAGTGGTTATACACTGTTTATGTCTCTTCTTATATTCAAAGTTTGAAATGTAGTCACCTCTATTCTTCAACAACTCCAATTTTCCAGCACAGGACACAAGAGATCTCTGGTTCAGGAGATGAGATCTCAGTCATTAGCAGTCATAAGAAAGACTTCATTCCCTCATCAGCAAGGGCAGACAAGCGACAGACACTTAATACAGAATTGCCCATTGAACATATTGGTGTGATGCCAGAGGTCAGGAAATCTCTCAGGTATAGGTAATAGCAAGAAATAGGGCAAAGCTCCCAGACAATCCCAGGGAAAGAATTCCTTCCTCTGCCACGGAGGATGAAAAGCGCCCCCCTACCTGGTGCGGCAYGCTGTAAAGGCTGAAGAACAGCTCCGGCAAGCAGCCCAGAAAGCCTGTTCCAAGGGGGTGCTGAGGGTGCAGGGGCTGAGCKGAGGGCGTGCTAAAGGGTCGGATTCTCGTTAGTGGGCTTAGAGGTTGTTTTTAGTTCACCACCACCTTGATCATTGCTCAGAGGTTTCACAGTTAATAAAAAACTGAACTGCACGTTGCCAGTGATCCAAACTCATTAAAAATCAGCAGTAAATATCTTTTTTCTTGTCTTTTTAAAGAAAGCAACTTTTGAAAAAAGGGCGGACAAAGCTGTTGTGAAAGATGAGAGAGAAAGAACAGATAAGAGTCAAGATAACATTCTTCCAAAGCAGCGTCACCAGGCTGCTCACAGCCAMGGTTTCAGGTGAAACTGGATGTGTCCTCATGGCCATAAATGGAAAGGAGGTTCAGGAAAGTGGACAAGGACCCAGCAACAGTCCAAGCACAGGCTGCGCAACAGATAAGGGAGCGCATGTAAGGAGAAAAGATGTATCTAGATGTGCCCTAGCCTGCAGCAGAGAAAGGGCTTTTCTGTCTCCTCTCCCTGCAGAGCCTCCCTGCAACCAAACATTGGGGATATAAGAAAGAAAGAAAGAGGCTGGAGCAGAAGAGGTGAATTCGCCCCAACCCACAGCACACCTTTTTTTGTAGCATACAAGGAGAAAACCTCCTCTTTAATAATGAYTTCTCAGACATTCTCTTTTCTGCTGGAAAAATGAGTGATTTCATGAAAACGTTATTGCTGCTCCTCTTTTATTTGGCTGCTCTGGATAAACACTGAAGCRCTTGGGCTGTTTCCCTCACACGGGAGGGAGGCTTAATTAATTCATGTWTAAGTATTGGCTAAATCTGTCTGCATCACTGTGCCTTAGTTGTTGCTCATGTCTTCACAGTATGAGTATTTGGAGCACTCATATCAAAGAAATGCTTTGAATATATTTGTGTGGATGGAGCATCTTTTCATGATTTGGTCAATCACCCGAGAAGTCCAACRTCACTTAGTGGCTGCCTGCTTTAGCTTCGCTTTAATTTAGTGTGAAATAAATTAGTCCCACAGCATGTGCATTACTGATCATTGACTATGCTAGTCTGTATTTCTTTGAAAAGAACATTCTTTTAGSCCGAGTGATGCTGCAGGCTTGCTCCATCCGTTTGCACACTGGTAAATGTTTTGCAAAGTGATCCTTGAATTTAGGTGCCCTGGTTGTAGGGKGTTACAATGATCAGACAGTCTGAGAGCTCTGGAAAAGAATCAGACCCGTTGAGCGTTTTCAAATCAGACATCCCCAAAATCCCTTGCAAAATTGATCATTCGGAGCCCTTATAAATGCACGAGTTGTCGGTTTTTCTTATAATCAACAATGTGATCAGAATCACAATTAGGAAATATTCTAGAAAAATAACATCAAGCTCTTCTGACAATTTTACCAGTTCAGGAAGTCATCTCTCAGCCAGGMATGCCTTCCCACTGCTGAGAGCTGAAAGAGGTTCAGCAGGAAGAGCTTCAAAAGCAATCGTGAGAAGCAGAATCAAGGCTCTCTTTCACAGACTTTGCTATGTAGGCTTGTGCTCGCCCACTCTCCCTTCTGTCATGTCCTCGCTGCAGTGATTTCCAGTTAATTCTCTTCCATCAGCACTATTCTGGTTGTAACACAGCTTTCTCGCCAGCTGACTGTTTAGCAAGCCATAAGGGAATGACAGGAGACAGGGTGCCAGGCACTTACCTGTGAACAGCAGAGCGGGCACCAAGATTTGARACATTTTCAGAGACATTACAAATTGTCCAGAGAGCCTATCCTTTGTAAAGCAGGGGCAGCCATACAGTTTTATACTTTGCTATCTTTAGGTTTATAAATCATTTACCAGATGCCTCTAAAGCGTTGGTGCTGTCAGAGGGCAGGGTACAGGGTTAGTTCTGGTTTGTCTCATAATGCCTCTCTTTGTACACTTTGGACTTTGCAAGCTGATCCGCTAATGAGACACAATAACTAATTATTCTGTGGATACATTAACTTCTGCTTAAGATTTATAATGTAAAATAGCACGCTGGGCTTTTTCTGTGCATGGTGAACATGGCAGGTGTCTGAGAATCAGGCATTTGCATAATTATTTTCCCCTGGTTGTAATGGACTATAATGTGTTTTATTGTTTGTGAAGTGAATGGTGAGAAATGGCATTTGAAGCAACCTGCTCTGAGAACAGTGAATAAATATGCAGTGTGTTTTAGTTGTATAGTGCTTGGGTTGAAAAAACTTCTTAGAAAACCTACTGAGCATGCACTGGGATGGGGAGGGAAGGGAGGGACTTTGGTTCCTGCCGGCTAGGCAAGGAGCACGGGGTCTTTTGTTTTCTGTATCTGATGTCAGGAATCTGCAGAGTGAGCTGCCAAGAGTTCATGCTACCTTACCTTTCTAATGTCTTCAGCTATATTTATTTATTTATTTATTTATTTATTGCCTGTAGTTTTTTTAGTCTTACTGCTGTCCAGGTCATAAACTCATGTATATCACAGCAGGCCCGTGGGGAAGCTGAGCTTTATCACACGTTGTGCAGTGAGGTGTTCTGCTGTTCACAAGCTCAAGTGTACATTCACTCACAGCCCTTTCTGCTGGAGAATTAGACCTTGTTGACTTTACAGGTTCCAGGGACCAGACTCCATGCTCTTGGGCAGGGCAGGACTATATCTTGCTTAGGTTAAGGACAACCACAGTAAGACCCATCCAGTCTACACAGTGGATGAACCAATAGTTTTTTGGGAGTAAAACAGCATTTTATTGTGTAGTTATAGAGCCCTATCATTTTTACCATCTTACAAGGGTAAGGGACAAGAGGGAGGAGAGGAAACATTTGAACAACAGGACTAATAGTGGAATTCCTAACTTTGAAAAAAGTCATTTAGCAACTTAAATATTATTTTATCATTGTTCTTGTGTGTTTGTGTATATATATGTATAATATAAAATAAAAATAAAAAAAAAACCTCTAGTAAATTATGCTTGGAGGCAGGTGCTCTGCACTCTGGAGGCCCATTATGCCAAGTGTTTATCACCTAAACTTGGAATGTTTGGTTCCACTTTCCCCATCTCTGAATTAAATGTTGCTACTACTAAATTAAACGTTAGATACCAGCCTGGACTCCCATCAATAGCTGAAAGAGCAGGACTCTTGCCTGTGGGTGACCCAGGTGTCTGGCAGACATAAGCTCTCAGGAACCATGAATTTCCTAAAAGAGCATCCAAGGGAGCACACTGGAGTTGTCTAGCTCACAAACCTTTCTCCCTCTGTCCCACCCTTGCTTCTTCCATGGACTTGCTTTCTCCTGTGGTTTCCTTCCCACAGGCTTTTTCTTCCAGTTCCTGTCCSTTATCTAGCGTAATATATAGAGGAATATGTTGACATGTCATTTCACATTCTTTGCAGCTATCTTTTGTTTAATATGTGGTGTATTAATAGAGAAAAGGAGTTAGTGAAATGGCCTGGGCCAAGTGAGATGATAACAATCTCTGCGGCTTCACTGTTACCTGGGCACAGAGAATGTGGGATACTGTTGGACTGGCAACACAGATCCAAAAAACCTCCTCCTATCTCACCTGATGGAGCTTTGAAGTCAGAGGATGAGACAGGAGAGAGGTTTGTTTGTGTGTTTGTTTTAATTGAAAGTCCAGCTGTGGGGCCACAAAACATGGCTGGGATGCTGCAATGCCTAGGACCAGGCTCTGAGCTCCAAGGAGTGCAAGACGTACTCAGTTGGAGGATGGATCACCTTCAGGGATGATGATAAAACAAGACTGAGGAGGCAGACAAACTAGAGATAGTAAAGTCCTCTTGAACAGTCTCTCTTGGTGTTATCCTGCCATCCTACCTTCCCTGTCTTTCTTGTGTAGCCTGCCTAATTCTATTTGCTTCCAGGATTTATCTTCCCTCTTGCTGTGTGCTGTGCCATTTGCCATGAAGTGGAACTGTGCCTATAATGCTAAACTTATTTCTATCAAAGAATTTATTAGTCCTTTGTATAGGATTATCTTCCCAGTGCCATTTCTCACCCAAGCGCTTTCTTCTTCTAACTTGGGTCCTGCTGTTCACTTCCAAGTAGCCGTAGAGCTGTCACGATCATATCCTGCCAGCCTTCTCCCCAGATCCAGTTACCTTCCTTCAGCTCAGGATACCTAAGAGGAAGCCAGCATCCTTCCCTGGMCCTCTAATGAAAGAAATAAGCATATTCAGTCTCAGAAAGCCTTTTGGAGACAGATGTGTTCCTAGCTGTTCTTTGAGGGCATTATATAGGCAATCTGGACATCACTAAAAATCATGGAAAGCTGAATGTTCAGTGTTTACTGAATACAAAATTTTAGCTGTTAATCCCTAACAAACATGAGGACTGCACTTTTTTTGGAAGATGTATGACTTGCCCCAATGGCTCAAATATGGAGAGATGAATCATCATATTCTGATATGATACCCTCCCTCTCTTGTCAAATTTCTATTCCCTACTTTAAAGCATGGAAAGCTTATTCAAAGAAGTTGTCACCAGAATATTCAATACAAGTTAAACACTCCTCCCAACATGTCCTTGTCTCATTTGCAGAAATAGCTGAGATATTGGCTGAAATGTTTCCAAAAAAATTCAGCCTGAGGCAGACATCTGACATGTTAAAAAAAATCAGATGAAATGATAAAAGTTTAACTAAGTTACAACCAAGTGAAAGGGAGAATATATAAAAGAATATGTCAGGCAATCTTAAATGGTACCAACTTTATCAATGAGGTGCAGGTTAGTCTTCATACAGCAGAACTCTGTTAGGAAAAGATCAGAACATTTTTTCTTTTATCTTGCAGTAATTTTCTCCAATGTATCACCATTTCAGGGGAAAAAGTCWTAGAATCATTACAGYTGGAAAAGACCTTCAAGATCCTTGAGTCCAACTGTAAACCCATCACAACCATACCTGCTAAACCGTGTCCTTAAGTGCTTCATCTGCATGTTTCTTGAACTCTGTTGGGGACAGAGACTCCACCACTAGTCTGGGCAGCCTGTTCCAGTGCMTCACCACTCTYTCTGTGTGGAAATTTTTCCTWTTATCTGACCTGAACCTCCCCTGGCACAACTTGGGGCCATTTCCTCTTGTCCTAAACAAAGGTTCCGCTTTGCATGTATGGTGTATATATACCATATATTTTATTTTCTTTTATGAAAAGGGGTAAAAAAAAATCTAAAGCTGTAGCTGATTATGGCTAGAACAGTTTTAGATAGAAGTGGAACAAATGAAATAGGGCCTGTCACAAAAATATATTAGAGAAGATGATGATCATTGGSTTTGTAATGTGGTCTCTGTGTCTTGGCACAATTTTTCAAGGCATTTTTGACTAATGAAGTAGTTGAAAAATAGCTAATTTATAAAACATCTGATATACAGAGGAGTTATTTGTCTTTAAGATTGCTTGCTGCTTTGAGTTCATTGAGATCAGCTAACAGATGGTGAAGTTATTTGGAAAGGGCAAACAGATAGGAAACCAAACACGAGGTTAGGGAACCGAAAGGAAGAGCCGGCTGAACAGTTTGAGGTCATGAGCTCGAAAAYACCACATTCGTTTTCTTCATTGGCACCTGCTTCACACCTATACCTGTGCCATGCAACAGGAAGCTTAACTATTTTGGTTCAGTTTTGCCACTTAAATATGAAGTCAGCCTCTCATCCTTTGCAAAGTGCTGTCTGCTAATGGAAAATCATCATCTTCTCTCCTGATTTAATATCAAATACCTTATTTGTTTCAGTTTGTCTCACATGGTTGKTTGTCTTTGTTTAACTCCAAGACACCTTTGACTTAAGTGCATCTGTTACACCACTCTTGAACATAACTTTATTTTTTTAAGAGTTTGAAAATATCTGTTTTGTTGCTGCAATATCTTTTTGAATGCAGATGAGATAAGTGCCAGTGTTTTGGGGGAGGACATAAAACATACAGGGTGTGAAAGGTAAAAACCAGCAGTAAAAACATGTACAAAATGTTGTAGGCCGTCCTGGGGGCAAGCTACTMTAAATGACAGTCACAGACTGTATTAGCAGTCTAAAGAGCCTGAGAACTTTTTCACACTGTCTTGGCATTATGTTTGCCATCCTGTGCATGATTTGAACTAGCTAAACAGAGCAAGGAGGCAATGCAGTTTCAAGGCAGGCTTGAGCAGTGCCCTTCAAGAGCCTGTGCGTTAAAAACACAGACAAAAGCTTAACCTTTAATATTTCCTGTTGGATTTTCAATACCTTTAGGTTCACAGCTAGCTTTTAAATGCTAGGAGCCCAGCCCTGGGATCAGGTATTGGTATGTGAGCTAGGGGCAGTGCTCTGGCACCAGCTATCACAGGCAGTGCAGGCACAGATGCCTCTCAGAAGCCATCAGTGCCATGCTAGGATGCTCGTGTCAACCACCTGTCTTTACAAAATGTTCCTGACACTGAAGGGTTCATTCTCCCCTGCTTTCCTACCCAAGGTGATGGTGTAAAGGCAATCTATGTACCTCTGTGTGCAGCAGAGTTAGACTGAGAGCAATGGAGAGATCTAATGCCAGTAAGTTAGCAGACCTTTTATTAGCTCCTACTTCAAATGCCTAGCATGGCTGTCATATGGTAAGATATTTGCCACAGCAAGATTGTGTGTTTTACACTTTCTGGCTTGGAAGTGTATTTTAGTTCAGGCTTTTTATTCCAGTTGGCTACAGCTCTTGCAGAGCCCACATTCGTCTGTGCAGAACAGCACCACCARTCTGACTGGTTTTGTGCTCAAGCTCTCTTTTTCTGTTCATCTTTGTGAGTACAGGTTCACAAAGCTCTCTTGACACGGTGGAAAGGTGTCCTGGCATGCTTATCCATGCACTGTGTAATTACACTGCACCATGTAATACTCTTACCCTTTCTTTTATTATTAGGGCAAATATTCCCAAATATTCCTTGGTTTGCAGGACTGCAGGAGGCAGGAGCACACTGCCGCGGTGAGTATGGGAGCTTGCTCTCATGCCACCCCAGTGCTGGTGCTACAGAGGCGCTTTGCCCCAGAAAGTGCCTCAAGGCAGCAGGCGACGGAGCCACCTCATCCAGCAACAAAGGCTGTTTAAGGCCAGCGTTCGCTTTTCTTCATGCACGGGTGCTTTGCATTGCAACTGCAAAGCTTCTCCTTCACTGTTAGTTGTAACCAACCCACACAGCTCCGGTTCAAGCATGTGCAGCAGTGGCCCGTGCACCCCAGGAAGCATTGCCAAAATTCAGTGGAGTGGCCTGGAAGTGTAAATGATTGCGGCTTTCAGTGTTCTCCTCGTTTACCAAGGGAAGTTCAAGCTCAGACGTGACTGTAATGGCTACGAAACATCACATTTTGTTGCAAAAGTTTTAATAACTAGCCTTCTAATGTCCTCCTTAGAGTGTTTACGGTGTCATATGCAGTATTTGTCTACGTTTTCAGCAACTTTCTTATGTTTGACRTTATGCCCGGTTTAGTATCTGTTAAGTGCCCTATTTTCTGGAAATGATCAGTGTCCTCAGTAAATGAAGTTAGATGGGCTACAAGCACCTGGATTGCCTGGAAGATTTTTTTGCCTTTATCACTGAACTGGGGTGTAGGTCCAAGGGTGGAATCGCGTGGCCAGCTCAATCAGCACCACTGATAACTCCGTGATGCCGGCCTTGCTCTCCGCTCGGCGGCCCCAGTGGAACACGCTGGCGTAAGAGTGTACGAGGAGCTGGAGCAATGTGCAAAACCTCTTGGAAGCTGTCAGTACTTATCTTCTGAGCCCTCACTTCCTATCGTGCAGAAAGATTATGCAGTCTTGGGGCTTTCTTATTTTTCACTTCAGATTTCTGTTTTAAAATCTCCTATGGTAGCGCAACCTGCAGTTCTCGTGTGGCAGCCAGAAATTGTCACACCATTCAGGACGGGTTGCTGCTGTCTGATCCTGCCACCCTGTAGATATTAGCTGACAATTCTTGGAGCCGTTCTAATCTATCACTTCTTGCACACGACAGAGCAGCAGGGGCTTGCAAGCACAGAATAAAGGTTCCCCTTGGTGTAGTAGAAGGCTGCATCCAGAATGCCCTGTGTATTTTCCCTTCCTTTCTGCCAGCAGTGCTGTGGGAGCTGAGGTAGGTGTGACTGGGGTTGTTTAAAGTGATTTGAAATGCAGAATTATTTATGTCTTCTCTCTTCCTGAATTTCCTGAATTTAATATAAATTGCTCCATCCCTGCATCAATTTGAGACAGTGTTCATGAAGCTGGACTGAACTGGTGAGGATGGGACCCGATGATCCAGTTTTCTCTGCTCTCTTACATGAGCCCTTGAAGGGAGGATGTCTGTATGTGGTTTCTCAGCTGAGAGAGTAAAGCTGTTGGGCGTGTCTTGTGCTGTCATCTCTTTTCCGTTTATGTCATGCATCAGTTTCTAACATCTACAAGCAAACAAATGTTTTAACTTGTGGTAAAGTCAGTTTTTATTAGTTCTTTCTAAAAGCTGAATAATGTTCAGCCAAAAGTATTTGCTTTGACGTATAGGAGTAAGGGTCAAACCATTGCCTGTATTCTCATAACAGTGGGAAAGTTAGTGTCCAGATGAGAAATATGACAAATTCTGTCAGTGGTGCAATATGTGGAGCATTGTGGGGCTCTTGCAGGCTGCAGCGGGAATTAACTGCTATTGGTGTGACTTCTGCCACAGGTGTATTTAACACAGTTGAGTTAAATCCTTGTTCTGTGGAGTCCGTCTGTTAATCTGGCTTCAATCCTCCTGTCACCTGCTGTTCCCGAATGTGGGATGAACCGATCCTTATGTGCGCTTGGAAGCAGAGGACTGGTTTTAAATCTCATTACAGTAGTAAATCAGGGATAGATCCACCAGGACTGGAGTTACGCAGGTGTGAAACCAAGGGTGATCTTGCTAACTGCATATATGTGTCAGCATAGCTCTTACTCTTCATAGATCATGCTGTCATAGTGCTACAGAATGCTTTGTTTTTTCTACTAGATTCAAAAGATATATCTCTTAGATCGCCTTATATCTCAGTAAAGAAGAGCCCTGACAGTTGTTTTACCACTTAAAATGTGGGAAATAAATGTGCAGAATGTAATATAGAGGAGAGGTTAAGATGTAGTGTGAGCAAGGGGCTAAATGCCTTCACTGGCATTCAGAAGACTTGCAGTTGGGTGTTGTATATGAGTTGTCAGGCARAACTGCTTTCGCCTGACTCAGGTGACCACTCGTTCTTTACACAGCACAGTTAATTTGCTATTGCTCATTGCTTCTTGTTCTTAAAAGTGCTCACAGTCATTTATTTTAGGTCTACTCGTGACTTTTTCAGAGCAACTGCTGTTTGTCATGCTTTTAAGAACCAAATATTTTTCATTTTAGTGGAATTTGCAGTGACTGCCTGACTGAGGAAGGATGCTAAGGAGAATGGTATATGAAGCACGGTCTGAAAGGAGCAGCTGGAATATTTGGGTATTTTATGTTTCTAGTTGCTTGTTGTTTGCTAATGAGAGAAAGGGTTTCATAGAAGCAAACCAACATTGTTGTGTTCCCTTTGCTGCTACAACATTGACTGTTGTTATTTTGTTATTTTTTAATAATTTTTAAATTGTTATTTTTAAAGTAATTCTCAATACTAGAAATTTTATTTTTAATCAAAAGCCAAGTTATATTTCTAAGACATAAAATAGTTTTTTGTAGTTATAGGGGCTAGAAAGGTATTATTTGTATTCAAGGATTCTTATAATATAAAATGCCTGGAGGAAAAACTGAAATACTATGTCAAGATGAAAGGAAATGGCCAGCATTTTCCAACTTAAATAATGGAATCTCTTTATTTAAAACTGCAAGTGGGAGAAAAAATCCTTATGCCTGAATACTTCCAGGAAGTAAAGCGTGTCAAAAAAGCATGATATAACAGGGACTGAATATTGACAAGGTATTAATTCATCTGTGTGCCTCATGAGCTCAAAGATAGGGGTTTATGCTATGAAATATGTTGTCCAAGTCTCTGAATGCCTTCCTGGTAGGTAGGAGAGCAGGGAAGGAGGGAAGGGKCATTTTGGGTGTACTTTGTGAGTGAAAGGGTAATGTAAGGTAATGTAATACTAAAGCTCCTTTCGACTTTGCAAGAAAAAAATGTTCTTTGAATTGCCCATTGGCAAGCTGTGTCTTGAGGCTTATAGGTGAGATTATCGAAGTGTGGAATGAAGCAATTAAAGAGAGCTTCGCACTGTGCCTTGCCGCTTGTCATTGACGAGGCTGCAGAATGCACTTGGGCTAATATTTGTCTGGTCCCTTTGCTGCTCAATATTTGTAATGTCCTATAAAATGCTTCCATGCCCCTCTAACTTCCCCTCGCCAATACACGGTTTGCATGATAGTGAGATAGGAAAGGTCTGTGACAAGATCTGCTTAACCGCATCATTAGAGGCTTCAAATAGGAAGGGGGAGCTGTGACAAAAAGTCAGTCTTTGTGAAATTAAGCTCCGAGATCTGCCATCAAAGCCTGTTAGCTGGAGATGTACAATTCCATCTACATCAGTAGCATTCAGGTGTTAATAAAAATGAGCAATTAACTGACAAAGCATCAGCCTCTGAGGCACTTTTGAATGTCAGATACCTAGGTTTTGATGCTGCGGATGTATCCCAAAGAATTCCCTCTGCAAGTGCTCCRTGTCAGTGATATATGTTCAGTGAAGTGCTCAATACTGATACAGAAATCACATTGAAATACAAGAATTCTAAAAGGGGCAAATCAATTTCAGGAATACTTAATGGCTATCTTATTATTTCTTAACTGTCCCTGATGTGTTGGAGTTTTGTGACCTTCCCCGTGCATAAGTAGCGCTCTCAGCTTCATTTCTCTTGAAATATTCAGTAGCTTGCATTCCGAAGCTTTCCACCTCTTAATCCTCTTATTGTCTCTCTTGATATCAACCTTAGCTGCTGACATGACAGCTTTTTCCAATATGTATGTGAACTAAATGGTTTGGATAAAAGCCAAGGAACATTGTGCCTCCTGGAGAATTGTAGTAAACAGATATTGCATTAAGACCTTGCTAGGCAGAATAAAAAAGGAAGAAAGAAAAAGAAAAAAAAACCTAGCAAACTTGCCTGAAAGACAACTTAATTCTATAAGGCTCATGAAGGACACACAGTGCTCACTGCTCTTGGTCAACTCCATTTGCTGTGGGGCCTTCAGTGTCACTTAGCTTTCTGCAAATGGATACAAATGGCTTTGAAGTTGAAATGACATCTCTTCAGTGGAAGGGCTTTATTTCGCTCCTGCTGATGTCTTGTTGAGGAGAAAACTAATGCTTTTAGGGTGTTGTATCCTTCTTTTTTAAAATAAGACTCTTACTCGGGAGTCCCTTTTCCCTTGCACCCGTCAGCCAGGGTGCAGAGCCGGCGCGGGACAGCACCGTGGTTGCTGCCCAGATGGCTCATTTCATGTGCGTGTTGATGTGCCAGATGACCACGCTGCGGTCCTTGTGCGTGCTGAGTGCCAAGCTGCTCCCTCTCGCCGTTGTCCCTGGACAAGGCTGGCTGCTCCTCCACGGTAGCACCAGTGCCAACGCGGGACGGTGTGCGGGGAAGGAAACCAAGGCAATCCCTACCACTGCTCCCCTCATCCTTAGAGGGGATGGACTCAGTGCCCACTGCTGGGTCCTTCCCCCACGGTTTTCCTGAGGGGAGGCTGTCATGGCTCTTCTTGTGTGCATCTGACTCTTCCAGCTCAAACTCCCTCTGCTAAGGGCCAGTTTTACCTTTGCAACAGTGATGACTCCTGATATACATAGAGTCCACAGAGTGTCTGTAGAATCCTAGAGTATCCATAGAATCCACAGACTGATTTCTAGAAATAGAGTATAATGAAATAGATTTGCAGGAGAGAGAGCGAGCTTCTTTATCTCCATCATGGATTTAGCAATGGTGCAGGAAAGGAGAAAAGAGAAGAAAAAAACACACAAAGGCAGCCCAGAGGCAGACTTGAGCTGGTCTTTCAGTTGTGTGAATTCTGCTTCTCCTCCCTGGAAATATCACAGGGAAGAATACAGTCCTCTGTTTCAAAGAACTTCACAGTTAAACTTTTGTTAGAGTGTATGGATCAGAATGGTTCGKTTTTTGGCTTAGAGAACAGCCCTGTCAGTAAGTTTGCTCTGTTAARTCTCAGAGGCTTGAGAGCTACCAGACTTGACATGTATATATGGGTAAGCACAGTAAGCCCCCCATCCCTTGATARGGAAAGTCATGCTAATTGCCCCAGGTAAACATATGGAGAGTGAGTGCACTGGTCTGCGGCCAGCTCTTCTCTTTAACACTCTTGCCTGCCTGCTGTCTCAGGAGTTGAAAACTCCACTTTGGAAATGTCAGGTGATGACATTTTCGTTTCACTTTGAAAACTATCTCATAGTCAAATGCTTGTCTTTAAGGAACCCTTTTTTTATTGTTCTTCCTCACCCACATCCTTTAGACTGTCTCCATGATTCAAATAAAAGGATGGAAGGGATGCAAAATAGTGCATTTTGTATTTGGGTACATAAACATACTCCTTAGCATCAGCAGTGTGCCAAGAAATATGTTCCTGTATTGTTAGTTCAGCTTCCTCACAGAAAAAGGTCTTTGATTTCTTTTTCTTTTTTTTCTTCAGGTGAGCTCTTCTCCTCTGACCTTTCTCTTCGGCCACTGATGGAAGAGGGCTGTCTGCTGCAAAGGGCTGAGCCTTCGCAAGGTTGTTCTGGCAGTTGATCCTGCTATTAGCTGGACTTGAGCTGGTCTAATCCTCCTACCGCAGGAGGTTTCTGACACAGCGTAAAGACACCAGCTTCTATTATTATTATCATTATTATTATTATTATTGTTATAGGGGGGAAGTTTTTACATAAATCTTTATGCAATCCCGAGCTGTCTCAGAAACCCCTGCCTTCACTTGTGCTCCTCCCTTTTTCTTCCATTGATGTTCTCGGCTTCCCTCGCTGCCAGGAGCTTCAGCTGCAGCCTTGAACAGAAGCCAGCATTCGCATAGCTCTCATCAGGTTAGAAAGGGGTGCCAGGGCGAGTTTCCTTTCTGCACAACTTGGAACGAAATGAAATGTAGCCGTATATAGAAAATAACTGCAGTAAMCGGCACAAAATTGGAGGTACACTCGCACATTAGAATTTTTTAGTAGTTCTTTTTAGCCAGGGTGAAGGAAAACTAAAGCCATAAAACTGAACTCTGTCCTTAATTTCCTAGCTCTTTTCCTTCTTTTTTTTTTTTTTTTTTATTTAATGAGGGTAGTGATGGGCTACTTTCTCTTGTGCCTTTTGGCTGGTGGATGTGACATAACCCCTTGTAAGCTAGTTATATAAGTGCTTAATTGCATAGCTAAAATGAATTTCCTTTAATGCAATGACATATATGTAGAGTCATTTATTGAAAGGATAAATATGTTTAGATCAGTAAAGAACTGTTATTTTGCTAGAAGACAAAATTAATATTAGATTGGRRGAYTGTCTTTTTTTGTTGTTGTTGTTGCKTCTAAGATGACTGTGCATTTTCTTAGAGGAATAAATTGTGAAATCAATCTTTATAAAACCCTGTCTGGCTTGCTTTAAGCAGTAGCACCACCACATGTTAGGAAGCAGCCAGAGGTCCAAAGCACGGTGCTTTCWCTTCTGCGTTTAAAAAGACTCAGTAAAACCTGCTCTAAGGACAACATTGAATAGTTCTTGTTAATCCCACAAAAGTAGGATACTAATCACAGTGTCCAAGCCAGATTCAGTTCCCTGCTGAATAATCTTCCTAAAACTCTTCTACTTTTGTGCAGTTTCATGGCATTTCTCATGACATGTCTAAATTGCTTAAGGTTACAGTGTTCTCCCTGACTGCGGCATTGCCATCTCTCCAGAGCTCACATTTCATTAGTTTGCAGATTTTTTTTCTTGCTTGAGAGTTGCTGTGTTGCCTTTTAGGTTTATCAATACTTGTTGCGATCTTTTGGCAGAAAAAAATAAAGATGAAAATCTACCAACAAAATCACCTCTTTGCTGATGTTGTGGAAAAATGATTTTTCTTTTAAATAGCACAATGTTAAGAATTAAATCTAGGATTTCCATGTTCCCTTAGATAGCCACTTAAGATAAACTTTTGCTTAAGCCGCAGTCAGAGACTCAAAATAACACTGAAAAAGTGAGCGTATATGAACTTTTGTTTTGAAGCTAATAAGAAAAGAAGCTTGCAGGAAATACTCATTTCCTTAAAATATCTAAATTTTTAATTAAAACGTGATTTAAGYATAAAGTACCTATACTATTTGTTATTTAAGTGTGTATCTGAATTTCCAGTCCTGATATTGTTATTAGGCCAGGTGGAGAATGGCTGTTAGAGATCAGTTATTTGGATAAGGCCTTTTATCCTCTAAATCAGTATTTCTAAGATGACTCAACTCAATGCTGCCATCTGCTCATGAGAAAATAGTCAACATATGCTCACATTTGTGCGTAGTGCATTTTCTTAACATGGTCCCAAGTAGGTATTTCCTAGAAGCTTTCTTACAAATGAGCAAGTGAGTGTAATGGTGGCAACATTCCTTAGTTTGAAGACTATGTGGCATGTATTTGCATAATTTTGCCACTGTGTTTTGCAAGTTGACATAGGGATAGCCTTAGTGTTCTAGTACAAGAATACTCTAGTTTTATAGCTTATTTCTCTCAAGAAAAGTAGAATATTGCAGTGGGGGGATCCTTAGCTCTTAAAATTTTTTTCTGGCATACTTTTTCTGGTGTACTTTTGATGTGTCTTTTTTTTTCCTTTTTTTTTTTTTTTTTTTTAAACACTCTTTGCCTTTTTTTACACAGTGGCTAAATAGCCTTAGGATGTACCGAAGGTATCTTGGTATTTTGGTTGTTTCATGTTGCTGCCAAGTAGAAAATGTAAAGTCTGTATCTTGGTGTTTTTAAGCCTGATGCACACTGAAAATAAACTCTTCCCAGGATAACATTGCCAAGTATTCTTGCAAGCCAGCCCTATGTATTTAAGTCTTTGAAAGACATCTAGCAAGTGCATCTTGCCTGSAAGCTGAGCTCTTCATTACCTTTTATTGCTATCAGTACATGGAATCATAGAATCATTAAGGCAGAAAAGGACCTTTGGAGATCATCTAGTCTAACCCCCCTGGCACATGCAGGGTCACCTAGGGCAWCCAGATCCACTGACTCTGTAATGAAAAGCAACAGCTTCCAAAGAGCGTGCAGGTTTGCAGTAGTGGTATGTTGTGATAGAGCAGTGAATCTGTCTAGTTTTCATTTGGACGTTACCAAACTGCTGATCTCATTAATGACAAGCTGCTTGCTCTTGCGTTTCTCCTATATTAGGAAAAGAACAACTTCTCTTATCCTTCCTGAATACTGAAAATCAATATACTCATATGTCTGAAGTATTAATATCGTCATATACAACATGATTCAAATAGTGGTTAATTTGTAAATACGGTTAATATTCATAGTTTGATGCAAAATTTGATATTAGTATTGATACTGATTTTGGGTAGAAAATGAATCAGGCCATTAGAGCTGGCCAGTTTGTTTCTGAGATCCACTATCTTGATTCTGCTAGTGGCTACAGCCCAGTTTTGGGCCAGGGAGAGATATTTGTGTTAGCTGGACTGAAATAGCTGAGGAGAGGGAAAGTGCATTGAAATAGAGCAGCTAATAACATATACTTGAGTTCTCCTATATGGTTTATTCTGAAGTATCATGAGTAACAATAATGCAAAGAAAATTCTGTATGGTTTTGAAACTGGACACTTTGCAAGTATTATTGCATGAGTGTCTGAAAGGAACGCTTCAGAAAAYGAGCAGTTTATTTGTGGTTCAGAGGAAGAAAATGATTTTGTTTATTCTGGAAGCTTTTCTGAATGAAGAAGAGGGTCCAAGRCTCTGTGACAACAGACTGAAGTCTAAGGGTTTGCTTTTAAACCCTTTTGAACCAGAGGCCTCTGATTGATTCTTAAATAGCAGCTCACTTTGGGGAAGATTCCAAGAACTAAATGGGGCACAGTTATGTAATCATGAATAGTGAAAGCTAGTTGTTATCTAACACACTCTTTAATTTACAGTCATTGCTAATGATGGAGATGAAGCCCCTGAATTCTTATTTTCTGGCTGTGTCTAAGGTATATTTCAGAAGTGTTTATCACTGAAGATTTTCAGAAGAATTCTGYCTGTTGTTAGTCTTGCATCATATGGATATAGTTACCAAAAGATCTAGTGATGAGGATTAGATAACTGCCTGGGTCTGAAGTGATCTTTCTCCTTCTACAAACTGTGTTTATCCTCAAATTATCATGAACAAAACAGCCCTAGTACTGCAGATTTAATCTGATCATGCTAGAATAGGCACTTGTGTCTTTTTAAAATAGAATAACGTCCTGACAACAAGCTATGTGAAAGGAATTGGCTCTTTTCTAATTTTATTGCATGTGAATAGGAGAAGATTTCATATTATTCACTAACAAAGAAAATGCAGCAACATGGGCACTATTTTCAAACGTTTTGTGTTGAAAGGAGGTCTTAATGAGATTGATTTTTTAATTGTCAGACAAATGCTTTCAGTAAAGCTTTAAGTATCCTTTCAATCCAATCAAATTTAAAGCTGCTAGGTATATAAATGACTGATGTCTCTAAATAATCTGTTTATATTGTTTTGAATAATACATCCATAAAACATACTTAGGAAAATTGAAATTAAACACATTAAAATGTCTTTTTTTTTTTTTCCTTTAGGAAGTATGTCTGTGAAGTATGATCTTCATTCAGAAATCACTGTGTTTTCTGGAGTTATCTTTTTATAGAAAGATCAGTTTGTTGTGTGGAGTCACTCATATCTGAAAATCAAGATGACACCTAACTGTCACCCCTGTCGTGCCGGGTCCTGGTGCTTTGAGGTGAAATGCAGCTCCAACGAGATCCACCTGGTTTCGTTCCCCCTTGCTGCCCCTCTCATAACGGTCTCTAATAAGCATCTAAGTCATACATTTTTATTTGGAGACCCAAAACATTTATTAAAGCAGCGAGAACTGATCAGAGTGAAAGTGCGTGGTCTTCAGTTTTGGGGTCAGCACTCTGACTAGTAACCCTTCTTGCTTAAAGGTTGCCTCATCCTTTCTTGATGGATGAGGGAAAAACAAATGGAGTAAAAGGGCTGTAATAAATAAATGTAATAAAAGTGTTGTAACAGACCTTTTCCCATAGGAAAAGAGATGCCAAAGGTACAGCTATAGGACAGCAGAGCTGCAGTCTTACACCTTTGTCTTCTTGCCTCTATAAAGCAGAGGAGAGAGTGGAGCCCTCGATACTTTCATAATGAACCCCTGAAAATACCTGAAGAGCAGAAGGTCACCAAAGAGGATGTGATATCTTCCATAGGTGAGATTTAAATTATTTAAATTAATTTAAATTAATTTAAATTTAAATTATTTAAATGTCTGCAGTTCACATCCTGTTGTGTTTAAAAGACTGCTGATAGATATTCCTCCTCAACAACTAATGGACATTTTCTCATGTACAGGCCTCAACTAAGAAAGCTGAGAAATTTTTGGTGTGTGCTTTTGCCATGAGAAGTGTTAGCTTTGCATCTGTTGAGAAGGGATATGATACCTGCATCAAAAGAAAAAGAAAAAATTAAAATAAGCAGTGGGAGGCAAAAGTCTTCATGCTGTAAGCATAAAAAAAAAAAGGGCAAAAAGAAACCATAAAAAAACATTTCAGGTGTGTTGGGGGAAAAGAAAAAGACAAGCATTGAGTGTGGTTGCATAGTGTGGTTGAGAGGGATGGAGAACCACAGCTGCAGGGGAGCTCGCAGCTTCTTCCCCAGGGCTGCTCCTTCTGCCCTGCTGCTCTTCCTGTGCTGCCGTGCACCTGAACGAGGACTTCGTATGTGCTTTCTATGTGTTTTTGGTTTATCTTGCCTCTGATATTCTGATATTCTATTGCCTCTGATAACTTTTCGCCTCCAAATATATAATGAGTCCAAATATATAATGAGAAGCTCTCATGATAGAGGGCTGTTGCAGCAGCAACAGTTGGATCCAGACTGTTCTGCCTGCATTTGTTTCAGTAATGTGTGTAATGACAGCATGTTGCGATGTCATTGAGTACCAAAAGAAATGGTAGATAAGGGGTGTTTTATGACTTTTCTGTATGTGAATGTTTGATCGTCTTGCTCTGGACACACACTGTAGTTTTCCTGTGTTCTCATAAGGAGGAAGAAAAAAGTTTTTGTTGGAAAAGTAAATTAGCATTCTCAGCAGTTTATTTAGTCAGTTCTCCTTGAGTTTATGAAGCAGTGCAGCTGTTTCAGGTGTTACAGGTCTCCTTATCTCGGGTATTGATTTGAGAACTTGGCAGTGAAGGCCAACTGTAGCATTTGTGTAACTCGTAAGTTTTATGACAGCCTTCCACAATAGAATTAGGTAGAATTAGAAGTAGGGACTGTTAGTTAGTATTTAGTCATGCGCTTGATTTCTTTCTGATAGGCATTGAGGAAATACGTGGCAGAAAATGGAACTGAACACAGTTCTTGAGAGTGAAAGATTATAGCAAAAAAACAGCTAGAGCAATTCCTTTGAAGGTTTATAGCTGATTTTCATAGATTGTTAGCTGAGTATTCAGCCATTTTTACTGGTTTCTAGACCTAGTCCTTGAAAAGATATCTGCAGAAATAGAAGGCGTGATACACATTTTGGAACTACTGACCCCAGGTTTGGGAAATGGAATGAAAATTTTAACTGTCGCCAGATCATTTCTATTATTTCTCCTAAGGAAAACTCCTTACAATTCTTTCCTTCTCAAATTATCTTGATTTTCTTATTTATGATTTAAATTAAAAATTTTTTAAAAAGTCAGTAGCAAGAATATTTGGTTCCTAGTCTTGAAAACAACGCTACAAACAGTGCAGGGATAATACTTTTTATTATTTTACATAACTGTCCAAATACCTTTGTGGTCACCATGTGCCAGAGAGTCTAGCACAGATTAGCATCAGAAATGTGTTGTGGAGATGTCAATCACTCTGAAACGGTCTCCTGCAATCCTCTTGATGTCTGTTTAGAGGATGAGTAATATTTATTCTAGGAATTTTAATTTAATATTTCAAACTTAAGCACAATGGAGAGCCCAGATGATGTCTAGAATGTAAAGGAAGAGCCATTCTAAATGCTGGGCTCCTGGTAGACGCTGCATCTTCACTAGGATGTTGAGTTAATATTTCTAGCAGCCACAGCAGGAGGAAGGATCTGTTGTTATGGCAAACTAGCAACACCTGTGGAGGTGAAAAATAGCATGGAGATGACTTTTTTTTTTTTTAAAAGGCATATGGAAAGGTGGTGAGGAGATGTGCTTGTGGGAATCAAACAGGATGACATTCTGGCAGTACTCTTGCTTATTTCTTAATGGGCTGAGTGAACAGTTCAGAAAATGTGTTTTTCTAAAAAATCCACTCCTGCCTATATTAGCTAGGAATTTTTGACAAGTGCTAACTAGAGAAAAGAAAGAAAAAGGCAAGGTCAGTGTAAAAACAGAAGAAGACCCACTGGAAATGGGCTGCACTTTATCTAGGCAGAATCTTATATTTATTTTAGAGTTTTATGTTTTTAATGTAAGTTTTCAATATAGGTTCAATATAGAACTGTGCTTTTAGTTTTGTGGGKTTTTTTTGTAGTGCATCATTAACTAGCTGTGACATTTTTAAAAGAAAATTTAAACTTCATGGGATTTTTTGTGTGTATATGCCTTTTTTTTCCATATAGCCAAGGTGAATGTCATTTTTGACAGTAAATTCTGATATTGAATTTCTAGAAGGGATGCCCTAGAAACCCTGAACTCTGATCCTACAGGAAGCAAAATGGACTAAACNAAAAAAAAAAAAAAAAAAAAAAAAAAAAAAAAAAAAAAAAAAAAAGAAAAAAAAAAAGAAAAAGGTATCTGGAAGCCAAAAGGAGATGTGAAAACCAATAAGGAATAGAAGTTATGGAAGAAGAATCCTGCAGATAAACTAGGACAGTTGGTGGTGTCTGAGCACACAATCTCTGCTTTTAATTCTTCATGCTTTTGTGCAGAATTGGCAGCCAGGACTGGTGAGCAACAAGGCCCTGGGAAAATGAGCTGAATCTCTGGTCATGAACAGCGCTCCCAGCAAACAGAAGGAAGAACAGGCTGAAGATACTGTTGGCTTTTGGGGGTCAGGTTTTTCTCAGCTCCTCAGGCTTGCTTCCACTTCATTCCTAGATCTGATCTTTTTCAAGTAGAAAGGGTTTCTGTCTATGCTGTCCGTACTAGATGCTTTGAGGTCCTGCAGTTCCTGGTGTGCAGATTTAGTAACTTTCCTGGACAGCCATGTCTTGGGCCTACACCTGTGTGTCATTAAATCCCACTGATTGTTAAATTTGCACCTGCATAGCCACAATATCCCATTAGAAATATTGCTTATAGCCAAAAGAGTGTTAGTTCTGTTAGCTTCAAGCCTAATGGAAATCCTCAAAGTGAAGGTAATTTGCGAAGGTCTGGTGAAGTTACTCCAAAGAAAATCCACAGAATCCTTTAATTTCCTACAAATTTTGCTGCGAGAGTCCAGAAAACTTTAGTGACTCTGGGTTGGCTGTGTGTTCTTTGATTACTGCGTGTCTGATTTGCTCCCTACAATAAAGTTCATGTTTTGTGGTCTGCAGATAACCTTACTTACACGTTGAACATTTCAACCTTACAGAATGATGGTGATGAGGAGCCGATGGAGCTATCCGGTATTTTGACTCGTGGATAGGAGTATTTATTCAAGCTGGAAAGGCAGAGCCAACACACATGCCTTTTTTCTTTCGTAGACCCAGGTGAGTAAGGCTCTGTCATTGTTGCACTCTCAGATATTTTAATTTTCAAACCAATGCGCTTGAAAGCCTAAATAACCTTTTTGTCATAGTGGGAAATTGACTTAGATGGCAGGGTGACTTATAATTTAAGCAAAGTTCAAGTCACATTGGCAAGCGTGCCTGGTTTAGCATAATCATCTATAACAAAAGATGGCAGTCATTGCAACCTGGGTACATGGTACAAATATAATCACCTTAAAAGGTCCTTTTTCTTTTTTTCGTGGATGTCTCCAACATGTATAAAAGTTGCAGTATAGGATTATAGGTCACTTACGTAGCTCTCTTTTAATGGACCCTTAATCTTTTAACACATCACTTAGGCAGAATTGCTCCTGAAGTAAATCTTTCCATGTCTAATTAGTGGACAAGTTCCCATTCATGTTGGGACCTGATCCAGCTCTCTCAAATATCAGCAGAGAGACTCTGACTAAGTGTACAAGCTGAAGCAATCAATTATTTAGCAGCTAAGTTGTTAGCACAGGTTCTTTATGGAAAGATTGATCATTGGCTCTGTAGTCTGTAGCACAGGTGATAATATATAAAAGACTGCAGGATTATTTTTCTTGGCTGGTGTTCTAGGTACAAAGGCTCTGCTAAAGCATCCTTACAGCATGTGAAATTCAGTTTTTCTGAATAAGGATATTGGAATTCCCAAGCTTCAGTAGTTGGCATAGAGCAATATGGGGTTTCCCTGATGTTCAGACTACATCTGATAGATTCTGGTCAAGCACAAAACAAACAAACAAAAAGAAACAAACTGTTTTCTGAGATCATCGTGCATTACAACTGGTGACTGTGACAGAAGAGATACTGGAGCCACTGATCCTCTGAGTAAAGCAGCTTTAGGCAAGTCTTTGGTAATGCTCTATTCTGGTCCTCTGAAGGTGTTGGCACTGTTGAGTTATGAATTTTGGCATGCTCTTCTGGTGGTGTTTCTTGGATGATAAGCTATGTTTGTAATTTTCCTCTGGTCTGTCTTTCTGCAATTTTATCTGTTTTAAACTGGCTGCTGCTTAGCTGCAATTTTTCTTGTCTTGTTTCCTTTGTCACGTTGCAGTATGGTGTCTAAAAGCAGGTTTTTCAGAAGTGCTTAACCTTGACCTTATTGCTCTCTTCTCATGTCACAGCATTTGGCCAGCATAGTGCTCCCGAAAACCGTTCCCTGCCTGTTGCTAGTAATGTGCTTGTTTGCCAGAGGGTAAGATGCAGATTGTGCTTGTCATACACACAGCTGGATGTCATAAATGATTCACAACTGTTTTTAAACAAGGTGGGTTTTTTGGGKTTTTTTTTTGGGGAAAATGCTTTGTAGCAAGTGCTTTATAAACTCAGCAAGCCGCTATAGAGAAGAGCTTAAGTAGGACAGGGCTCAGGGTGTGCTGCATGCCTCAGACGACGACTTTACCTCTCCTTAGTACAAAATTTCAACGTCACTGAATCAGGTGACTCAGTTCAGCTTTCTCAAACTGCAGACCACAAACGTGTGGCTTTTCTCTACTGATACAGCTGCTTTAGACTTGCACAGTGGCTGCCTTAGCCTGTCACAAGCAGCCTTTGCTCTATGCATTAGTTTTAAAATCCTCCCAAGGCTGGCTAAGGGATCTCTTCAATAATTTGCTTTTTTTGGATAGCTATACTAAGGGGGTTGGGGTCACGCTGATGGTTTACTTTCCACTGCTGTTGTTATTCCTCCTACTTCTTTTGCGAGTTGTGGTAACTGCTTATTTGTGGTAACTGTTCAACAAGAAAAAAAGTAACTGATCCTCACAGGTGAAGTTTTCAAATCTGACTGTAAACAATTTTTGCCACTGTAAATATTTAAGAAAGCCTTACCTTTCTCAGTATTTATCAGAATTTTACAAACATGTAAACTGAAATAGATATATCTTTCATCTTCACACATATATATGTTTCAGTTTTGCTCTGTGTAGATTTGGAAAGGGCATTTGGTAGGGAGAAAGACATCAAAGTGGCAATGGCATCTTATAAAACGTCAAGCACAAAGTTAATGCTGCAAGTCAGTTGCTATCTTGTATGTGGACTTGGGGAGTCACTTACAGATCTTCAGTGTTGACACGGGAGAGCCTGTGGGACACGGCGCTGCTGCCGTGCTCACTGCTTGGTGATTCCAATCTCCTGCAGTATTAGTAACCATGCAGTGGCACCCACGTGGCAGATGCTACATAAATACAAAAATCGTTTCTGAGACAACAAAAATATCCTGAAAATAGACTGTGCCTCTTCTGATGTTCTAAACATATTTAGTGATAATATTCATTTTTTCATCATTTTCAGTATCTCACCACTTTTCAATAATATATTTATTTCATTAATGCATCCTTTCTTTGTCCAATCACTTTTAAATATTAAGTCCATTATCTTGGCTCTCAGTTATATTTAATAAGTATATATCTTTAATTTGTTGCATTTTAAGTACCAGTTGCCATTTCTCTTTGTTAATGCATTATATTTGCTCTTCCTCCTTTCTTTTTCTTGTGAAATCCTAATTTCTCCAGATCTTATAACATGCTGCCACACTCTTACATTTATAACAGATTGCAAAAATGGTATTAGAATATAATGAAGTTTAATCAATTCCATACAGTGGCACTCTCACCCATGAGATCAGGGTATCATGCAAATGGTACCTAATTGCTCCTTTTCTCACTCCCCCTGCTAATTTCTGCTGTTCAAAAATCTTTTTATTTATTTGGAATTAGGCTCTGGAAGGTGGCTTAAGGGTGTCAAAGATCACTCTTAGTGATTCTGGATAGCGCTGCCTTTAATTCATGAATTGATTTTGTACCCTTTTCAGCCACAGAAACAGCAAACAGTCAATTTGGTTATGCCATTTGGTGCTGGGGAATTTCAACCTCTTGAAATCAGGAGGAAAATTCTGTCTTTGTTTTCTGCTGTAGGGTGAATTGGTGCTCTGTATTTTAGGTCTATTTCAAATCATAAAAATGGAGACCACTATTTGTGACAAGGGGGTGGAATTAGGGCATTTGTGATGTGGCCCCAGACCTCCTAAGGGAATCTCTGCTGCTTTTTGGCTCCTTTGTCAGTCTGCTCTGTGCTGGTGTCAGAAGTCTTCTCCAGACTCATCATTTTGCTTTCCAACAGTGTGGACAGTGCAAGGTCTGGACAATCCTACTTCTGGGGCCAAACTCCATCAGAGTTCTCTGCAGTCCACTTTTTGTTCCTTTGCTCCCCCTTTCCCCTGGATGTTTTCTCAGGGACTGAACATATCTCTGCTTTCCTTTTGTATGACAGGCACCATCTCTCAAACCTGTTTTTCATGTTTGCTAAACCCTATCTGTTTTCTGTGCCCTTTACCTCCTCTTCCACCAGAAACGTCAGCTCTGAAGAGTACAGACTGACTGCTGATGTCATCACCATTCACCAACCTTAATGTGGGTATTGGAGTTTCTTTGGATTTTGCTTTTAAGAGAAGACAGAACTCTTAACTTAACTTTAACAGAACTCTTAAGAATGTGATGAAGAGGAATTGTTTATGCTATAAATCTCTGATGTGTAATTCTCATTTCTTTGTGTTTATGGAAACTGCCGTCTTCATTTACCCTTGGCTTTTTGCAGGACCGACTCCTTACCAGTTAGCTTCTCCATTGTCTGGATTGAGATCCAAAGCTGCACTTCACACTGGATTTGTAAAGAAAGTTGCTATATACAGACAAGTGGCAAGTAAAGTGAATGTATTGGGGACTAACAAGGACACACTTGAGTTTACCTTTCAAGGAGCCTAACTTCAAATTTTGACTCATTGATATAAGTGGGGGTTTTTTTGTTTTTTTTTTTTGTTTTTTGTTTTTTGTTTTTTTTTTCAGCAATTTAGGCTGGATTTTTCAAGTTCCCATTCTTTTTTGACAATTCACGTTCTGTGAGTTTCCTCTTACACTGTTGTGGCATCCTGTAGGTGTCTGGATTCTGATGATCTTTTGGACTAAATGTCCATCACTAGTCAATTATGTCTGTCAAACTGTTGAACGTTACACGATTTCAGGTGCAATATTTAAGTTTCCTGTCTTTCAGACATAGAAAGCACTACTTTTTCCCCATTGCAGGAGCCATTTTTCAGGTGACCAGAGAGAATTATGCTATCTGTACTGCTCTCTTCTTGTTCTGCTGTTCTGTTCTTTTCTTATTCTACCCACGTTGGTGTTTTTCTTAGTAAGTACTGAAGACTAGTTATTGATTAAGAAGTAATGTTTCAACATTTGTCCTTAATCACCATGGTCTCAATAGGTAAGAAATACCTGGTTGATTTGCTCTAGTATGAGAAGTTTCTGCCCTAACCCACATTTCCGTTTGTGAGCCACTTTTTGAACCCACCAGGCATATCTTTGAGGCAAGCATTCATTTAAATAACATTTTTTTGACTCATGATTACTGTTGGCAGATTAAGGAGTGGACCTGTCTATCTGCTAAGTCTGTAGCTCCATGTTAATTTTTCTTTGCAAGATTGATCTTCTTTTAGCCTTCCAAATGTTCCTCTAGTTTTATGCAAACTTGATGATGGCCAGCCTTTTCTTTAGTTTTTGTCCTACACAAAAAATGACAGAAAAGAGCTGCAAAACAACTATTTAGTTCACAGTCCTTGAACAGACAAATCATCTGTTACTTCATCAAAACCACCAGAGTGAAAACATCCTTCTGAAGCAAAGGCCATGCTTACAAAATTTGGTTTTCGTGATACTCAGGAAATATAAGTAAATGTAGTAATGGATCTGTTACAAATCATATGGGTTTCAAAAGCAGGTTGCTAATTCTAGTAAGCAAGATGGTTGACTTTTTTTTTATTATTCCTTTTTTAATATGTCTTAGTGTATCTGACCCTGCATGATGTTGAGTCCAAGACTGACAAAGACAGACCAAGTTCAGGGTCCGCTTAGTGACTTGGTTCCTCCAAGTCACTACAATGCTCATCATTACAATGACTAATTATACCCCTTATATCCTTTCTTCTTGGTTCAGTAGGTGGAATGGTAACATCTGTTCAAATTTCACTCTTTATTTATTTTTTCTAAGCTGCAACACTGTGGCTGCACGGACAAGCGTTAACTGTGGATTCCCAGTACTGCACATATTTATCCACTTTATACAAGTTGGCATTTTGCATCCTTTTGAAATTGACATAAGAAGGAATCTCAAGTTCTGTGCTCAGTCTGCTAGCTGAGAGAACCCAACAGTCTCTGTTTCTAATACAAAATCTTGAGCTTTCGGATGGCTGCTCTCTACTACTCAATAGTACACAAAACATGTTTCTGCTTATTTTTAAAATTTGGGACTTTGAAAAGAAATTATCTCTTATTTAGTTCAGTTTGCTCAACTTGCTAGTTTCCAATTTGAAATAGGCTTTTTGGAGTAATCAAGAATTCATGGGCTCATCTCATTAATTGTTTTTGACTTCAATATCATAATAAATTCTCTGACAATTGTTAGTTTTCACGTTCATGAGTAATTTACCTTCATACTGACATTGAAAGCTTTTTAAAAGAGTACTATTAGATAAATGGACATTTCTGGTAATTTTTGCAAAATTACTTATAAAAATCCAGTGCTAGTGGGGAAAAAAAGGAGCCTGGTAATGAGACTAATTCACTCTTCAAATATTACAGTATCATTTGAGCATTGTCCCATCTTCTTAAATCAGTCTAAGTGTAAGCACTCTTTCCTGTTTCAATTTCCTCTGGAAAGCTTTCTGTAAAAGCGACGAGAGTCTCCAAATTGATTTCAAAGATCACAAAATTGCTCTCTCTTTTTAGAGGCAGAGCTGTCTTGCACTGATCTCTTGTATGCAAAATTATCTTAATGGTATCTCCTTTCATCTTCACTTTCTCCCTCGAGCAGTTTGAGTGCTTTCTGGCTCTCAGTGGTTGCAGCGAAACACTTAACACACGTGTCAGAAACACTGCAATCTCGAGTTTGATTCCCTTTTTTTCCAGGAGCTGCTTTGATAGGGAGCCAGTGACATCTTCTCACTAAGCGTGATATTAACTGGTGATTTCCCAACTTCTTCCCTTGCTTTTGATTTTTTTCCCCTCCTCTTTTAGATGGGAGTTCCTTCCTAGCTTGAGGTTCCCTTTTGCCGCTGCTCTCCTTTGGTACTGGGCAACCGCACGACCACAGATGGGCAACCTGGACCTGACTGTAAACTTTTGCACAAATTTTTCCACTGTCTCAGCTAACTGTGACGGTGTGCTAGGATTTAACTAAAAATACTGCTGTCCCACTTGGCAAATGTTACCGCCAGCATGAGTGTTATCCAAGAGATTTTGTCTAATCAGTTGAGGAGTCAGCTTGAATTAAGCAAATCCACTCGGACGAACCAAAGAGCAGCCTGTGGCTTTGGTGTATCTGTTTAATGGTATCTGGTAGGTATGTGTGCTGGGGGTCTTGGATACAGACATTATGATTGCTTTCCTTTGGTCTCATTTAATTCAGAAGCTGTTGAACTTCAGAAAACAATACTGCAAAGATGAGCCAGAGGTGACAGTTAGATTCTATGTTGGTTTTGGGTGGCAGGTCATTTTTCAAGGAGCCTGCTAAATTTACTGACATCAAGGTGCTGAGCGTTGTAGACTCGTGTATTATTGCTCTGTCATTACAGAGCCCTCAGTGTATTAAAAAAAATGTTATATGTGCTTGTAACTGTCTGGAGAGGTGTAAACTCTAGCCTTTGAAGAAATAATCTGCTGTACTTGCTTGCATGTATCCCTTCATCTCATTGTCATTAACAAAAAATGCCATAATGAATGAACTTAAAAGGGAAAAGCAAAGCTCAAGATTGGTACGCAGTATCAACCTGCTGATTCTATTTTGCTGAGCTGTGTGCATGCTCAGATTGCTTTTCAGTCTCCACTTGGGGTTTAGGAAGTGCGAAGGCTTATCTGCCAATTAAAAAAAAAAGAACTTTTTATTATTTAATTTTGTCATAAACTTTCTCTAAACTTGCATAGTCTTACAACTTTTTAGAAGCAATGTGAAGTGCCATGGATGGGAGTATTACCTTATTTTAAAGAAAAATCTTGCTTGGCAAGCAAGACATTGATTTAATTGCCCTGTGGATTGATAAAAAGGAGTAAGGAGAGAGTGATTCCGGGTAAGCTATCATCAGCATAAAGAAACATTTTCAAATTATTTAGCATATTAATATATACACTTCTCTTGTACATCTTCAGCTTAAAAAAAAGCATATGCAAACTTTCTAATTGGATCAGCTGCTTTCTCCATGGCAGTGGGCCTGATTTTAATAACGGCAGGGAAAAATTGCTTTTGAAAGTGAATGTTCTTCTGTCTATGAAATAATATTTCCTTCATTTTTCCCCTATTTTCCTCCTCATACCTTAAAATTCTTAATTAAATTATTAAAAATAATTATTAAAAATAATTAAAATTAAATTATTAAAAATAATTTAATTATTATTAATATAGTCTTAAATTAAACTTTTTCCCAAAATGCAGATGTCCTGATTTCCATCAAATTATTACTACAAAATTATCAGAGAGGGTCAAAATTTCCTGCAAGACAGACTTAATCTGAGGCTAATCCAGGCATCTCCAAAACCTGCCGGCCACTCCATGTGCGTGACGTTATCTCGCAACTGCAAAAACACACTGGTGTTTGAATCCAGCGCGGCCAAGTTGTCATGGCAATTATGAAGTAAACGTTCTTCTTTCCTGTAAAGATGTGTTTTATAATGCTCTAAGCTACTCTTCAAGCGTGTACGTTGTGTATGCCGTCTAGCTGAACAAGCTGTAAAGGAAGCTAAGTGCCAATTAAAGCTTTGGGAAGAAACTCTCTTGCGTGAATTCGGCAAGGGACTGTAGCACACATAATCTCTCTTAAACAAATTCAGAAGTGTTGCTTTTTATTTTCAATACGCTGTAGCAACACCTGGTTTATAGGGCCCAGGATACCCCTGTGGAAAATGAGCAATGGCCCATTTTTGGAAAAGTACCCAGTTTATTTTTATTGTAATTATTCCAGCGCATGTTAAGAGCAAACTGAATGAAAGACTGTGGAAAATTATCCCACTGGTGGCATTAGACAATAGAAAAGATGAACTAAACTACTTGCTGTTAATTACATATTTACTGTTACCAAGGAGGAAATACTTCGTTGCTTTTGTATCAAATGCTATTACTCCTCCAAGATAAGATTTTGGAAAGTATAATTTGGCTGATTATACAGCCAAATATATAAAGTTTATACAATCTGTATTGTTTATACTTCCTTATGTTTAAATCAATTGTACTGTGGGAGAAAACAAATATATGAGGTTTTTTTGTTTGTTTGTTTATTTGTTTTCCTGTTTATTTATTTCCGCAATAGTCTGCCTCTTTGCATGCTCATAGACTTGAATTTTCTGTTATTTCTCTGGAGAGTTGCAAGTGGCAAGGCTCCTAAATACACACAGCCTTGCCAAAGAAGTAAAAACGAGGAAGAGGAGAACCAGCAGTAGGTGCAGGCAGGTAAGATACTAACCATTGAACTTAGATTTCTTTTTAAATTATTATTTTGACAATATGCCCATTTTCTAGCATTGGGAAGAAATCTACTGTTAGTATCTGTGTTTCCCGGTTTGTTTTATTTTTACTTATGGAAGCCAGGTCTTTTTTTGTATTCTTTCATCTCACAGGACTTTTTAACTTTTATTGTGCCTGTGCGGAAAGTGAAAGAGCAGAGCCTTGCAAGAGGCCGGCATTCGGGTTTCCCGCTGTTGCCTTCAGCTCTGTCTCCTCTGCTGAACAGTGGGAGTGAAGGCTTGCCAGCCTTTTAAACTAAGTGGGTTTCCATTTCTACTGTGCAAATATTAGGCAGAAGCACCGAGTCAGCTCTCCATCTAAGGGACAGCTTTGGAAACAGCATGAGATCTATCGTATTTTCTCCTTCACAAGAGGATGTAGTTTGTTCTGCTTTACCTGATACAAAATTAATTTGATTTTCCTCTTCTTTCCTCTGATCAAATTGCCTGCTCAGGTTGTACTACTGAATACTCAGGAAAAGGCCCAAAGAATGCCTCAGATCTTTGGAGAGAAACAAAAACACAATGTGAGATACATAAAGGAGAGCTCCTGCGCTGAAGAGACAGAAGAGATGCTGTAGGAGATCCTAATGCATATATGGAAACTGTATCCAAAATACTGCCTCCCTTTGTTAGAAATGTCAGAGAGGAGCGCATCTGTTCCTGATAGAACAAATCAAGCCCACAGGACACCTGGTGTCCTAGAGCCCGTGCTGGTAGCTGAGCCATTCCGGAAGGCAAGTACACAGCAGCAGAGGTTGTTGGTAGTTTATAAAAGTTTGGGGGTTTTTTTAAGAAATATTCTGCTATGACATCTGAGTTAATATTTTCCTGCAATGACTTCTGGGAGCAGCCTTCAGGTGCTTTTTGTGGTTTTCATTAAAAAAAAAATTTGGCTCATAATTTTACTTTTTAGGAATAGTTAGTCCCTCTTTTACCCATATCTTGTATTCTTTTGGGAAGTGAGAAGTGAATACAGAATCTGATTGTCTTTTTGGTTGGGTCATATTCTGAGTAGCTCTAAGGTATCGTTGATAACTAGTATTCTGTAGTACTTTGTAGGTATTCTACATTGCTTCATTTCCTAAAAGTTCTGCTATCTTTAGCTTAAGCAAAGTGTTTTGTCTTCTAATCTTGATTATTTCAGTAGGAAATTCTTTTGCAGCTCATATTCAGTATATAAGATGCCAATATTCAGAAGTCCTTGTCTGTCATCTTTTCCTGAGAGGATCACTTTGTACTTTTTTTTTCCTACTATTTTGTCATTTACAACAGGTGAGTTCAAATGACCAAACCCTTTCCAAATGCAGCTTGGCATTAGCCATTAATTGGGCAATATGTTAAGTTCCTTAAAAAAAAAAAAAATAAATAACAGTCTGTTCATTTTTCATAACTTAGAATATTAAGAAAGCCAAAGAGTGGCTGGATGATTATTTCCTCTACAGCATCAGCCAGTTGATCAGAATGTGTGAAAAACTAGAACTCAAAGAGAAGCTGTGTTCTTAGCAAGTATTCTCTTACATTTTTCTAAAAGACCAAGGGCAGTCAAGGAATTGGCAGTTTTGGATGGGAGCAAGACCGCTATTGGCATTTAGGAAACCTAAAATCTATGCCCAGGATGAACACTGTTGTTATTCTAGAAGTGCAGTCCTGAGATGAAGAAGAATTAACTTGCTCAGCATTTGGTCCTACATTTTTCAGAGTCATCCTGCCTATAAAGTTGTAACCCTTAAGTTATTTTGAGTTGAAGTTTTTGCCTGGGCAATTTAACACCTAGAGTAACAACTCTGTTCCTCTTAGAGACTCTGAAGACTCTCTGTTTTGTGATATGCTTTCAGAGTCCTGAAAGTAGTATTTGAGGTACATTTTAACCACAGAAAATTAGACTAAGTTTCACTATGCTTCAGGTTAAGGTGTCATCCTCTCTGAGCCCTGGTGAGGCCGCACCTCGAGTACTGTGTGCAGTTCTGGGCTCCCCAGTGCAGGAGGGACGTGGAGCTGCTAGAGAGAGTCCAGCRCAGGGCCACRAAGATGATTAGGGGCCTGGAACATCTGCCCTATGAGGAAAGGCTGAGAGAGCTGGGCCTGTTCAGCCTGGAGAAGAGAAGGCTGAGGGGGGACCTGATTAATGTATATAAATATCTCAAGACAGGGAGTGAGGAGGAGGGGGCTGGCCTCTTCTCAGTGGTGGCCAGTGATAGAACTCGRGGAAACGGCCACAAATTGAGGCACCAAAAGTTCCACAGGAACTTGAGGAAGAATTTCTTAACGGTGAGGGTGACAGAGCCCTGGCACAGGCTGCCCAGAGAGGTGGTGGAGTCTCCTTCTCTGGAGATCTTCAAAACCCGCCTGGACGTCACCCTGTGCCACATGCTCTAGGGGACCCTGCGTGTGCAGGGGGGTTGGACTAGATGACCTCTACAGGTCCCTTCCAACCCTAGCCATTCTATGGTTCTATGATTCTATGATTTACCACATTGTCACAATGCTACAAGATTTGTGTTATATACCTCTCAATTACATATTTACATGCTAATTACCTGCTAATTTTTAAATTAGGTCTATTGGCAACTGCAGGCAAACCTGTTGCTTTTTTTGTTGTTCAAAGTGTTTTGGCTTTTGATTTTTCTTTTTCTCTTCAGGTCTGGAGCTGGTGCAGCAGGTACAGTGGATGCATCTTTAGAAGTARTGAGGCCAACTCATAATAAATGGGGTCAATAAATAGAAATATAACTCTCTGATGGCATCTATGCAAAGTTGCCCGGTCCAGTGCTGGAAAGAGACAGGAATAAGCAAACTTTCACTGCTTAGCCCAGCTGAGCAAGATTTATTTGTTTGTTTATCCATTTGTGGCATTTTTTTCATTCTGGATATCRTTGCTAATCCATCAAGTACCCTAAGTAAAGCAGAGGGAGGGCCCAGAGAAGGGGCCCAGGTCAGAAACTGTACTGGTGATGGTTTCTGGAGACTATTTGCATGCTGAGAATAAAAGGCATGGGAATAACTGATGCACTGGCTGTGCAGCTGTCACTTTGTCTGGGAACACATGTGGGGACAAGGATCAGTGGGCGCCCTGGCACCACCTAAGAGGCGTGTGTTACATAGATCGATATGAGGGATTCAGAAGCTAACCGCGGCTCTCAGTGAGGGCGTTTGCTGGTCAGCCAGGTTATTTTTGACCCAAGCAGTGTTTAACTGAAGAAGCAGCAGAACTGGTATCAGCAACGACAAGCCGGCGTGGGCATCTGGCTGCAGAGTGGTGCTGATGCCAAGTTAAAGGGCAGCACTTGCTTGGCTTGAGAAAAAGGTGAAGGCCGGGGCAAGAGSCAGGGTCACCCCCACCTGCCCTGCAAGGCTTTAGTAACCGTGTGCCTGCATCGTTCCTGTACTACCAGCCAGGAGAGAAGAAAGAAAAGGCGTGCAAAAATACGTAAGTCTTTGAACAAAATCTGCCTACATATACATGCAAATGAGGCGAGACCCTTGGTGCATCAACGTTAAAGTAATGTTTTAGGAGCTGTGATCTACTTTTTGTAGAATTTTGTAATTCCAGTGTGTATTACAAAATACATGCRGTGTGAATAAAGCCTGAGCTTTTTTCATAAGAACTCAGTATTGAAAGTAATAAATAATCTTAGTGTGGCTTTCTTATAAATAAAACATGCTACCCGGTTTTGTTCAGGGCCCTTAAGTCCTCAGTGCTGTGCTGGTGGCTGCGATAATTAGGTTCTGTTTTGAAGGGAATCATTTTTTTCAATATAAACATGAATTTGTCATTTCAGTAAAGGAACTTTCTTCTAGTCAGAGGCTTTTTCATACTCTGAGCTGTCCTGTGTCATCCAGCTCTGCTTCTTTCCAAGTGTGGCTTCCTCATCCAACACTGTCCCCAAACGTGTGATCTTTGGAGGGAGAGGTTTTAGGCTGAACAGTTGCCRTCTTTTCTAATTCCACTTGTGTTTGCCTGATAGCACTCCCTTTCCTACCWTAGGCATGTAGGTGCTGTCGCAGTACTTAAAAGTAATACCAAATAGACCAGTTGTGACAGAGCTCCCCTAACTATTTTCAAAAAGCTTTTTGCTCAATTCCCCTCTGAAATGTCACTGAAGTAATATTTGACAGATTTGTGTAGCTATAAAAGCTCTCAACTACTATTATTATCCACATCTTTGGAAATATATTGATAGGCTTAAGTCTCCACCTTTCTGATTCCACATGTTAAATAATCTGTGTCTGTCTCTGGCTGTGTTCTCCTCTTTGCCGGATTCATCTGTTTGACTCG
The DNA here is from genome assembly GCA_003342815.1 of Eudromia elegans. Classification (NCBI taxonomy): domain Eukaryota; kingdom Metazoa; phylum Chordata; class Aves; order Tinamiformes; family Tinamidae; genus Eudromia; species Eudromia elegans. The sequence goes on along the minus strand of PTEX01000038.1, from coordinate 2,588,649 downwards.
AGAAGAAAATCGTCAAGAMGACGATTATTGTTGCCTCGGCCTCAGCATTAGCTGGGGAGGAGGATGAAAATACTCCTAGCCCTTCAGTGTACGAATAGCTATTCATAAAAGTTAAATGGGTTATCTGCTTACTCCTGTACTCATTTTGTAAAATGAAGGGGGATCCAACTGTGAATCAAAGCCAGAAATTGATTTCCTGTGGGAGCAGTAGATTTCTGATAGTATTTTATATGACTTTCCTTCCTTTTTTTCTTTCCATCAGTGCTTCTCTCTATTCCAGTAGTTTTACATGTACATGTGGAGAGGTGTAAATAAACCACTTGTTCTACCTTGTTTTAGCTGAGTTTCAGGGACCGCGGTAGCTGTCAAGGCCATGGTCACGTGCAGCGCGTGAGAAGCCATTCCTCAGCTCCCTTCCAACAGCTCTGGCTATCGCTCCAGAGACTGGAAGTGTGGCACAAGGGCGTGCAGGGAAAGCAGCAACGTGGCCTGGAGGGAAACAAGCTGCTGCTTGCTGTTTTAGGCTGCCCATATCTACTCTTGAGGGGTCAAATGCCTTAAGAAAATAGGAACTGGATCAAGGTATTAGACTGTCAGTTTTTTAATGCAGATGTGATATGCAAGGGTGGCAAAGACAGGGGAAATGGTCCCTGCTGCCAGACAAGGCCCTTTGCCTTTCCTTCCTGTCTTCACACTGTTATGCTGCTCTGTAGTTGTGCACTTTCCCTGCTCACCATAAACTTCACATCCAGATAACTGTACATGTGGTCCTACAGCTCCCTCACCGAGGAGCATCAGAGCATGTCCCTCAGCTTCAACTAAGGTTCAGGGACTTTTACTAATTCTCTCTGTGCTGTGTTACCTGCCTACTTCATCAAGTGTCTCCCCATTCATGGGAGACASACTCTGTGGGACACCATGAGACACACAGCAAAGCCTTCCTGGAKATTTCTTAGCTCTGCTTTTTGATGGCACTGTCCTTATGCACAACTGTTTCATCTCAGTTTTAGCCAACTTTTCATGTGCTCATTGGTTTTAGCTGCTCTTTCTGGATTTCTTTGGCTTCTGGGCTCCTTTGCTCTGATTACGTATTCATATACTTCTGCTTCTGTGGGAGTGTTGCTCAGAACTTGGATAAAGAAATGGCACATCAGCTCTTCTGGTTTCCTGTGACCTTGATATACTCAACACTTTATTTTTCAGAACTAGATGCCAGTGGATAGGTTTCTAAATCTGTAGGTTTATAATCTGTAGGTTTTTAGGCTCTAAAATTAAAAATACAAACCAACTAAATAACTACTGCATTGTTATTTGCTTTTAGTAATAGCATTGCTCTAAAATTGATGCGCATTCCTATACATTATATTTTTAATGCTTCAGTAAAGGTTTTAGACATTAAAAGCATTTGTATTTGGAAACTTTCCTTGCTTTGTCACAGTTTTCCTGAGCAGTATGTTTGGCGTCCATTCCGCCTCTGAGAAAAATGATTTAGTTCAARTATAGTTACAAAACCTCAACAAAACTGGAATCATTTTAGGGAGTGTATTTTCCAAATAGATGCTAATGTCTGTTCTTTTACTACTTTTTTTTGGCRGGTGGGAATAGCATTTTGAGAAACATTTAAGCACAGCTGCTTCTGTTGGACAGGTGCAATGTCAGGAAGTTAGTGCGCTCTTATAACTGTGCATCTCCATTTCCATTTGTACAGTAAGTACCTTAAAAGGATTGTGGGCATGCAAGAGTTCATAATTTACCTAAAGCTTAATGAAGCTCTACTTCCTTTGCAYTTAATGCCTTTATATTTTATAGGACTTGACAGAGATGCCGTAATCCTCACAGTAGCCCTTAGATCAGGTACTGGACTGAAAGGAGGCAGAGGCCTTTTCTRAAAAACAAAGGTCTATTTTAAGGCAATGCAACTTCACTCAGGCCTGTGTCTAGGCAGCTGCTTGCTCCCGCTACCCTTTTGCCTGCTTGGGCAGATGGAGCAAAGATTTGCTTCCCAGATACACGTTCTTGAACTGCAAACAGGGCAAACTAGTCAAATGTATTGCTCTGGCGCAGAGTTAAYTTTGCTGTACACTTTTTAAGCCACAGGGGAATAGCTCTGCTCTGGAGTGTGTTCAGCCATCCGGGTGGCGAATGGCCTGCGGCACCAGCAAAGGCAACTCATTACAAATGCAGGCGGGCAGCAGAAATGGTAAGCCAGAATAACTGCAACTATAGRAAGTGAAACAGAGCTGGGATTTACCAGGATAATACCAGGAAAAAAAAAGAAAAAAGTTATAAAAAATAAAATACCTGTGTTTCAGCTAGTTGCCATACATTGAGAATATACTGCTGGGTTTYCATTTGCTTCTTTATGTATGCTACACACTACTACTTAGCATGCATTTCTTTCATTTTGCCTCTTTGCCTAAAGAATGTGTCAATATTTTATAACTGCTGATTTGCGGATTTTGGTTTCATCCATTTTTGTTTGTTTTTTTTCTAAAGAAACATGAAAAACAGTGCAGCAATTTGGTGCCTTGTAGCAATCCAGGCTGTATTACTTCCAGGAATAAAAACACTGAGGCAAACCTTTCGATCTGAGCCTAGAGCTTAGCCATTATTTTGCAATAACTCAGTAAACTCTTTTTACAAGTATTATTATACAATAGAGTGCTCCAACTTAGAATTTGCTTGTTCTTTCTTACTGGTGTACCAGGGCATACGTGACTGAATCCTGTATGCTTTAAGACCAAAAAGACCAAGTCCAATAGCTGAGGCCAGCTGATAAGGATTTTTGGGGGTTTTCTGTGAGCTGTATCTTGTGAAGTAAAGTCTTACCAGTTTAATTCTGGTTTAAAAATCTTTTTTTCTAGGCTTTCTCAGGGTGGTAATCCTGTCACCATGTTCATTTTACAGATGGCCAGCATGAACTTCTAACTTTCTGACATTAAAGTGGTCCCACGGCTCAGGTTATCACAGTGCAGTTAAACAAGTGCAGCACAAGTCATCCTGAAGGACGGCGTGGATGGGTGCTCCACGTCAAATGCTTAAAAAGATGTTCTTCTTGGGAAGGCTTCTGTAAATAGGGTTGGGGTTTTTTTTCCCCCTTCAATGGCTGTGAAATACAGTATTTTCTTGATTAAGCTGTCTGTTCTTGTGAGTGAGTCTACTAGTAATAACAGTAAGAGTGAAGAACGTGATATTTAATTTGCCTTTAGAGTTAAAAAGAAATGTTTAAATGGTATATGAAATTTGAAGATTTGTCTTTCACAGATACACTTGGTTTGATGTAGAGGCAAAAACGTCAGCTAATTTTCTTTACTCATCAGGTGCGTGTCTTCGTACACTGAAGGTTACAAAATGGTTACAGCAGAGCTAAATCTATCCTCGCAAAAGCAACAGCATTTACTGCTTATCCTGGTTTAGTGTCAGGCTATTGCAACACGCAGCAACTGCTGACATTCATTAAGCTAAGAGGGCTCAGCAGCACTTGCTTTAGATCGTGAGAGCTCCATGATGCTGCGCTTCCAAGTAGCATGCCTGCTGCTCGTTGGCAGGTTGGCGGCCTGGGCCGTGCACCACGTCTTTAAGAGGAAAAATGTCCCACAGCTTTCCCTGAACACCTTCTGGAGGGAAACCTGGTGGGGCAGAAAGACTGCCACGTGCTGAAGCCRTTCGGAGCTGCCTCTCCATAAAAACACACAGCTCTGCCTATTCTGTAGCTGCTTGCTAAAAGTCTTAGAATTCAATGGAGTGCAAAGAAAAGCCAGAAATGTGTGTTTCATATATTTGTATTCAACTATTTGCTGTGTTCTAATGTGACATTTGGTAAGCACTTCTACTGATTAGTCATTTCTTAACTATCTTTAAAATGTTGGACCAATAATTAGAGAAATAATGACTTCTGTAGGAAGCAAAATGATTGCTAATGGTTACTCATATTTAGAAAATATTCTGCCTACTTTGTTCTGCTTAAGTCACACAACATGCCCTAYGAAAGAAAGAACATATTAGATCAGTTTTGACCAAGTGAGTGTCAAAACAGTATGTACCCTCAAACTGCTGCTCGATGATCAGTAGCCTTATAGAAACTGAACTAACATCACTGGGAAAGAGAAATCACGTTAGGCCTTTTTTTTTTCTGATGGGAGCTAGGAAAAGGATAAGRGAGGAATATATTCACAATGCAGCTATAAAGAAAAAACTCTCAATATTACTACTAGTAATGCATTTAAAATTGCCGTACACTTATTTCCAGCACAATTGGTCCTTACCTGCACTACTGCTAATAGCTAATTTGGGGAGGTGGAGAAAATCTCAGGCATGTCAAGAGGAGCTTGGTCAAAGTAAGGTTGACAAGTCCCTATCCTGCTGCCTTACAAACCCAGCAGAAAGCCTGCAGCCTGTTATTAGCAATGACAATGTTGTATTTACTGGGCTACACCATACCAGCTATAAAATGATACGTGAAGTCTTCCTTAGTAATGTGCTGCCAGTTAGGGATGTTACTCTAGGACATGTTTTGGAGTTGCTTAAGCTAGTTTTTCATATGTCATGTCATTTCTACGCTGCCACATTTTCTCTTCCAGTGGGATTTATGGGTCCAGCTCCTGACTTTTTAATAAGAAAGATGACAGCAGGATTCAGTCATTCCTGCTGTAGATGAGCCATATTCTATTACGCTTGGAGTCTTGTCATTTCCTTTCTCCTGAGCACTACCCAGTGTGGAATCTGGAGTTAGTTTAGGGAATATAGAATGAGAGCTCGTCTGTGACAGACTGCTTTCAAAGTTGTTTTGCTTGTTTGTTTTTTATAGCAGCTATTTGGTGGAATTCCTCTGAATACATTACATTTATAAAAGCTTCAAGGAAGGACTGAAGGGGAATGAAGAATGCAGGTACGCACGGCATCCACAAGTAATGTGGCACAGGGTGAGACATCACGCCTCGCATTTACTGCAACGTGACTGTTGGTTTGAGTTATATAAGAGCCAGGCAGCAATGGGATCTCAGTAAAAACCTGGTTGTGTGGGGGAAGCAGTGCAGACATGCAGCCTCATGGCATGTCCGTGCAGATGTGAGCCCTTTTCTTTGGACAGAAAATATGAAAACATATAAGGTACATGTAGTCCTGGTTCTGCTCTGAGAAGTGGTCTTCTAAAGGACCTTTGTAAGGACCTTGTTGTGGATTGCTCTACAACAGAGAATTACAAAGGAATTAAGACAAGAAGAAGCTGCTGGCTCTGACTGCCAGGGAGACTTTGTGCTGGCTGCATGGTTTTAGCATAATCTTTCAGGGAAATTGGGCTTTACCTGCAATCTGTGCATTTAACAATCAGTGGCTTTGCAGATGTAATAAACTCTTCTAGTGCACAGCCGGAGCCTTTCTCCAAGCAGCATATGCCATCTAGAGCTACCAGCTAAAATTAGTGATGCCTGTTTTGTCACTCAATGTTAAGAGGAGTGATAAAGAGCACATTTAGAGACGGTTCTATTGTGTTTAAGATAAAACCTCTCTTATACTATCCGGAGAGTAGTCTGTTATGGAAATAATGATGCATTTAAAAACATTAAAGATGATCCCTTGCCAGGCCACAGGACAGCAAAGGTATATAATGTGCTTTTCTTACTGATTCTTCCTCTTCTATTGACTCGTTCTCCCCCTATAGGTGTGATAGACCAAAATGTTCACACTCCTCTATCCCTTTGGGCTTTCTGAAAAATCTAGTRTATTTGTCAAATGACCAAAAGACATGCCATAGTGAACTAACCGAGAGATGCCAAAGAACTGGGTACTTGCAGCCCTGTGTGAGCTGGTACCTGACGTTTATCCAGCTTTCACATCATCWTTCATTCACTTCCATTCACATCATCATCATTCACTGTCTTCATTGGCAGTTCTGCTGCACTCTCTATGAATCTGAGAACTGAATATTGTAGGGGTTTCAATTGCTTATTTGTCTTATGTGCCCTTTCCTCTTAACTTCCTGGGAAAAGCAGGTAAACAGTACTGGCAAAAGCAGCCGGCACCGTATGGTGCTTGTTCAATGGCCACCACAGAGTCACAGTTGTCTAATTAATGATTGCTCAGTTGATCCTGCTTTAAAAAAAAAGAAAAAGGAAACTCCATGGTTGATCTATGATCTATTTTTGAAATAAAACACTTCATTTAACAGGAAAAGCACTAACATTCACAGCTCTGTGCTAGGTATGAGTGATTGTGATTGCTCTTGTATGTATGAGTGCTCTTGATTTTTTTTTTTTTTTGAACTGGCAGTGGGATTCAGGAATCCACTGTAATCTCTTATCCATGTGCAAGTGGGGTCTGTAACACCAGAAACAATTACATATATTTTGCAAAATATCATACTTACAGAGAATGAAACAGATAGTGATTGGTTTGAAAGATGTAAACTTTTCTCTGCATATTCTTAGAACACAGACATAATTGCTTGCTAATTAAAGTTTAGGAATTACGGGTTGTTAGTAGTATGATGTATCTATTATACAGACARGATGTTTTCTAAATGCTCTTAAATGAATTATTTACCTTAATCCATAGAAACAGCAGTCAGAAGGAGCGCAAAGGCAACTCTTCCAGGAACTTGAGCCTCAGCCCAGTATTTGATTTCTGAAGACAAATTCTACCTCAGAAAAATAGTGGATTATATGTAGGAACAAGAGGTAAATAAACATCTGCTGTTAGCAAGAATTTCCATYACAAAACTGTATGGTAGAGTACTTCTTCAGATGATGAAGTGTTTGTTCTAGAAAATAAGTTACTAATAGCGTGGAACAAGGACATCTGCTTATTTCTGTCTTATTTTCAGAACAGAAAATTACTGTTTGGTGAAGTTATAACTCCATGCATGTCATTTATTTCATACCATTTCTAATTTTGCCTTGTTTTGAAGCAACAAGAAACCACTAGACCTCTCTTAAATTCATTTGATGTTTAATTGCTGTCCTTGTGCAGTAGTATAGTTCTAAAAATTACTTAGCATGTTCATTTTTACGTTGTTTCATTCCACCTTTCTATCATTTCTTGCTCTTCATAAAGTTATCTGTCATGGAATCAAGGACACATCTCCATAGAGTTATTAGTGGCAAAAAAAAAAAAATTGAAGACAGAGTGCCATCCCTATTGGAATTTCTGCTCTTTGCTTTGCATTGGTTAAAGGGCAGGAATTGTTTTCATGTTTTATTTGCCTTTATACCTGCACCCTTTTCGACTGCCTTTTGACTGCTCGTGCTCCCTCTTGCCCTGTCTTTCTGGGCACCTGTGGTGGCTCCATAAGACAGCCTTTGCAAAGGATTTCCGAGATTTGCAAAGGATTTCCRCAGCATTTGGTGGTTTGACATGTTTTCACCGTTGTTTGCTTTCCCCACTCAAACCYCTCTATTAAATGTCACTCCTGAGGATCCAGTTTTTCTCCTAGGTCGCGGAGTCTCCTCTCGATCTCTCTGTTAACAGTATCTGTGGCTGACCCTGGCTCTTGCTTCACCAGCCCTCCCATCTCGCCCGCCCTCAGCTCTGCAGTCGGTGTGCTCTCTACCTGTGCASTGACTTCTGTTTATCTGTTGCTCCGTTGGGTTTTCCAGGTGGCTCGCTCTGTTTTGGGGGAAGTTAGTGTTATTTCCAGTTTCGCTGCCGCACTCTGAGCAAGGTCTGCTCAGTTTATTGAAGATTTCTGACCACAGCTTATATAAGAGGCAGATGCTTGGACACATATCAAGTTTTGCAAAAGCTACCAGCCAGAAGTGTGATCATGCGAGAGTGGTCAGTAGTTGTGTAGATTGCTTGAAATGTGTTTTTAATAGCGAAAAAAAAAAAGAAAATCACTTTAACTACAGGAARGCAAATCACACACACGTCTTGTGACATCTTCTACAAGCTTGGCAGTAATCTCCTTTTCCCTTGGGCTCTCGTGCTCATATCTTAGTGCTGMTCTGTTTTCCTTTCTCCTCTAGAGAATGACAAACAATTTCACTAATACCAAACATCAAATTTTCTTTTCATATTTCTCTCTTTTCTAGAACAAATTAGGTCTCCCCACATAGTTGACAAATTGAACAGAAATTACCACAGAATTAAGTTACAAGGTAAGTTCTTTGTGATTCAGCATTTCTCAGAATGGCAAACGCACATCCCTTCTGCCCACAGCACTCTTTGCTTAGCATTACTTCTAGCAATACTGCTTTGCAGCGACTTAACCGGACAGATGAATTTCACCTGCTTGTTTTCAGCAGCTCGTCTGTTCCAGGCTTGGGTGTGCAGGCTTCTTTCCATCATCTTTATCTCGCTGATTAACTGCCAGAAAGGATAACTCCCCCCATTCCAGTTTAGCCCAGTGTTTACAGTTCTTGTCTAATCCATCTTCACTTAGGCTGTTAGTTGTCCCAAAAGGAGTATGAGACAAGGATCTATTAAAGTTAAGCATTTAGAACATGTAGAATACATGAATTAATTTACAGTTCATAAACGGGGCCAATGAAGATTTTATGAGTCATCGTGTACCAGTTACCATAGAAATGCTGAAGAATTTACTTGAMGTTTAATACCATTTCCTTGTGTTATTGCATTATTATCTCTTTGTTTCCTACAACGTCTCTCATATATCAAAACTGCTGGCTTTTCATCTGTGGGCAATCTTTAGCTCGCCCTCAGAAACCCCCCTCTGGAGGGCAGAAACAGTATGGGTAATGGTGCCATCTCTGCCAAACTGAAAAGCTTCTAGCTAGGAGGCCTTGCCTTTTGTTCTTAAGTCAGCTTTTTTTATTCTTTTTTTTTTCTTTTTTTTTTTAAACCCTGTATTCTATTGTGCTTCCTGTTCCTTTGATTGAAATCCCCTGTCAAATGCTTTTGAAAATCTAAATATAACCACATCCTGTGAATTTGCCTTTGCCCTGATTGTAAGGCCTTCAAAGGACTGTTGCAGCTATGATAAATGTTCTTTCCGCTGGCCAAAGGAATCTGGGATATCGCTTCAGTTGTGCGTGGACCCTATGGAATTTTTAAAACCTACACATTGCAGCAGCTTTTTACTAGCACTCTATGCTGCAGGCTTTTCAAGTTAGAGCATCAGTGCTATTGCTAGAATCACTTTTAAAACAAAAAAGTTCTCCCGCTACAGAAACTTGTGGGGGTTTTTGGATAGAGAGGAACTGAACTCTTTTTGGATACTTCTTACACTGAAATAACCTTCCAAAGAATAACAAATGAATTCCTGACATTTAGTGATAGGATGATGCAGAAAAAGGATGCATAATATATACTTTTTGAAAGTAGTACAAACTTGTTATTTTTTAAATAAAAAGAACATTCTAACATTAAGTCATTCTAACACTTTTCCGGACAATAAGTGTAAATGCATACACACTATTTAACAACATTATTTGTTTTCATGCATTGACTATTTATAAAAGATATGAAAATTTCATTAAAAATTTTCAGCTGAAAACAGCAGAAAGCTAGCAAAGTACACTAGAAGTATCACATATCCTATTCTTATTCTCTCCTCAGCATTCACATACATTATTTCTGGGAACCAAATATGGGGCTAGATGGGCCCTTGATCTGAACCTGGTCACCAGCTTATATGTACTAATTTGCACTGATACTTATCAAATTGATACCATATTTTGTATTGGAATTGATTGTAGCATTGATACTCCACAAAGAAAATCCAAGTGTGTGTGTGTGTATATATATATATATGTATAAAATATATAGACATGCAAAATATGTGTATATATATAAAAAAACAGGATTCCTTGTGCAGTGAATACCATATATATGTAATTTTTGTAATATGTAATTGTACATATGTAATTTTCTGCACATAAGATTTTATATGTATTGAAAATGCATTAGAATAGTTTTTTAAAAATCGCCAGGTGACCTATGATTTGTATGATAAACTAAGGTTCTCTATGATAATTTGTTATGGAGATATTCATATTAAAATTGATTGGATTACAATAATGTATGCATATGTTTGCCTTCTGCTTATCTTACAGCCTTCCAGAGATTCTGCTCCACACCAAGGTTCAGAGCTTTTGAAAGGGGAACACAAAGGGTCGTTTCAGGTTTCCATTTCTTGAGTTTCCAATCCCAGGCAATGGAGTTCAGGTGCTCAGTGTTGCTCATCGATATTCACTTGATATGGTATAAGCTGAACATGTCCAAGATGTACCTTCTTAGCAGATGCCCATAGACGGAGTGAACTTTTTTCTTTATTCACAGGTTTATGAGTGTATTTAGAAGTTATTTTGAAAAGGAGGTTGCAGCTTATTTCTGTAGCTRTTTCTTTGTGCCGCTACGTAGGGGGGCTAACTGAATCTGAGCATTAACTTAAAATGTCAGTTGCTAACCTTTGGAACAAGCGTTCAGTGAGCCCTTATGGCAGGCATATATAATTAAGTGACGAAATTTCATACATCTTTTCCATAGAGCACTTTTTTTATTGGGACCACAAACAGCTCTTTGTTCTGAAAGCTGCATATCCATGAACAAATGTTAGGTATTTCACCATTTGGTTTCATGCTTTCTGATGAATACCTACAAAAGAGAGCTAGAATAAAAGTAGTCCACACAGAGAGTCAGATTTGTGCAAAAGAAAGAAAAAAAAAAAAAAAAAAAAAAAGGCATCTATATGCAAAGAAATTCGCCCTTAGGAAAAGTCTCATTTCATTTTATATAGACCTTCTATGTGACCAGAGACCCGTTTGGAGCTAATGGAGTCTGCACAAGGCTGAGCTTTACACTTATTCACAAACTGTACTGCCAAACTCTGCATGGACGGTTGTTAAACGAACAAACTAAAAGGATTAGCTSTGGGTGTGGTGGTAACTTCCTTTCTTTAGCTTAAAAGAGAATGGCTATAAAACAGCTCGCTATAACTGTTTGCTGTGAGGAATCAGTTCTGCCCTTTCTGCAGCTAGACATCAGTGGCGGGGGAGAAAAAGCATGAGCAAAAYGCAGGCTCTGAAACAGATCCAAGAGCATTCATTTGGGACATCCAGGGCAGTCAGTAAGCTTTTTGGAATAAGGCATTCATATGCTGAGCCACAAATATTTCCAGTCATCTTACAAATCATGAATGATGATGAAGCTGCTTGTCTCCCATCCTGGTAGTTTTATTACAGACCCATTCAGGATTCATGCTCCTCAGTCTGGTAATAGCCTCCTGTGCTGCAGTATTACAGGTCCTGCCTTTGACTGGAGGGCTCACTGCACAGCTTGTTCATATTTACATCCATATTTACAGCACTTCATTAGAATACCTCCCAGACCATTTCTCAGACAGTTAGCTCACTGTACTTTGCTGCAGTTCTTATTTACAAAAAATTTTTTTTAAAAAAGTTAGATTCTCCTCCCRTTTCCTCCAGTGTCAAAAAGACAGAGCCACGTTTATTGCTGCTGACTGCAAATTCCACCCCCATATGGATCTTCAAACATTAAAAGAAAAAAAAAAAAGGGTAACTAAATAAATGACTTTGCTTTGGATAGAGACCAGGCCTCTAGAACTTCAGATTTCGTTCCCAAAAGGAAGGGATCAGATCGTTAATGTATATACAATTGGGAAAATAACATTCTTGCATTATAGCTCTAATAATTCAACTTGGCCAATATTTCTGTGCAATGCCAAAAGAAATACAGTAACAGAAAGCAGTAAATAAAGTTGTACGTTAATACYAGTCTAAATTATAAGGTGCCACATGACTAATACTTGTAGCTAAACCATCTGGGATAAAAACTTATCRGTGCTGTCAGTCTTCATGCTTCAGGATGTAAATTGATCCCTCACAAAGGTCAGGAAGAATTTCTTCCTCTCACATCCTGTTCTCCCTTGTTTCACTGCAAATTTGTTGAATATGAGTATATTGATTGTTTGCATCCAGGTTTATTTGCTTTTCCCTGGTGCTGACTCTTGCTGGAAATTAAATGAAATACCAGTCTAACCTAATAAAGCAATTCCTGGTCATATTTGTAGCAAGCAGAAGTGAGGAAATAAGTTGCCTCATTTGAACTGGTTAACGTGTTATTTGTTTTCCAATAGCCAGAAAGACAGTTCTGTCAGATCTCAGTCTTTGGAAGATTAAGCTAAGTGCTGTCATCAAAATAAAGGGTTGTCAACTGATAAGCTGCTAACTGAAAACYTGGGATTTTTTTTTCTCCATGACAAGCAGAGAGAGGTTAAAAAAAAAGAAAAAAAAAAAATGCACCCAATTTCCTGCAACAAAATGCRAGCAGGGCATTGCACAAGAAAATAAGGGCACTTTAAAGAGAGAAGGACACATCCCAGGCAGTGATTTCAGACTGTGCAGGTGATCAACACCTGTGCTGAAAATACCATAGCCTGCCTGCTCCACATACGATTTTGCAGGTGCCTCTTTCCAATGYAGAGAACATAGCCCTATTTTGTGGGCTATGAGTGTTGTTACAAGTGAAGTTAAATGTTGTGACATGGAAATTCTCTGCACCAAAATAGCTGTAGGAGAACAAACCATCTTTTGCAGTAGTGATCCCCAAAGGTTTGCTGCTTGGGAATCATTTCTAAAGCTGGTGGTTTACAGCAGTCACTGAAGACGGAAAATAGTGGTGCTATACATATGAATTAACAAAGTTTCTTGCAAASTGTGGTGAAAGTGTTTGCATGTGGCAGGAAAAGCAGCATGGTTGCGCTTAGCCGTGGATGGGCTCTAAAGCCAGTAATACTCTTAAGTGGGTGACTGAGCTCCCTCAGTCTCTGACTAGGGATACCACTCTTCTTAATTACTTGTGGATTATCTGTTTCAAAATGTCGGCTTATTCTTGAAACGGTTATGCTGCTGATACAGCAGAAGTCAACCTGCTAGATGGGTTCAATTAATGCTGTCTTACAATTAGTTACACAAACATAATTAACTGTGAACAATACCAAACTCTGTTGAAAGCGGATGTATCAGCTCAGGAGAATCTTTCTTTTTTTTTCCCCTTCTTTTTTTTCCTTCCTTCCCCTCTCTCTTCATCTTACCTTCTGAAGCGGAGAGAAAAAAAAAGAAGAAGAAAAAGGAAGAAGAAAGAAAGAAAATCCAGTCTGGCAGTATATAGAAGATGAAGACATCTATTATTTATTAACTTTCAGAAATGGAAATTTGATAGCCGGAAGCTAATTACCAAAATTATAAGGAATTATGGGAGAAGTCATTTCCTAAAAATAGCATGAATTTAACCCCCCACCCCAGAATCAAGATGGTAAAGCACAAGCAGAAAATAAATCAGGAAAGGCTKAGAAGGTCATTATTCAATATGAGTTTGTTGCTGTTCTTTGCATCAGTGCAGAATGGAATTTTAGAATACAAAGAGTTGAGCGAAAATTTCTTAATGCCATTTTTAACTGAACAAAAGAAATCTGCAACAATTTATGACACCCTTGGTGGAGAAAGAAAAGAACTTTAAGGAGTAATTTTAATAATTGTAATAGGGATAGATTGCAGGCTTGCATTAGGAATTAGCAGTCAATCTAAGAGCAGAAAATTCCTGAATTGATTGAAAGCAAAATAATTTCCTTCCATTACACTCAATGTCAGTAAAGTTTTGAGTGCKTATAGTGCACAACTGTTTCTCGCAGCAGAGAGGAACTATAACATTGAGCAAGTGATTATAGTGTGTGCCCCTTATCAGCAGAAGGTGGAACGTATCTGTTCTGGCGTGGCACTGCAAGGAACAATTTAGGTAGGAATCCTTATGGTCAAGATGAGCCATAGGTRTGCTGCTTTTATTGACGTTGTGTTTCATGCTTTCCCTGCAAATAAATATATGGCTATATGCAAATCGTTTTGTTTTGGGGAGGCAGCACGTATGACGGAACTGYAGTATGATTTAGGATCATCTGGTCTGACTTCCCAGGTTTCAAACAGAATAGCTGTTTTCTAGCTGTAACAAAGGGGTCAGACTGCTGTAAAACAGAGAAAAGTTGAGCTTGTGTTTACTATGTAATGCTGTTAAGCCATTAATACATTTGGTAAGCATGCTTTCCTGTGTTACTCTGATTTATTTCTTTTATAAACTAAGAATTGACCATGATGCAAGTTCTCCTCATCCTTACCACCTGATCCCTATCTGTCTTTAAGTACTACTTAAATAGTGTTCTGATGGTCCTATAAATGAGGCTATATTGAACGGCTATAAACTCCATATAAATGCTGATATGATAAAGTGCACCTTTTCTGATTCTTTGGAAATTTCTTTCAGCCCTGATGCCACTTTTTATGTTTGGTTGAAACGTATCTACATATGCCTTTCATTAGAAGTTGCCCACATCGTGATTGTGTGACCACAGCTAGCAATATAGTCAGGTTTTTGGTGAAAATAAGGTCAGGTGATCACTGCCTTGTGTACCTATAATTTCTTCTCTATGAAACTCTCTGCACTAGAAAATTAGAAGACCTAATTACTTTGTGTGGCATTAGCAGCTTGTGCTACTCTAAAGTGGACACTTCTCAACTGCTTGTCTGTATCATATCCTCCCTGTCTTTGCTTAGCTGTYTGCAGACAGTCTGTGTCTCCTTTTCATTTCAAGCAATGCAACTTGGGTATTTTGGCAGAGTAGAAGATGTTAGTAATTCCCATTAATACGATGCTTCGGCTCTTTGTGAAAATTGGCCTGGTTCCTCCTAAKTTGTGGGGTATCTGGCAGTTTTATATGCCATTTCAATCTGATCCATGTGTCCAGGACACTAACATCACTCGGCACTTTAGGAGATTTCTCCTCTCATTCTTTACAGCTTTTTTGTTTGTTTGTTTGTTTTTGTTTCTCCTTTAACCCAGAAGCCTGCCTGTCTCCCTTTGTCTCCTAGTAATTCTGGCCTTCCCATGGAGTACTTTTTAACCAGACTTCTAGACCTGGAGTTGGCTTTTGTGGCTAGTCTAACGTGGTCATGGTTGCTAATCAATTTGCTTTTACTGCAAACTAAGTTATAGTTCAGTACAAGGACACTTCATAAAATCCACCTTCAGAGTTCACCTCTACTGCCAAGTCTGGCTGTGCCCCTGGATGGGGGAAGATCAGCGCCAGTTATTCTGCAAAGGAGCYTCTGCTGTTCTCAGGTGGTACCTCCTATCCCCTCTGTAATAACTGTGTGCTACCAGCTCTGCTATAAATCCCTCTTCTTCTGGAAGTTATAACAGCTCTGGAAGCATACATTAAGCTAAAGCTTCTCATATCCAAGAGCAGGTGTGAAATTATCTAGTCATTTTTAGTGGGTAATAGAAGGCGGCARTTGAAGCAGTTGCATGAGAGAGATGTCAGGAAATTGCAGTACAGTATAAATTGATGTGTCTGGTCAAACATCAGCTTCCATTTCCCTCTCTGATAGACAACCTGCACCGAGCCAAGTGCTTTTGCTGCCAGGCCGTCCTTTCCTATGCCTTTTCCTTCAGCACGTTCCAGTTGGAGAGGCCAAATGCGTGGGGAGGCCAGCAAGACTCTGCTATGGGGTTGGACMGGAGGTCTGGGCCCTTTGGCTCTTTCAGTTGTGCCAGCAGTGTTAACAGGGKCCCCAAGCTAGCGTAATTTAGTAATTATCAGGAATTTACATTGGTAAACGGGGACCATTCTCAGTGTGGCRTTTAAGCTACAAAATATCAAATGAGCGTATTAGGATTATAGGGCCATGAATATCCATCCAAGTCACAGCTTCCCACCTCCTCACCCCAGAGACMAATGTGCCTTTTAACTGTTCATAAACTGCTCAAGGTCCAATTCAGCTGCCTTTCCTTGTACTGAAAGGAACAGGAACACTTCCACTTGCCTGCAGTCTTTTTCTAAATTTCAATGTGAACTTAATAATTCTAGTTTACGGAAATGCATGCTTTTTTTTTTCTGTAAATAAATGCTGCTTGGTATAAAAGATAACTATAGGATTCTTGTCTACCTTTCTCTTAATTTTCTGTGACTTTAGTGGATAAGCATGTGGTTAATTAAATAAATCTAATATTCTTATTGCCACCTTCTTAAATTATTTCCAGAAAAGAAGGTTTTAAAAATTGTGGTTAAGCACCTATTCCCTAAATTGCCGTAAAATAGCAAGGATTCCTTTTAAGGCCCTAGTGGGAACAACCCAYCCAATATGTTAAAGGCAACAACTTACCCAAGAGCTCAGCTCTCTTAATCATGCTCACTTAGCTTCAGCTGTGCATGTATTTTTAGCATATATAYACCAGTATAATTACCACCTTGTGCAGCTGTGAGAAAATAGATGTAGCACTGTAGTTGTTTAACTACTGTGTGCCAAGCACAACACACAAAATCTTGCAAGGCTCAGGGCCCYATCTCTTTGTTTTAATAAGGTGCCAGGATGGTCAAATACATTTGGTCAACTTTCTTGACTTTGTTGGAAGAAGGAGTTTAAAAAGGTGGAGAGTGCAGCCCAGAGGTAAGATAAATGGAAAGGTCGCATCAGGAACACTAATGTGGGCCTTCATATAACGCTATATCTGAAGATGGTTACTGGTAAAAATTTTTTCTGCAGTGAGTAATGCAACTGTTTGTCCTTATCTGGTATCTAGGCCTGCAATGTTAATTTCTGCACTTTATGGAATGTGTAAAAGATATGAGAGTTGTTTTGAACTGCCTTGTGTGTTTCTTTTAAACCTCACTGAGAAGATGTGCATTGAATTATTTTAGCAGATTTTGAAATCTGATGTAACTCTTAGCAGTTGGGCCACAGGTCTGCCAATATTAAAGTACTAGACTTTTTTTTTGGCATAAAGACCTAAAATAGATTATGCTAGCTATTAATTAAATTATTTACTTCTTGCCTACATTCTTTTTACTGTAGATATTTGTGTCCACCTGTTACTTGTTTGATTTTTGAGCTTGTAAAGCTGCTTGAATTCTAGGTTGTTAGATTGTTAGAATCATTATTGTTATGGTTGGAAAAGATTTTCAAGATCACTGAGTCCAACCATAAACCCTTCAACASCCTGCCTGCTCAGCCATGTCCCTAAGTGTCTCATCTACATGTTGGCACATGAACACTGCCAGGGACAGTGACTCCAACACWTTCCTGGGCAGCCTGTTCCAATGCTTGACTACTGTTTCTGTGTAGAAATTCTTCCTAATATCCAAYTTGAACCTCCCTTGGTGCAACTTGAGGCCATTTCCCCTTGTCCTACTGGTAGTTATTTTGGAGAAGAGACTGACCCCCACCTYACTACAACCTCCTATCAGGTATTTGTAGAAAGCAAGTGATGAGGTCTCCCCTGAGCCTCCTCTTCTCCAGACTAAGTAACCCCAGCTCCTGCAGTCATTCCTCATAAGGTCTGTGCTCCAGCCCCTTCCCTAGCTTCATTGCTYTCCCTTGGTCATGTTCCAGCACCTCAATGTCTTTCTTGTGAGGGGCCCAAACTAAACACACTCTTCAAGGTGCRGCCTCACCAGCACTAYGTGCAGGGGGACAATSACGTCCCTGGTCCTGCTGACTACTCTTCCTGATACAAGTCAGGAGGCCTTTGGCTCTGCTGGCTCACGTTCAGACTGCTGTTGACCAGCACCCCCAGATCCTTTTCTGCCACCCAGCTCTCCAGTCACTCTGCCTCAGGCCTGCAGTGCTGCATGGGGGTTGTTGTAATGCAAGTACAGGACCCAGCACTTGGCTTTGTTGAACCTCACGTGGTTGACTTCAGCCCATTGATCTAGCCTGTCCAGATCCCTCTGCAGAGCCTTCCTACCCTCAAGCACATCTACTCTTCCTCCCTTCCTTGGTGTCATCTGCAAATTTGCTGGCAACAAATTGTTTCACAAGCGTAAGAGCAGTTTGAAGATCTGCTCCYTCTGCTTCATGCTGCATGGCTGACTGTTCATACTGGGAAATGCTGTTCAGCTGCATTAGTGGTGACTGTAATACAGAGGGGAGCTGGCACGTTCCTCTCTTTTCAAGTTTCATTTATGTGATGTTGTATAACTGATCCCAGCCTCAGCTCTTCAGTGGGATAAAACCAGTAGGTATTTGGCTCTTTTGCTGTCACATAACCATAGTGTAATGCTGGATTTAGCAGGGTGAAATGAGGATTTTCCTCTCTTACTTCCTCCTGTGTCTCTCTCTGAAGCCAGTAATAGCAGTGCTCCCTGCGGGTGTTCTGGGCTATTATTCAGGGAGTGAGGGACTGCTCCTCTTTCTGAACAGAAAATTGAATTAAGAGTGACGCTACAAGTACTTTGACCTCGGATGAGGGAGGAAATCTTTGGTTTAGTGCAGAACTTGGTGCTCAGGAAATTGCATGATTTGAATACTTAAGTTTTTGGCCGGTGTGGTGTTTCTGCCAGATTTGAGGGAAGGAGGAGGGGAGCACGAGAGTAACCCTGAAACAGTGCGTTTGGAATGAACACTACACACATTGTAACAGTAGTGCTGTCTCAACGTCCTTTGCAAGTGTCCTCTCACTTTTTTCTTCATTTTGTATTTGGCTGGTCATGCTCTGTGTGTTTTGCTTAAAAACCTAAAATACCGAGCTGCTTCGCTTGCAGATTTGGCTTCTAAATTTGACTTCTCTGTAGTGAAAATAAATAAATAAGTAAAAACCCATGTCACGTCAGCTCCTGAAGATAGAAGCAAAGTTTCAGATATCTTCAGACAACTTCTCTCCTGGAACAAAAATGAATAATGTACTAAGCAGCTGTAGACCTAAACTAAACTGAACAGCTGTAGATCACAGATAGAAAGTGGACCTGGTCCTATAGTAGATTTCTGCTCCCTGGGAGTTTTTTATATTTAAATAACACTGGATAAAACACATTTTAACAGTTTTTTTTTTTTCCTTTTATTTTTCTATCTTTTAAAATAAATCAAAATGTAGGCAGCTACTAAGATTAAACAGGTAAAACTTTATCAGGCTTCAGATTTAAGGATTATCAGCTTGTGAAATGAAGAAGTGGAGATAGGAATAAGCTTTAAAGAGAGGTATTAGTAAAAATGATGACATTTCTGCATGACTGAATATATTTGCTGTGGTCAGCACAGATTTGTTAATATAAAAGATTACATCAGCTTCCACGAGGAAAAAGTGATTCCTAAATTAGAAGAAATGTTGAAGTTATTCAAAAACATTTGAGTAACTTTGTCAGAGGAAAAAAAACACTAGTGTGTATGGGTTTGTTACTCTTTGATACAGTAGATGCAGTTCATAAAAGTGTGTGAGCATGCAGCTAAACTGGTTAAAATACACCCCYTCAATGAGAGCTCTTTAATCTCCTGCTTTATTTGTGATCACTTCATAAGTAAGTTAGATATTCAGAGGAGCATAACTGCTGAAGCACGACCGTGTCAGGCTTTAGTTCATGCATTAAGTGATCTATCCAAGACGTGTGCTGCAAGACCACTATAGTAGCTTTCTCATTATCGCGTGTCTGAAACCGAGCAGATGTCCAACGAAATAGCGAAAAGTGGCTGCTGTTTCCTAAGGCGATGTTTCTGCCAGTTGTGGGAACTGCATTAAATCCATCCTTTCAATGGGATTCTGCGGGAAAGCACAATTGCCTTAATATCAGAAGTGATTATCTCTGTGGACATCTGATGTGCCAGCAGTGTCAGCTTTTAAAGTCAGGCTTCTTGCAGATGAAAAGAAGCTCGTAAGGCGCCTGCTTCCCTTGCTCTGCAAGCACAGCTGTGCGGGATTKGAGGGAATAAGGCAGAGGGTCTCGTGCAAGCTCACTGTGGAGATGGGGTGTGTGCTAAGCCCCTGCCTGTGATCTGGGATGTACCACTCACCAAAACAGCCCATCAGAGCCATGACTGTGAATTCATCCTAATACATTCAATAATTCAAGCATGGTTATTGGGCAGTGCAGACTTGGCAATCGGAATGTTGTCCGTGAAAGAGGAGCCCTTTTCATGCTCTTTCCCTGCTGCAGCTTGCAGCCTGGGTACCAAACTCACAGCTGGTGTGCTGTGCCTTGCTCCCTGGAGGCTGCCCTGTCTCCCCAGGAAGGCAGCTCTCCCTGCCTTTTCCTATGGCTCAGTGAACCAGGTAGGAGGGAACTTCATCCCTGCAATACCAGGTCACTAAATCAGGTGCATGCTTTTGCTGCAGCTCTGAGCAAGCCATCYTCCCTTGCTGCTGCATTTCTCCAGCGTCTCATCTGAAATACAAGGAAGTATTTTTGTTAAATGTGCTTAAGTGCTTATTTTATTTTATTTGTACTGAGGATGGGGGAAAAAATTGAAATGCCTTCTGTTGATACTGAGCAGATGACTGTCTTGAAAACTGAACTCAGCTTTCGTGATGGCAATAGATAAGCACGAATAGTTGGCCTCCAGTCCAGTTCCTTAATTTTAGACATAGGAAATTACACAGCACAGCTGCCAGATGGTTTAGTGTCATCTTATACAGCTGGTTGAAAAACAGAATCAATTTTCATAAAATTGAGACAATTCTGCTACTAAAAACTGTACTAAATTGAAAACTGCCCACTAAGTAAATTTTCTGCTAGTTCCTCTAATGCAGTGGTGTGCATTAAAGTCTTGTAAGTGTGGATTGTATGTGTGGCTTTAATYTTCCTCTGTAAATTCTTTTCTTGCTGTGCTACAAAAAGTTAAAATCTGGCAGTACTTAAAAGCATAGCTTCATTTCATAGTCTTTGTATCACTCCACACTACAAATGGAAAGCTTCTCTGCAAGCAATGGTCCATGCTAAAGGTGCCGGAGTTATCAGGATGTGACTTTCTTATACATGTTATTTTATGCATCTTCATCAGCAGTCAGTGTTGTGTTGTCATCGTATAAAGTGTTTATTGTCACTGGAGTTTTTAGAGTTCTGCTGTACCTCCTTCAAGCCTGTATGCAATCAAGATAGCTGCTTACCTGCCTGTCTCTGGAGGATCCTATATCTGTGTTTAAGGCAGACGGACTTGTAGTTGTCTGACTGTGTTATTTTAGAATTAATATGTCTTCTATGACAAAAAATCCACACTGGACTAACAACTCATAYTTGCTCACTCTAAATAGAAGGAACATCCTGCTCCCCCAGTGGTTCTGATTTGTCAGTAGAGGTATAGGTCTTATTTTTTTGGAAACCACAGCAATGCTTCACCTAACTTAACACATARACGTGCAAAGATTTTATACAACTGGTATCAATGCATACATCGATATATATATTCTTTTCTGATAAACWTTGTAAGATAAATGATTTGCCTGTCCTATTTTTAAGCTGGGTCTGTTTTGGTCCGCATGCTTTGTTGCACTGAAATTGTGCTTGAGGTAAATGCATGCTGTGGGAGTAACTCTTGGTTATTGGTGTTGAACTTGATTATTTCTGGCCGTGAGTTGAGCTGCTGAGTTCCTTCTGCAGACAAATTATCGCCCACCTGTTTTTAAAACTCTGCAGACCTTTGATGAACCCAAAAGGCAGAACTAGTCCCCTGCTGGCAAGCTGTAGCTCTGACCACCCCTTTTAATGAGCTACTTTCCTCTTGCTTCTAAAATTAGCTAATTAGCTTTAAAAGGGAACAGCTTGTAGGCAGCCATAAGGTGAAAGTCAGGAATCAGATATTTGCATGCAGAGCGTGAATTGCTTTCCCATCAAGGACCCAAAGAACATAAAATCATGTTTTCCAGGATCTTTTTACATTTGTATTCTGCCCCCTTATAGCATGAGGAAGACATGCACAGGAGTCTGCTGGGAGTTTGTGTTGCCAAAAGGTGCCAATGGCCGTTTGTAGGACATGCCCTTTCCCATGGGATTTGCCACAGCACAATTTTGCCTTCAGCATCACCAAAGTTCCCCAGCATGGGCCCACACAGACCACAACAGTTTTGCTGAGCTTCATTTAGATCAAAATACTTACATTTTCTGCTAGTATCAGAGGGCAGATTTCTTATTTTTCCTAACACTTACTCCCCAGTACTTGAAAATTCTGATTTTGACATGCCCAATGTCACCTTTAAGGCACATGAGAAAGACTCAGTTGTGAAAATGTTGTTATTCTCCAGCTGATGGTAGAAAACTTGTCTTGTTCTTTCAGGGCTTCCATATCTTCCTGAACTGGGTGTTGAGTGACCCTCCTCTTATTTTATCCTCCCCTTCCCTCCCCTTCCCTCCCCTTCCCTCCCCTTCCCTTCCCATTTTTTCACATAATACTGGTGTCCTGGATGTAAATAGTAATTCTTTTTTCTTAGTTATAAATATAGCCAGAGAGTTGTTCTGAACAATTAACTAAGTCAGAATTGTGCTGTAGCCAAGTAAAACCTATTATATAAAAATTCATTTATATTCTAAGCTGATATATGGTAAGATAGGGGTAATTATTCATTGTATATGCTACTTTCCAAGGAAAAGAGAATTCTTTGATTTATATTCTTGAATTTATTAACTGAAGTACATTTAATCCTCCAGAGAGCCTTCTCAAATTATGCAGTGTGGACATGAAGGTTAAAMATAATGCAGAAAACTTGAGTTCAGCTTTCAGTTATTCTCTTAAAATATTGTGACAGTCAAGACCATCAAAAGCGTTAATACTGGAAGAATTTGGGTCATTTAAGGCAAGGGCTGGTTTTGTTGTTGTTGCTTGTGTAATTACTTCATTTTCCTTGAAGACCATCTGGAAGATTTGACCTCTGGATCACTAGTGCAAAACAGGAGTGTCTGATCTTGGAGTAAACGTTGAGCTTTGTGCTCAACCTGGCTTGTGCCCACAGCTGTATTTCGTGTCCTCTGCAAATGGGATCACTGTGGTGATCATCCAGGCGCGTGAGAGCAGCAAACTTGAGTCCATTCCAGCTCAGCTTCTCAAGCTCATGCGGATGGCTCTTGCTGTCAAAAATAGTTCACAAATTTCACTGTGATTTCTTTTTTTTCTTTTTTTTTTTTAATAGGATAAGGTTTTGTCTTGCAAATAAATGAATCTGCAGTGTTTTTCTCCCTATTGCTCAGGTAAAGAATTTGGTAATATTTACACGCTTGCTGTTGCCACTGTTCATATTGAATATGTGATCTTTAACACRACAGCTTTTTTCCTTCATTCCATGTGTCCTGGGACTCTTTCATCTTCAGAGGGTATAGGTGTTCTCTAAGAAGATGAAAACTTGGGATAGATTAGAGGCTTTCTTAAAATACAAGGTAGTGAAACTGGCCCATATGCTAAAGTYTCTATCTGCACCTGAGTACAGTGACTGAGAAACTAACTTGCTGTCACCAGCTTAATTTTAAAAAGGAACAAACGTTCTCCAGTTTAAACAGTTTTGAAACCCAAATCACTTTTTTTTTTTTCCTCCCCTCTATGTCTTTTCAAATCTTTACTGCAAGACTGAATAGAATTTATCACAGATTTGAGCTTAGACTTCAAGTGGTTTAGGTGGTTTACTCTTTAATAGTGAATGTTGATATGTTGAACTATTACATGTTGATGAAAGAGACTTAAAAATACAAAAAAAACAAACAAAACAAACAAAAAAAAAAAGTCTGTAATACATCAACACTTGTCTGGAAACACTAATCTCTATTTTCTAAACTCTACCAGATTTCCTTTGCCTTCATTTTAATTGCATGTGCTGATTAAGCAACTCTTAGTCCATATGTTCTTTTTTWWAAAAAGCACAGATCYTGTGTCTTTCCACTCACATAGTGYYTAACTTCTGAGTACAGACTAGGTTYTCTAAAAATTATTTTCTTCCARTTTTTCRGACTGAAACACAGAGGATTTCTTTATATCAACAGCCAGTCAAACAGCACTAAAAAAAAATGTTGTGTCTGATGATATTTTGTCATGTCTTAATATTAGTTAGGAGTTACAGCAATTGGGGACAGCAATCTTTGAAATTGCTGTGGTACTGAGATAACTTTGCAGTRTAGTTAATGCTGCATAACACACTGGTGATGAAATATCTCTTGAGGATTATGAAGTGTAGTGGGTTGAAAGGTTTTTCCACATCTTTCTTTTACAGTAAACTCTATGCTGGTTTAAKTTTTGTATATTGCATCTCAAGCTGCAAATAAGAAAGCTGATAGTGGGACAAAATCTCCTAAGTTGCTTTTTGCTATCTTTTTTACTACCATTAGTAGATATTACTGCCAAGTATTTGAGGTTATTGTCTGATAAAAATGGGAACATTTTGTTAAAAAACAATACTTTTTTTTATTTATTTGTTTCGGTCTGATCTCATTGTTGTAAAACATGTGGCTAGGATTTGCTTGACACCTTCACAGGTTCTGATAAAACTTTCAGGGTTGGATATRAAGGAAGTTACTGTAATCACATGAATTCTTTCTGACTTGGTTGCTCTTGACTGTACATTAACCGTGTGTGTATCTTACAGGTCCTTGTTACAGGTTCTCTGTTAAGTGTGATGAGCTACTAGCTCAGAATTCTCCAAGTACAAATGTATATGTATAGTAGTATATGTATTTTAAAGGCAGTGCAGTGTTGTCTTGGGTGTGACAAAGCAAAGCAGAGTCTTTAGGTCATGAAAGAGTRCTTAATTTGCCAGAAGAATGCAGGCCCTTGGTGGGCACCCATGTTGGCATGTAGAGAGGCAAGTGTTATGTGGGGCCCAGGACATGGGGTCCCAGGGAGCTGAACCTGCTCCCTCAGCACCCTGTGGCCCACTGGGAACGCAAGGGCATTGGGGTGACCCCACCAGTCCCTGACTGTGAGCGCTAATCTCTGCCCAACCGGGAYGGACAGATCAGACAAGATCACAGCTGTCACGCTGCATTATAGCCCATTTATTAAATGCAAGGTGGCTTTTCAAGCCTAGCTAAGCATGCTGTGCGTGCTCCTCAGCTTTRGTTTGTATAACCACTTGTCGATGTTGATTGCAAAATGAAGCAAAAGACGTGAATGGAACTAATGATATTTGATATCCTTCTGAAGGAAGGGATAGTTTCATTTTTCCTATCTTCTTTTTCTTTAGTGTAGGAGAAAGGGAATGGGCTGATTGGGCCGATTTTTCTTTTTTACGATTAAGTGCTTTTGCATTTGTGTTGCATAAGTTACTTGCAAAAMAATAGGAGTGGCACCTTAATACATTTTGTAAACGGCTTTAGTAGAATTAGGATGTTACCTGTGTAACCTTACCTATGACTCCAAGCTTACAGAAATAACTTTGAGGTATGTAATAATGTTTGAGAACCATTGCAAATTAATAAGAATTTAAAAATAAGTAGAATAATTATATATATATATATTATATATATATTATATATATTATATATATAGTATATATATACTATAGTATATATATAGTGTGTATATATATATAGTATATATATAGTATATATATTATATATATATACTTTAAATATAAGTAGAAGATTTACAGGTTAATTACCATCTAGTCCTCTCCTTGGTGTAGGCTATCATAACTCTCTTGGGGGTTTTTTTGTTTTTTGTTTTTTGGTTTTTTTTTTAACCTGATATCAGTGGCACCAGACTTTGCCTCTGGTTCTGGTAGCAGGGAGATTCCTGCATAATTATAACTTTTGCCATTTAGAGAGCAGAGGTAGTGCATAATACAATAACAAGTTGCTAATTTACAGGTTGATTCCTGTCTATTCAGAGTTGCATATTTTCACCTATGATCACACTGAAAAGTTTATAGGCAAATTACAACAGAAAGCATTGGATCGAGGAAGTTCTAAGCCTGTGTGAAAAAATGATGGGAAGAAGCAAATAAAGCCTTAAGGAAAAARTAGTTTTCAAGGCATTTCTAATAAATGTGTAAATTAAACTTGATTAGCCTTGTATTGTCTCTAGACACCAGGGCTGCCTTCAGAAATAGCATCATATTTCCAAAATMACTGCTCTTTGCTCAGTCTGGCAACCAGGTGAATAAAGATAAGGCAATTAAATGTTCTTTGGCTCATGCCKGGAATGTAATAGCTATACTCCACTACTCAAAACAAAAGAACTTCTGGCCCACCATCCTGTGGCTGCCAAGAGCCAGTAGGACATACCTAGGGAAAGGGTAGCCCAGTCGCCCACTGTGCTTCGAGCAGCCTGTGCTCAAAGGGAAAAGCTCAACGGGCTTTTCCCTTGTGAAATCGTCTAATTGCCTTTTGGACACCCATACCACCTTGTGACAGTAAGTTCCATGCTATAAGGATGGAAACACTTGCTCTTTAAAACAACCAAGCGATGCTGTTGCACATCATTTTTGCAGGAATATTTCAAAGAATCCCAGAAAGCCTCTCCTGAGGCCACCTTTCCTTTCCAAAGTAAAATGAGACTTTTCGGATCAGTGATCTGTTATTTTTATGGCCACAGTTAAGATTGTTGTCTGYCACTTTAGGAAGGGGATCAGATAAAAATTCTTAAGAGTGCAAGCTTTCTTTTGCCCTAAAGTCTGAGCATCCCGTTACTCCCATGAATTGCAGAGACTGATGGTGCTAATATATAATATTTAGAGACAGGGGTGAGAATTTTGCTGTGGAGGAAAAGGCTTAATGCCTTGAAACTTGTCTGTAAAAAGAGCTGTTGATGTCTCTGCCTTGATATCATGGGCTTCACTCTCTTCAATTTTCAGGTTAGAAATCCTTCACTACATTTTCTCACATATTTCATAGCACTGATAGCACTGCAAAAAGAGGACTCAAAGTCCCTGAGGCACAATTCATAAGAGCGTCGAAGACCTTTATTTTATAACCTCTGCTAGTAATCTTGAGTCATTTCCAATACGTCACGCAGGGCTAAGTGAAGGTGCCATCTGGTACCATGCTGAGGGTCTTCAGGTGACCTGGCTTTCTTCTCACCCCATTGAGGAACCTAAGCACATGGTTCATAGCCACTAAGCAGAGGATGCATTGCTGTGCAAGGCTACTGGTGCTRGGCAGGAAAAACTCTCTGGAATTACTTAATTACTTTCTTTTCTACCCCAATGCATATATCAAGCTTCTTATTTCCARGCTATGTACTTCCTTTTTTTTTTCCCCCTCATCTTTTCTTGTGAGGTCACTTTGTCAAACTACCAACAGGCTCTCCAGTTCCTGTTCCCTTTCCTTTTCTAGCTGTTTTTCCTCCTATTTAACTACAATGCTTGCAGACCCAGCATGCAAGTTTGTCACCACCCCTGCTTTCTGCTGCTTTCTCCCTTATTCCATTTCTATCTTCTGGACTTTGCTTGTAGAGCTATGCATGGGAAGAAATCTAACCCCTYGCTCACCCAGTGTGCAGATACAATTCTGAGAAAACTGTGCTTTAAATAAAGAAATCACTTTTCCTAAGAGTGGTAGTGTTAAAGTAATTACTAAGAAATAGGAAAAAGTACATTTTTTACAGCATAGCCTTTCTAATTTGTGTGTACATCATCATCATAAGCTACCACTATAGCACTCCTAGTAGAAACATGGCCCATAAAAATTCATTTGGAAACCATTGCTTCTTCTACTTGCGCTTAATTCTGTTTCCATGCTGCTGTTTATTCTGGATTATTGCACTGCTTTTTCTAATCTTCCGGGTGATCTGTCCTATTTCTTTTCCAAATCTGACTTTTTGCCAATAAGCATGTCTTGTTTGTTCATATGTTTTCTCATTGTGTCAAATGTTGCACAGTTGAATTTTTTTTTTTCAGATTACCCAAGTAGATGATTTGGAACAGCTTGATGATAATTTTGGAGTGTTTCTTAAACATAATACAGATTTCTCTGGCATGTTAATCTTGTCTTCTGAAAGGACAAACATGACAGAAGTAGGAGATACTTCCATGTTATATGAAGGAAGTATATTTTCAAGGACTGTGATGACCTAATCTTTGATATTCAGGACATGAAAAAATTAGTCTTTGGTATTCTCAATATACAAAAATTACTATGAAATCTTTTATTCATACTTTGTATTTAATTTAAATTTGAATTTAAAAAAGGCCTTGACTTCTGAAACTGATTGGTTTTTTAATGCACTCTTATTTCTGGAGAAATGAAAGTTTAAGTTACATCTGAGTTTTAAATACTCTGCTTGCCTGAAACGCAAATTTGGTAGGTATGTACTTGAAAAATTCTGTGTTGGCATTTCAGAATAATAGTTATTGAAAATTTTGTTTTGATCAGTAAAGACAAAAGATTGAAGACTGCTTCTGCAAGTTACTCTTCCTTTGTTTGCTCTTCTTGCTTATTATAAGTTTCTTTCCAGGGAGCCTGCAAATCTTTGCTTGTCATTAATATTTTGGAGTAGAACACTTCCAAACAGCAGTTCACACATTTAGGGATTTATTCTGTTGTTATTCAGTTTGTTGCACAGGTAAATCCTGCTGCCTGCCGCTGTTGAAGGATGTATGATCTTGTATCAGGTAGCATGTTATCACACAGCTATTGCTACTCTATGGAGACTCTTGTACAATTCAGTATTGTGAGACCGGGCAATGCAAAGTGTAAATATTTCTGTTTAAAGCTAACCATTTTTATTAGTATTTTGTCTTAGTGTAAGCTTTTATCTGGGCCAGTCTTGCAGATGTTCCTGAGTGCATCCATGCAAACACTCCTGCTGGCCTAAGGGCAGGGAAGACGTGGGACTAAATAAGCAGTGCCAGTGGTGGGGAGAGCTTTGAGGACAATATTGGCATATGAGGGACCCAATGCTTGTGTGGCTGCTGTCTAAGGACAATAGAGTATTCCAGGGGCTTAGTGGCTATCTGCTTTCTCTCCAGTTCTCCAGGCCAAATCGTGTTTCAGGTTAGGCCCGTAATGTCCCCAAGCAAAGATTTGGAATGTGGTTTATAAAGAAGTAATAAAAATGAAAAGTTAGAGAACACATTTGTGCTGCAGGGCAGCTGTCCAAAAGGTATCCAGATATTAAAACAAGGAGAGGGTGCATGTTCTGCGAGGCTTCACTTGAGGGTGATATTTAAATACCACTTACGTATATGCTCTGTACTGCTTAAAGCTTTCACAACTCCTAAAGCTACATCTTCAGGTTTCATAATGGGACTTGGCTTAGCTTTTCTTGTCCTTTAACATATTCAGCAGTCTATTTTTTTCTCTGTGGCTCTGTGTCCCAGGGAAGATAGAGTGGGAATGGGAAGCCATTGCCACTCAGTCCACCCTTAAGAGTGCAGGAATGCTRTGGAAGCTGCTGTTTAGAGTGTGCACACTTTGTTATATATAACAGTTTCAACTGCAATGGTGAAAGGACACTTGGGCTGGAGGTTTAGTTAGATCTGTGTGAATTAGGATTAGAAACTGTCCTCAGGGGCTGTCTGTGTTGCTTATTCAGTAGGCAGACAATTTACATAACTTGAGCACCATAGACACCAGGCCAAATTGGGCCACCATCTGCAGCAGTGTAATTTGTCCTCGTGCCGAGGCTCAGAACCAACTGGGTGTAAACACGGTGATCCACTTATAAAACCTTACTGCGCTAAAACTGGGCACTGGTAATCTTGCCAGGATGCTATATTTACTCGGTCAGAGTCTGTAGTGATCAGTAAGAGGTTTAATGTTGCTCTTGAAAGCAGGGTTGGTGTCTGAGCAGTTGCCGGAAAGCAATTAGAGCAAAGGAGAATGAACATTTGGGTAAATAAATACTGAAAACGGGATTTGGGAATGTTCGACGCTATGGGTGCTGCTGGATCAGCAGATGATATTAATGCCATGGAAATTCATCACTGGTACACAAAATTTATGAAGGAGTGCCCATCCGGACAGCTTTGTCTGCATGAATTTAAACACGTCCTGGATCTGCATGGACTTACTGCAGAAGCTAATGGTTATGTCGAACAAGTATTTCACACATTTGACATGAATAAGGTAAGAATTCATCCGTAATTGCATGGCTTTCTTATGGCTGTACTGTTTGATCCATTGGATAGCACATGTCAAAGCTCTGTTAGTGCTGAGGCAATGGAGGCGATTCGGAGGGGATGCTGATGGGGGGAAAAAAAAATAAAGTGAATGGCTAAAAAACAAGGTGAATTTGTTCATTTCCTCTAAATGCCCTTCTGAACATTATATACTGTCCTCCTAATACATGTTGAATAGTTTCTCATCTTTGAAGCCTAAATTTTTAATAATTTTGGGTGTGCTTACAATTGGAAGCTTTACTTACATAAGCCTTATTGCATTTTTTTATTTATTTATTTTTAAGCAGCAAGTGCTTTCCTGGCTCTACAGGTATTAAAACTTAMGGAATACACAACACAAACAGTGTGATGCCTTCTCTCACAAAATGAAATATTTGGGGATTTGTTCTGAACACCTTGTGTGGCTTAAGTCTTAGTCTATCCCTGTTTTCCAAAGATAGAACCAAGTCTTGTTTTGAGCTCTCATCCSAGTTTTACTCCTTAGCAGCCCAGGTGAACCCCAAGTGTCCAATGTCTGTCACTGGCATCACTGTGTCTCTTTCTCCTGGCTCAATGTTCAAGATTCTTTCAGACACTAAACCTATCCAGAAGGCCATGCCTTAATATTTCCCTTTTGGGCCAAAGCCTCATTTCCTATYGAATATTACAGAAGAAACGGAGAGTCCTATGCAATTGTAACAGCAGTGTTTGCCCTTGACAWAATTAAGGTTTAGACTGAATTAGTAATTCAACAGCAACACTCAGCCTTCAACTGAAGGAACATGTGGGCCCATTCTGGTATAAAAATCTATTAAAAAAGAAAGCATTAGTGTTCTCTACCCATGCCATTGACCTCAAGGAATTCAGGGAGTAATGAAAAATGTGTTATTAAATTACATGCATGGCTTTAGCAGGAGGTTAAAGCTGCTGATTCAAACTGTAGCCAGAACCATTCCAGAGAGTTTGAATCTCTAGAAATGACCTTTCTGTCCTTTATTATGAAAATTAATTATATTTGTTTCACTGCTTTTCATTTTTTAATTTGCTGAAAKCAGACATTACCATGTGTAGATCCTTTGTACATTCAACATTTAATTCCTTGCAGGATGCCCAGTAGTCTAAGAATTCCTGGAGCTAGTACTTTTGTTATATTAAGTATTCTTGTTATGGAAATTTTCCCTTAATATATAGCGCTTTTTTTATATATTACACGATTCTCTTTTTAAAACAATTTTCAAATACGGCCTTTGTAAAGTCCTATTCCACATGAGGTATTTTCTTTTCAGACAGTTATTAGATGATTAAGTATGCCGGAATGTGACTAAGTAGAATCATGTAACTCGGTAAGTGTGCTAATTACTGCTGGCTAAGCTGGTCATCAAACCTCAAGTCCATTAAAATGAAATCTGACTGGGCCAAAGTTGTCGCTCTATAGCGTTCTATATAATTTTATAGTGCATTATAGTATTCAGTTTAACTAATAAATAATGCACTGATCCATTGTGCTTCCCAGTAAAACTTTATCAGTGTTTATGTCCTTAARTGCTGTACATGGACAGTGAGCTCCCCTGAGAGCTACTTCGGTTTAGCTCTACTGTGTCTSCCAAAGGGCCCTTGACAACATCTTAATGCTCCTGAAAATCAATTTCTCAAATTTATTTTTGACTAATATTTTCAAGGCAACTACTGACCTGAGGATGTTTCAGAAAAAGGAGCCCGTGGTTTGTCTTAGCTTCTTCTCAGAACATTGGAAAGGAAACTGAACCTGTCTTGAGAGTCAGACCTCTGCCTGGGTGCGTCTGTGCACAACCAGGCCCGGCAAACTCAGTATTTGCCATGGCATGACTAGGAGGSAGAGGGAGGCGGTGGGACCTTTGAAGTAGCTTTGCACCAACAGAAATGCCTGGGAGAACTTGTTGCTCCTCTTGATGTTGGTCTCTGTATTTTCAGAATGTCTCTTCTGCGTGATAAATGGAGCATCAAGTGCTGGGACGCTACAGCAGAATAAGCTCAATCACAAACACCCTGCTCACCTTTCTTTACCATTTGTAGTATTGTACTAATGTGATTAAAAATRTAACAGTTTTATTCACTCTTTTAAATATTTTTTTAATACTGAGAATATGTGTACAAGTGTCAATGACTGCTCTTTTTTATATATGTTTTGAACATTATGATCCAACAGGTTGAAGTTGTGAAGAGTTCTTATCCATTTCTAGGTTATTTAGAGTACCTTCCCATAAGAAAAATAATTATTTTACCAAGGCCAGTTTGCATGAAGACAAACTTTGTGTAAACCTGGAGCTGCAAATCAACTCCAAACTAAAAGAGAAGTAACCTTCCTTACTATTGTCTCTACTTTGCTTGTATATTACTAATCACAGGTTCTGCCTCCCAGTGCTTTAGCATCCAGTGAGTAGCTTGTTCAAGTTAYCAGATAAGAGGTATGTCTTAAACTTATAAGTTATACACAGGTCAGATATATGCACCTAACACAGGCTGTTATGTGCTTCCATGTATCAGCCTCTGATCCCTCTCCCCTGCCAGCCCATAACTTTTTAATAAATTGGCCYATTCAATCAAATTTGAAGGCATAGGAATTTCAGATAATTAGTTCCTAAAGTTTTCMTGAAACTACGCAGCTGGATAGCGGGGATACACCCAGGACAACTACTCTGCTCCGGCAGAATTCAGCTTTTATTCATTGTTTAGGGCAGCAGCTGGCTGGCGAATAATCAGGCATTTGTTTTCTTTTTGCCTGGTGAGGATACAGGGTGGAGCTGAGGTACCAGAGTGAAAAGATTTAGGAGACAAAAGACAAAGCTGGTACAAATGGTACAAATCTAGTCTGCTTTTGTTTTGCTGTTCCCAGAAGAGCTTGTTTAATTAATGCTCCATGTTAGACAGAAAGGGGAAAAAATGTTTCAATGTTTTATCTGTTTGGAAGTCTTTCCCCATTTTGAAGAAATCAAGCAACAGTTTGGCCTTTGGGGCTTCATAAAACCCACTATAAAATCGCTATGCCAGGCTTATAACTTCATTATTTAATAATGAGCTTCTAGCTAAAGATCTGATGCTCCTTTCTTKTTCTGCAAGATGTTTTAACATTCCTCCATTAAGCTGGTGTAATCTGAGGCACAGATTTTATTGTATATTTTCTTAATTGAGCTGCTGCAGCAGATGTCCAGAAAAAAAATATTTAGAGGGCAGGACTGAAATGGTATGTTTAGAATAGTCATATATAGCTGTAGAGTCAGTTCCTTTTGCAGGCAGTGATCATATGAAAAWTGCTGCAGATAAAATGCTGTCAGATCATCCTCCTTCTCCAATCCATCTGTATAGTTTAATGGCTGGAAAGGGCAGAACACTTAGATAAATGAATTTATTTAACTAGAATATTTTGCCTAAAAGTTTTACTTTTTGCTTCTTATTTAAAAATTTTTGATATTTTTATTGAAATGACAATGCTGTAACTACATGATTTAGTTACAACACACAGYACCTGGATGAGCTGCAGCTCAGTTTTGTTTCTCTCTTGCCTTGTGAGAAACTCACTGTAAAGCCTGTGGCAAATGAAAGCCAGGACTTGTTAAACCACATGTCAGGGATTTTGTAAGTATTTGCTCTGGGATTCAAACGGACTCTGTTTAGTTTGACATGATATGTATATTTTTCTGTTGTAAAGTAGGTTTTCAGGGAAGTTGTTTGATGGGAGTGCACTCAGGCTGAGGAAACTGATTTAARTGAGAAAAAGAGTGATCTGTTGGCATTCTAGACACCTGAAACTAAAGTGTATGGGATTTTTATGGCTTRGTACAGGCTTTCTCAGTAATCATATCCTCACATTGTGCTTGATGATTCTGACTRTGTTGAAACCTTTCTAACCAAAGTCAGTTGAGTCAGTCAGAGGAGACATCTCTAAGTGGAAAAGGTGGATATAGCATAGCTGAAGCCTTAGGTTGAGCAAGTGTGTGGTTAACGTACAATCTGCAGGCAGTTGAAGCAAAAAATTAGTTCATTTGTCTTAGTATAGGGCAAACTTTTTCAGATGAGTTCCCAGGCAATGTTACCTTAAAGAAATGTTGGAAATTTGTCCTGAAATGTTGGCAAATCAATGCAGTTTCTTAAAATGAAGTGCTACTAAGCCTCTTTTTGTGACCAAACCCCAGAAATGTTTTGGTCCTACATTCCTGAAATCACAGTCCAACCTCTTACTCAAAGCAGGTCCGGTTAGACCATTCTGCTGAGGCCTTTGTCTGGTTAAGTTTTAACCATCTCCCAGTGATGGGGTTCCTCAACCTCTCTCAGCACCTACTCCAGGTTCAGCTTTCCTCATGGAGGGATCTTTTATTCCTTATRTTGAGTTGGAATTTCCCCATGTTCCAGCTTGCCCTGGAAATAGTCTGTCTCCCTTTCTCCTACATCCATCCAGAGACAGCTCCTTAGCCTTCCCTCTCCCCAGGGCAAGGAGTCCAGCTCTTGCACCCTCTTCTCCCATGCCCTGGCCTCAGCCCCTGAGCGGCGTGGGGGCCTCCTGCGTCTGGGCTCAGGCCAGCACAGCGGGTCTCCCCTGCGCTGCGAAGCCCCAAACTGGCCATGGTGCCACAGGGGCCAGATAGAGCAGAAAGCAGCAGATCTGTTGACTGGCTAGCAGCACTAGTGGTAACTGATTAGCACTGAAGAACCAGGCTTTACCTAATGCATACAGATGCCTACACTGTAGGTATCTGATACATTTAAACTTACCTCCCAGGCAGAAGTCAATAGAAAGAAATAGATGCTTCCATGTTGTAATTCAACTCACTGCAAGACACCTTTCTGAACAGGCCGAATGACTCGTGCCCTGGAAACCTGTATGTCTTTCTGTAAAGGAGCTCTGCATGACTCAGGTATGTTGTAGTGATGTGAACCCTGATGGAGCAGAATGGACAGTGCTATGCTTTTAATACTCTTTTTTTTTTTTTTTCTTTATTTAACATTGCCAACTGCAAGAGATTTACTGAGTGAAATTAAAAAGCCAATAGCAAAGTCCATATGAAAAAAGAGGGACAGAGAAACTACACAGTAATATTTGCCCAGTATACCCTCCCAATTTCCATGAATTTGTGGGTTATATTTCCAGAGCTAATAGTGGTGATGGTATTGAATAGCTTTCACTGAATTTTTCTTCTATGGATTTGTCCAATCTGTTTGAACATATGCAAGTTATTTAGAATCCATAGCACTGTGGGGCAAAAAGCTCTGTTGTGGGAACATCATGAGATTGCACAGAATAATGTTAGAAAAAGGATCTGTTCATGCGTTAAAGCATCTCTCACGCTTTAAAATTTGAGTGCAAGTACACTGTGCACAGCTCAGATGCAATTCTATTTTGAGAGAKATTTTTTTTTCTAAAGAGATTTTTCATGATGCCTCTAAGCCAAATAACTGTCTGATGACTTTGTAACTGGTAAGCCATGTTAGTATGTTTTGCTGTTAGTACGTTTTGCTGCTATGAATTCTAAGAAAATAACCTTAGTTTTTCACCAGCTAGCTTCCAGATCTATAAAGGCAGTCTAAGCTCTGTGGTTTGCCTATTCTTAAAAGTTTGCTTTATGAGTAAACTTACTTCTAAAACCTGACCTGTGTGTAGTACAATCGCAGCACATTTGTCTTCTGGTCTTGCCAGAGAAGTCTGACTCGAGCATCTTTCTATGCTCAGTGGAATTGAAGGATCTAATTTCAAGATGACTCAGCTCTTCACAGGGTCAGATGATGGACCACATTAGCTTTCTCTTCCCTTATGCTTTTGTGCAGTAACTCACAAATACAAGCTTTGATCATTAGAAATTATATATCTCTTACCAGAATAAAGAAATATAATCTTTAATCTATTTATGAAAGAAATGTTTCATCTGTCAAGGTTCTTAAGCCCTGTGAAGTGCCATAAGAGTTAGAGATGCAAGAAGTCATTATTGTTCATGCTGTATTGTTCTCTAGAGCACAATTTTACTTCTAGGTTTGTCAGAGGCTGAGAATTGCAGGGTTAGATTCATTTTATATAAATGTTATTTTATGCTATTTTTCTTCTGTTGGAGGATGAGATTTTTTCAGCTGCTGTGATGGTGCCTAATCTTGCTGGATAAAGAAAAGAATTTGGGACGTAACCTCTCGTAAGATACCTCTGGTATTTGGGATGTGACATTGCAAGCAATTAACAGACTGAACCTGTAGTCAGTGAATGTGCCGTTATATGCTTACATCTTCTGTGATACCGAAAGAGCCATACTTCAAATGCTYAGATTTCCATCCATGTATTATCTGAGTACACATCACTGAGATTTTGCACAGCCCTCATTGAGGCTGTGTGAACAGAATGTGCATTAAGTGGATTATGCATATGAAGTTATGTAATTACGTTGCAGTGTTCCCCCCCTGTCTATGCTTTTACTGTTGCAGGATGAAAGAAGAATGAAAATGTTCCTAGTTCTTTTTGCCTTAAGACCACATGGAAAGCAGTTATCTTAGGCTTGGTTTAAGCAGAGATAAATCAAATACAAAGCATACATTTTTAATGGAAGAAAGAGTTATGAATGCCTTTAGCAAAAAACCTCCTTCCTAAATTTTCTTAGCTCTGTTTCACACACTTTCTAAACATCCTTCAGGTTCTCATAGGTTCTCATTTTTACTTTAATCTGATGGTTTCGGTGACAGATTATCAGAACGCTTGTTTTCAAAACGATTGTTATGCCATATAGCCTGTTTGAATATTAAAAGGTTTGTGATGGTTTTGCAGTTCCTAGGTCATGGCTGAGCTGGAAGCAGGCCTGGGAACACAGCAGCATGCGTGCCGGCCAATAGTGCAGGTTGGGCAGGGATAAGTGGCAGCTGGTGTCATGGGGCCTTGGGAATAGGATGGAGATTTTGCTGCTATAGAAAACTGCCAAAAAAAGCGTTTGGGCTATTTTTGTTATAAAATGTATACATTAGCATGAACAGTAAAAGACTTTGTAGTGGTATCTGATAAAGGAGGGTGGGGGGAAAGTAGACAACCAGGATTTTTTTTCCTCATTGATGTGAGGAGGAACTTCTTCCCTGTGAGGGTGACAGAGCCCTGGCACAGGCTGCCCAGAGAGGTGGTGGAGTCTCCTCCTCTGGAGATCTTCAAAACCCGCCTGGACATCACCCTGTGCCCCGTGCTCTGGGTGTCCCTGCTGAAGCAGGGGAATTAGACTAGATGATCTCTAGAGGTCSCTTCCAACCTCAACTGGTGTGTGTGTGCGTGTGTGATTTCCAGCATCTGTGCAAGGCTACTTAAATTCAAAAATGTGGTTTGTAGGCCTCTCGTCAATGTTGTTTAGGTTGCTGAAGAGAGTAACTCTTTAAAAATCTACTAAGACCAAGTCAGATTTCTTGAAGTTGCTTGTAGGAGTGGTCTATAAWCTTAAAATACTTATGTTCCCTCCCTTTCACTATTGGAATGTTATACGAGTCTTTTCTGYCTCTACTTCGTTTCCATGCTCTCCAAAGCAAAGTCTCTTTAGAGCTATATGCTTTGGACAGCTGCAAAGAATCCAAATGTTCTCTTTTTTTTTYCTCTTCTTTTTATTACCATTATTTTTACACTTACTTGAAAATTCRTAAAACAATAATATACCTGTCTGACCTCTGAAAGAAAGCAACCTTTAAAGCTGAGTGGGGAGAAAGAAGACAAACCGGAGGTAGTGGTTGCACATCAGAAATCTGAAGAAAAACTGTGCTTCTTTCCCTCTTTATCTTTTACTTAACAAGACATTGCAAGACGTGCAATGAAAAAAGCAAAGTCCAAAGGTAGGCATAGACAGGTAGTGGCTTCCAAAAGGGAGAAGAAATATTACCAAAAAAAAAAAAAAAGTGACACCCTGCAGAGAAATCCAACGGTACAATTCTCACAGACAGGGAAAAGCGCTGAACTAAGAACCATTAAACGGAAAAGTAGGAACAATTCCAACAAATAACTGCAATTCTGACGGGAGCCACTAGGAGGTGCGAGTTGCTCRGTGTCCGTTCGCGTTGGGCCGCACAAGGCACCAAGGAGGGCCCCGCCGAGCGATGCAGGGCAAGCGAGTCAGKGACAGCCTCTCCTTTCAATCAAACGTTTACCTACGTGTTTTGCAGTTTTCCTCTCTTCCGAAATGCTTAAGTCTGCGGGTTTGATTGCTGGTATGTGCAGAGAAATAGGYGGAGAAACAGGGTGTTTTAATATCCTGAGTTCTTCCAAATAGCTGTGCTGTGCAGGTAGATAAAGACAAAGAAGCTAGGATTTAGAGTTGTTTAGGAATCTATAATGCTGTTAATTGGAAAAAAAGAAAAACAATTTGTCTAAGCTGAAATCCTTTATGAAAACAGCCAGCAGGATCAAAATCTTGTTGTGGTGGAGGTTATATCAAATATATTGACTTTTGGCACTCTAGAAACAAGAATTTAAATTGAAAATGACACTATAAAAAATAAATTTAAACTAATGGTAATTACAGAAGATTGAAAATCAAGTGTTTGATATTTTTTCACAATTGAATATTTGAGTTGCTTTATTTGTTGTTTATTTGATCATTTTGTTGGGGTTTTTTTTTTGCCCCCCTTCTTTTTTTTTCCTCACCAGATCATCGGCATGCACAAGGGGATGCTTTTTATTTTTCCTAAGTTAAGCCACTTTTGGGGCTTCTCAGATTTTCACTGGATGACAAAACCATTTCTTTTTGTTTCTAATTGGAAGACTTGAAAGTAACAGTTTAACTGTCTTTGGACTGTCTTTGTGTCCTTAATCAACGGTTACTTGTCCACTTGCTGTTCCCTGACACCCACAAGGCAATCCAGAGGAAAAGAAAAAAAGAAAAAGAAAATCAAAAAGAAGAGTATTCCTGACCTATAGGCGTAAGTATCATAGGAGGATATAACTAGAACGACTAGAAACTTTGATGCAAACAACAGCTTCTGGAGAGAGCCCTTAATACTGTGCCTTCAACTACAAGGGTCTTCAACTACAAGTGGAAAGCAGAAAGTCAAGATCTTAGAGTGTTTCCCATAATCATTAAAATGTGTGAGAGAGAAGAAAAAATATTATAAAAGTGTTTTGTGGGAAGCATAAAGCTTGTTATTTCATTTTGCTCAGTCTCCTGGGTATTTATAGATACTGGTGTGCTGTACTGTGTTTGGCTAACAAGATCAAGAGAGTCSTATCAGAAAGTGCTTAGTTTAATGA
Organism: Eudromia elegans; assembly: GCA_003342815.1. NCBI lineage: Eukaryota > Metazoa > Chordata > Aves > Tinamiformes > Tinamidae > Eudromia > Eudromia elegans. Next base: position 2,549,684 of record PTEX01000038.1, on the reverse strand, counting down.
CAAGAAAGCCTCAGCTAATCTACCCACGACTAAGATGAGCACAATTTCCTCTCCCATCACCAGGACATGTATCACWGTGGTGCACTTAAAATCTCTGAGTCATAAACGATGGAACAATACTACAAAAAGGAGTCAGACCTAACAGGCTTCTACAGATGTCCTTTCATGTGGTCACTGCCTTCTTTCTATGTTTAAAAACCTTCCATAGACCCAAGGAGTTGATGATTACTGGTAGAAATATATATAAGGTGTACAAGGATTTGGATTGTCACCTACCAACGCTGTTGTCAGAGCTTGATCGGCATTTTCGGTGAGAGAGTAATAAGTGATTGCACACACATTTCTGCCTGCTTTGCTGCKTATGCTACAGTTAAAATGCCACAGAAATTATGAGCTCTCTTCTTCCCCCTGCTTGTGTTGGAAGGAAATTGGTGGATCCTCTCTTCTGAGGCAGAAAGGTTGGAGGTTGTGTCCTCCTGAAACTTGCCCCATCAGGATTTATTCTAGTTTACTTCTGGTTTGTAGAGGAGAGGGAATCAAACCTTAAAAGCAAGTTYCTGTTCTGATGAACGTGTAGGAGGAGGAAATGCTACCTTAGTTCTCCTCCTTGTAACATACATAAGAGAAGGAAAATATGATTTGGAAATTAAACAGTCAAATTAGTAGAAAAGTGGATAGTGGCCTAAAGGATAAAGACAGTGTTTCCAATTTTTGAAAAGTGACACAACTTTTAAAGGAGAATTGTCTTTAGATAAGCTTTTTCTTTGAATGGGCTTAAAATTCAGCATTCATCACTTCAAGCTTTAGCTGATGTCTGGTTTTGTCTTACACTTCAAATAGGTGGCATTCAGCTGAATCTATCCTGGTCAAAGATGTGTGACCTCCTTGTTTTACAACACGGGCATTTAGTATCTTCTGTTTATAACCGAGTTACTGCTGCTTTCATAATGCCCAAGGGAATGAGAATATTCTCTTTCACTTACTTGCCATTTCTGATATTGAAATAGTCTCTGAGCATCCTACTGTGAAGTTACAAAAAAAGCAACATCTATTTTCTAACTCTATCAAAAGACTACTTTGTTGTTGTTGTTTTTAACTTGGAAAGGAATTCAGGTGATATCATCCCTCCCAAAGCAGATGAAATTTTATACTATTTTCAGAGCAGGATTAATGAATCTGATTTTTCCTTGTGTGTGTGTTTCCCTGCAGATACATATTTGCATTACCCATAGTGTGCATTTTCTGTGCACCATCTTCCCACAGTTCTGCAGTAATCTGTCCTTGAACGACCATCTTTTGTCTTATAGGGATGTCATAGGGATGTCTTCAGTGCATCTAGGCACTAGTTTAACCTTTGCCTGCTTGAAACTACTGCTTAATTCCCAGCAAAAAATGCAGACTCCAGAAAGCTACTGCAGCTTCTTGGTGTAGCTAATGTAGAACTCAGTAGCTGCTGTCATTTTATCTTCATCTTTTAGCWTCAATGTGGTATGGATAGTTCCTTTGTGCATGCTTCGCCATGCTTCCTCTACAAAATCTGGTCTCTATACCCTTCACTTGGCTTTTCTTCAACTTTGTTGTGAAGGTGAATTCTTCACCTTCACCTTGCTGTGAATTGTTCTCTCTTTATTTATGAAAGGAGAAACGTGCCATTGCCATTGTCTTCAGGACCATGTGATTTCTGTAGAATTACTGCTCCCACAGCTTTCTGTGTGTGCCTTTATTAACAGCTGTCAAACTGTGCAGCAGGTTATACAATTTAGCCATTTTGTACTCCATAAAATTCACCTACTCCTTTTTGGTTTTTGTTTTTTTGTTTATTTTGTTTTGWTTTTAGCTGTTTTTGTTTGTTTGTCTGGGTCAGGTGTGATAGCAGCTCTCATATCCATTTCCAGTTTCTCACTAGGGGCAGGATGCTATTAGACAGAACAGTGAAGTTGTGTTTTCCCTTTGTATTTTAGTCATTGTTAAATTAAACTAAAGAGATTCTGAGAACAGACATTAAATTAAAGTTGGAATGACCTTAAGGTTGCACATACACACACATATATATACTTTTTWTTTCTACCATACAGTGCAGTACTTGACAAAGTCTGACTGGTGAAATATATGAACACAATTTCATTTCTGAAACCCCATTTTGAAGCCAGTGCAGCAGTCCCTCTAACGAGCCTCCATTGCTAAGGGTACGTTTTCCCAAGACTTTTCACTTGGAGGCTGATAGATGCTGTGTGCCACTCCCATCCCTTCAGCATCCCTGCCCGTGCTTCCTTTCCCGGTGCCCTCCACACTGCCCCAGCTGGTAAGGCACCTGCAGAAGAGCAGTGGGCTTGAGTGTCCACTCTGCAGAGAAGAGCTCTTCATAGCAGGGCAGGACACATGCGCCCCCTAACACACACTCCCTTTTCACCTGGCGTCAGAGGCTCCCTCAGCTCTCATAAACAGTCCAAGCCATGCCAGGGCTCTTCTGCCCTCCCAGGCAAGGGTTTCCCCTCTTCCCTCAGACATTGCAGAAATGCAATACTGRGGATCAGGCAGCTGCTGTCGGGCTCAGAGATGGTCCCTGGGGGGAAAAGAGCACCATAAAAATCACCCAGTTTGCTCTGTGTGCTGTGCGTGCTCAACTAGGTTTGGCTGAACCCGTGATAATGTTAATGTATTCTTTCCATGCGATCCTCAGAAGTTCATGGGCACTTGAGAAACCCTCAGACCTTCTCTCTCATGCACCTCATTAGGAAATATATGTTATGAAACTTAATGGTGCCCTAGTGGAGAGAGCCTGTAGCACAACCCATTTTTGGTATTTGTAGTCCTCTGTGAAAACTGATCCTGTAAAATATTGATTGCTCTCTGGCTTCAGTTTGGCCTGAGGGAGACTGCTGTTTTTCACACAGCTCTCAGCACCTCACAAGACTGTGCTCTTCAGTTCCACCRTGTGATTGTAAGTGAAAGGGATTAGCGGGTGGGACCTTCTTCTCCCTACATTTCTAGCAGCATGTGATTTTTACACTAGTATTTCTAGCTCCAGATTCAACTTTGCTACAGTAACGGCTTCTGAGCCGTTCTTCTGCCTGTATAGCAGCTAATCGATGGAGAAGGGTTTCTGGCATCTTATCTACACAAGGACACAGGGCACAAGGACAAGTGCAGGGTCCTGCACCTGGGGAGGAATAACCCCAGGCACCAGGACAGATTAGGGGTYGACCTGCTGGAAAGCAGCTCTGCGGAGAGGGATCTGGGAGTCCTGGGTGACAACAAGTTAACCACGAGGCAGCARTGTGCCCTCATGGCCAAGAAGSCCAATGGGATCCTGGCTGCATCAGGAGGAGCRTTGCCAGCAGGTCGAGGGAGGGGATCCTGCCCCTCTGCTCAGCCCTGGTGAGGCCACAYCTGGAGTAYYGGGTGCAGTTCTGGGCTCCCCAGKACAGGAGAGACATGGAGCTGCTRGAGAGGGTCCAACAACGAGCAACCAAGATAATGAGATGAATAGAACTGACTAAGCGAGCTGGACCTTTGTAGCCTGGAGAAGAGAAGATTGACAGGAGATCTTATTAGTATGTATAAATACCAGAGGAGTGAATGTAGGGAGGAGGGGGCCAAATTCTCCTCAGTAACRGCCAGTGACAGGACAAGGGGTAGTGGGCATAAATTGAAACCCAGGCAGTTCCATCTCCTTGTGAGGAGGAACTTCTTTCCTGTGAGGGTGACGGAGCTCTGGCACAGGCTGCCCAGAGAGGTGGTGGAGTCTCCTTCTCTGGAGATCTTCCAAACCCRCCTGGATGCCACCCTGTGCCACGTGCTCTAGGGGTCCCTGCTGGAGCGGGGGGTTGGACTAGATGATCTCTGGAGATCCCTTCCAACCTCAACCATTCTGTGACTCTGTAACTCTATGATCCCTTCCCTCACCTAACAGAGGAAGGAAAAAGTTAACTTCCTGAAAGCCACAGAATGAAAAACAGAATACAGCATTGACAAACAGAACAGAAAAGAAACTTTTATTTAATCACTTAACAGATTGAGCTTACTCTTGTTAAATAATTTGCCATAAAAGATTCCTGTTCTGCTCGGGTTCTGGTACCAGGCTCATCACTAGTTCACAGCTGAGAGGGACAAAACATTACAAAATTGCACACAGATATAAGAGACAGCACAACATAATCATGGTAGGAGGAACATCAAGAAGGAGTCCAAAATGCTCTGCCTTAAGAAAGGCTTAACCATATCCATGAGAGAGGATGTAACAACAGGTATGTCTGATTACACTCTTGACCTTTCCCATCCTTATTTATAGCAGATTGTAACTATTATTTACAGGCATCCAGGATTAGACTTTTATGTGTTGCTGATGGCTTACAAATAGTTTAAAGTCATCTAGTTTGAGGGCCTATTTTTTTCTAAGAGGCATGTTCSTAGTCAATGGGAGAAATTGTATTTTCATTAATTATAATTTCAGCATGGCTGTGTTGATGTGAACTTTAGTCACCTTACAAAACCCCAGTTGGTTTAAAACTAGGCATTAAAGGTAATCTCGCATGGGCACAGAGAGTCACTAAACAAAAATAGAAGCTTACGTTGTAAGAGGTTTAACGTAGCCATTTAAATGCAGTATTCTTCTGAGTTCTGGTCATGAGCAAGCCTCCGGACCTGAGAGACACAAACCCAGAAAAGAAAGGAGACATTTGCTGTGTAATAATATGGGTGCCACTGAATCGTTACCAGGTGATGGCCCTGCCCCAGAGATGCACCATTATTACAGCAAATTTATGAAAGAGTGCCCATCTGGGCAGCTTAGTCTGCATGAATTCAAGAAACTTCTGGGTCTGCAAGGGCTGGATCCACAGGGAGATTTATACATTAAACGAGTGTTTGATATCTTTGATCTGAACCAGGTAAACCTTCTTTTCTTTATTTCTTTAATCTCTTGCTATGGTTTTGTTGGTGAGCTGCAGCCTGCAGGCTTTGCGCTCTGCTTGCCAGACTGCTGCTGGGGAGAAGACTGCAATCACAGTGCACTGGAGGTAAAGATGTGGGGCTGGGCTTTGAGTAGGACTTTTGCAAGTACTTTCATTTATAAAATATCAGGAAACAATTTTGGAAATGAGATGCAGTTTGTAGTTCACTGTTTATTCTTCTATCCTTTGCTATCTGCGTTCTGTGTGGATGTATCAGATTATCAGATGCTCAAGTACACATTAGTAAGTTTTCACAAGAGTGTTAGAGGGAAATATGGTCTCCCTTCAGCCGACAAGGAAGCACAGTGCAGAGAAACAGATTTGCCCAAAATACTTTACTGAACCTGTAGCACAGAGGAAGTGTGGTTAGGATGCAGAGATAACATCCGGTGCCCAAGTTATAAGACCAGAGAGACTACCTGAATGAAAAGGTAAAGCAGCTTCTCTGGGCTGCATTTCTAATTGTCTCCCTGCTCGTGCAGTAGCTACTTAGGATTGCAGTCAGATGTCCTAATGTCCAGTTGTCTAGCTGGTTCCCAAGCAGATAAGATATTTTCTGTATTTGCATAGAGATAGGTCAAAGCTCTCTACTAATTCTGTAAAGCACCTTTCACTGGGTGATTTTAGACCATGGGGTTGTGGAGGAAGAAAGAAAAGACGTCTGCAGGTCTGATTGTCCATAAATCCTCTGATAAGTGGGGAGTCTTCTAGGTTTATTTTGAGGACTGCCTTGAAATTTTAGGTTCTGGAGACAGACAAGTTGAACTTCCCTCTCACTGCAACACCCTGGGGTTGGACTGACAGCTGCAGGACATGCTGACTTTTTAGAAGGAACTGCCATCCCAACAAGCTCAGCCGCTTCACCTGTGAGACCGAACTCCTCTTTCTTACAGAGAGCACTCTTGCTGCCTCTCTCTGAACTGTCTTCATTCCACTTCATTCCATTGGCTTCATCCCCATCTTCCTCAGATACGCCAGGATCAAGGGTGTAGGATGGAAAAAGGGTGTAATGCTCAGGAATTCAAGGGTGTAATGCTCAGGAATTCAGTATCACAGAAAACAAGTGGGTTTTTCTTCCCATTGTATTGCTAACCATTACACTTGCCAGGAACGTACTTGTGGAATGTACTTGTAGAGCAGGGCATGGCTGAACAGCCAATATGAGAGAAAGCTTTTACTTCTACCGTTACCTTTCATGTCCGCACTCAGCAAAGTTTGGGAATCACAAGATACTAGGCCAAAGAGGGATGGCCAACGGYGATACTGTAGGCTGAAGCGTTTGGTACAGCCACCTCTCCATGAGGATCAGCTGGCTATGTCCCACAACAGGACTTTGCCACCSTCCAAATGGGGGTAGGGTCACTCACCTCCGCCAACCATGTGTTTGGTAAACTATTAAACACTTGGCCATTGAGCAGAGACTGTAATCCTTGAATGACTCCTGGAGGGCCTTAACACTGCTCTCCTCTGTTGAAACTTCTAGCAGAGCCAAGAAACACCAGAAAAGAGGACATACAGGGACTGGAAGAGCGGCTGTGCTAGGGCCCTCCAGGAGTCATTCAAGGATGGCAGTTTCTCTTCAGTGTTTTTTTGCCTGTAACTCGAAGCTGAGCTGTGGTTACAGCAGGAAACACTGAACCTCCTGCAGTAGAATGAAATATTCAATTTGATTCTAGGCAGAACTGAAAAAAGTAATGATCTGCAATTACCTTCAAAGCAAAATAATAAAAACAAAAAAAGAGACACCTAAGTTCATAAATGTATTCTAATCACCAGCCTCTGAGCATTTGCAAAGTTATGGCAGATACTGAGAGGCTCAAACATGCTAAGGAATGACAACAGACAAACAGAATCAAACCTGGTACGCTTGAGATCAGCATAGATTTTTACTCAAAATCAAGATGTAAAGGAACACTTTAATGATGCAAGATTTGAACCAGCTGAATTTGCGCCAGCCTTTTATAGATTTACAGATTTGTTGTGTTTGAGTTTCTATTAAGTATAATGATTTCATTTTTCCTGCTGTACAGCCTGGATTATTTTGTTTCTTTTTCCAACATTGTTAACAGCACTCTGTTTTTTAAATTTGATTATACTGTTTTTCCTTTATTACTGAAAGTACTGAGTACTACTTTTTTTTAAGATGTCCTTTTAGGGAAAAAAATCAAATATTTTTCAGCATGTTTCTAATGCCTTTTATATCATTTAGGTGGAAATAAAGCGGTAACAGTAGTTTTTCAGTGTAGGAAAAATGAATGCTGTATGTTACCAATGAGGTAAAATAAGGTGATTTCCTCTTTCCTTATGTTCACTTTTTTATCCTGTACCCTTTTTTTCAGCTTTTTCTTCTCGGTGGGGATTTTGGCTGAAATACTGGCAGTAGTCCTCAAAAGTGCTATTAGTTAAGCACTTTCAGTTAAATACATATGTGATGACTGCTCAGTGGATGGTTGACTGGGCATATCACACTGCATGATCTTAAAAAGCAGTTATGACTGTAGTAATAAAGGGTCATTATTCTTTTGTGACATTCTGTGCATGCAGGCACTCTACATTGGTAAATAGATGATAGCCTTTCATCKGCAAGCCAGATAATAGAAGTATGCAATTGCCTGTACAACCCACATGAATTTGGGAATAACTTGGTCATCTAGGCTTTTGCTTACATTTGCCTTCCCTCAGTATTATAGAGATCTCTCAGATTCGTAGGTCAAGTTCTGGTTTCCTTTTGCTTTTGTGCGCTTTGCTGGTTGTTGCTTCCTATAAAGGTCATTATCGCAGAGTTCAGCCGAGTATGTAAAACTTCTCAGTAGAAGCCTTTCCCTTTTTCGTAACAGKACCTTTGAATGGAAATGCTGTTTAACTAGATGGCTGGCCAACGTCAACCTTCTCCCATCCTTCCCTCAACYGTCTGTTTTACAGACACATGATATGATTTTTTTTCCTTGTCTGAATTTGGTGGGTAGATAATATTGGGGTTTAAGTGTGTGCTTTTTTTCCCATTTAATAATTAATYCCTGGGGCTTTTTTTTCATAACTTCTATTGCTGACATTTATATTTAAAAGTGAGGGGAATGGTTGACAGTTGATCTAAATCTAAAGCAGCTAATTTGGGAAAACTTAAGTTATTTAACCAGGCCCTCTTCCCTCAGCACATGTTTTGTTCTTGTGTAGGTTTCTGTTTTCTCATGAATAGGCATCTGCTCAGAAAGCTGTGTTAAAATGTTAGGCCTCAGATTAACCTACAGTACCAATTATAGCAGCTTAATGCTTCTTCAGTTAGGCCGAGCCAGAGACAATGAATCACAGAACAATGTGATAAGACATTCTTAAAGCTACATAGGCTTTCTGCTTTATATTTAAGAAAGGTCAGTTTAAAAACCTCTCACTGGTAAAGTGAGGAATCTTTACTGAAAGCCAGTAGGAATTATTGAAAAAAAAMCCCCACAGTAGGGGATTTTATATCACTAGTAGATTGTATTTCACTGCCTTGTTAACCTTGTTGCTTCCAGTTTATGTCTATTTCAGACATCTTTCCCCTACCTTTAAAAAGGATTAAATGGATTTCCATTGGGGGGAAAAAAAAAAAAAAACTCAATAAGCTGGCAGTAGTGAAAAAAGATTGTATTAGTGGAACAGTTTTCTTCTCATTTCATTCAACAGAAGGCCAACTTTTAGAGTTGCTTGGATTGTTTCAGGTTACAGATAGTAAAGGAGCTCAGCTTCCCACTCATGGCAATGGCTCTGCTCGGTGGGCATACGACAAGGAGGGGAACATACCCGCAGCACAACTCAGTGTCATGTGCAGGCCAAACCAGGTTAACTCTGAGCATTGCTTTAACTCACCATAAGGACAGTGCCACGCTGGCTATGTGGCTTCAGSACCTCAGTCACTTTGCATGTTTGTGTTTGGAAAATCACTGTGCTGCAGAGGTCCTCAGACTCAGGGCACCTGCTTGATGGACAAAAGCCATTTTCATTCAGAACCCTTTCTCTTGGGGTTGGTRATACAGCCTCCAAATGCCCCGAAGTTTTCTTCTCAGGATGGTACTTCCTGAAAACTAGCCATTGCTTGTGGGTAAGTGAGTGCAGACTGCCTGTTAATCCAAAGGCAAATCAAAGGCATGAAGTTTGCAAGATGTCTTCAGTTTTTCCAAGTGACAAAGATGCTAAGTCAAAGCTTTTCATCCCTTCCTTGATCTCTCTGGAAAGCTTTGCTAATAAGTAAATAAATAAATAAGTAATTGCGCTATTGAGTTTTAAAGTTGCTCTTCATCATTATTAGCTCTACAAAAGAAAAATGCTGAACATTCAGAACTGTAATTGCACCGTAAACTTTTCTTGAGTTATCACTAGGAGTGCAGGAGTTAGCATTTAAGCAACCATTTTATTCATGACTCGTTCATTAATACTAGCAAGCATTATTTATACAAGGGCATTGGCAATGTAATAAATGGTGGGTTTATCTTTTGTCACAGCTTTCCAAGGAAAGCCTTCAAAAATAATGTTCTCATTAAAATACAAGTGCAGTAGAGGTCATTTTTAAGAGACTCCTTTTATTAGGTTGTTTTAGGGGAAAGTGATTTTAGTCTTCTCCACTCTTAAGCAATTTGTTACACAACAGTAAGAAAGCTCCAACCAAACACARCAGTTAAGCAAATAAAGCATGGTGACCTCCTCCTGCTTTTTTATTCCTTCTGCATCTCAGTCCATGCATTACCGTCATGCACTCCTTGTTCAGGCAGCCTGCTSATAGATTTCAGAGATGAGAAAGCTATGTTTATCTAAAATGTGATGATGTAGATCTGCTTTTCTGCAGGAATATGTAATATGYATTTTTGGCAGATTTTTATATCATTCAAGACTGAGGTTTCACCAGTGCTAAAGGAGAGAACATTTCCAGAAAAAGAATGCGTTATTCCAATAATATATTGGTAGCTGCCCTTAAATGGTACTAAAGAAAATAACATTGTTATTGTAATTAGAATATATACACTAAAATCTTCTTAAAGTTGGCATTTATTTTTGTCTCTCTATTGATGAGATTTACTGTGACATTAAAAGTTATCTGAAAGGCTTGGGTCACTTAATCAGTGTATTATTGTCCACCTTCAATAGCTTGCAGTTAGATTTGCTACTGCTAAATGTAATAATTGCATAATGCAGGGTTTCACTGGTGGGGTTCTTGTGACCCATGAAGAATTCACATGTCATTTAACATGTGAAACAGTGTACRGGCAATGGGATGCTGCCACTGTACTTCGCTTATTGCTTATTTTGACATTAATTGAAACTAGCCACAGGAATAAGTGTCTGTCMCTTTGTAAGAAAATTGGATTTTAAAAGGTAGGATAAACTGTGAAAAGTAAAGAAGATTGCTAGGATTTTGGTATGTAGCACTGAAGGAAAATTATACAAGTCCAAGGCATTTTCTGCTAGATCTTTTCTGAAGCACTGGCTAGTCTCAGTAGAGAACAGATTTTTTTTTTTTTTTTTTTTCTGATTTCTTGAGAAAGTTGGCAGTTGCAGGAAAAGATGGGCATTCCATAGCAAGGAGTTTAAGAAATCTTTAGATGAGTAACCACCTATTGATGTCAATCTTGGCTCATCTTTCTAGTTTGTGCTTTTTCATTTAGTATTTAAAGTAGCTCTATGATGAACYTGAGTTGCAGATTAGACTATAAAGAAAGAAAATGCCAAAAGGAATCCACTTACAAATTTTAGGGAGAAAGCTCTAACAGACTGTAGAATAGATAACAAAATAAGCAAAAATGGGTTAAATAGAACTTAAATAGAACTTAATTTTGTGGAGAAATCATTATGTAGCAATGTAATTGAAATCTCAAATTATATCTTTTTTTTTCCCATCTGAAGAGTTTCCCTTCACTCCTTGTACTTTGCATGATGCTGACAGGTATTTGAAGGCAGGTCACCATCCCCTTCTCTCCTTAACCCCTTTCCTCCCTCCTTCCTCTCCCCTTCCCTTCCTACTCTGTCTTTCTGTGTCTTCATAGTTTGGGTTTTCAGGGAGAGTTATCTGATTTTGTAGTCTGAATATCGATGTTACCCTCTCTCATCATAGCACTATGAGAAGGATTAGCCATGTATCTCTTTGAGGGTATTGTAGGAGAAGACATCATTTCATCATKAAATTCTCTATAAAATCATTGGCTGTGCTTAAGCAAAGCAACGGGCTACCACCTTGCCCACGGAAGTTATCACTCTTGCCTTTTCTGATTTTGAACCCCTATATGCTCTCACAGTCACCCATAATAAACTGTGCACACTGGGGGTGTTCATAAAACATCTTTTCTTTTCCTGACACTCATAGCTAATGCCTTGCAGAGCCAGAAATAAAAGCCTGAGTATTAAGAAATTAAACAACTTCTAAACTGCAAACTAGAGAAGAAGAGAATAGAGATGTCTCTTAGCCTGAAATAACCTTTCAATCACAGGTCAGAAGCATTCATTTCTTGAAACACTGTCTTTATTTTTTTAATTGGTATGTATATGTACAAGTTCTTTCCCCATTACTTTTGGATACARTCCAACAAAAGCAACAAATTCAGACCATTTGCTTCTCCTTAATCTGGAGTAATGTTGCATAAAATTATCTCAAATATAAAGTAACCAGCCYGATTGCTGTAAATAAAGAAGACAGTAAATTATGGTTGGCTGTACTTGAGGTGGTGTAGCAGTATCATTTTTGGCAATATGTATAAATAGCTTTGAATGGACTGTACCCTTGTAAAAATTCCCTTTATAAAAATATTCCATAGAAGTAACAGAAATTCACTTTTGTKCCATGAATATTTAGTCTGTTTCCATGAAACAGTAACTCTATTAATTTATAAAATGTTTTAAAGAATGTTTTTGTTCTACTTCTTTAGCTACTCCCACAGTGTTATTTTCTTTTTTTTTCTTTTTTTTTTTCCAATTTGATTTTATGTATTCATTCATTCAAAAAAAAGGCTATAGGAATCTATTTCCCATAATGGTGGGTGCAATTTCACAGTTAGTTTTGTTTTCCAGTGGCATGGAATAGCACTTACCACTGTGACAGGTCTAACTTAGGCAATAATTTCCCATCATTACTAAAGGCCTCTTTCAACCATATCATAAAATGGTCATTCCAAGTGCCCCTGTCCCACAGAGGAGACCCTGCCTTAGGGTGCATGCTCGGTGTGGATGTGGTTTCAATCGCTGCTCCAGGCATTGGTCCATGGCATGGTTGAGYGTGCCCGTACCTGAGGCCCTGTGTTTCCCTTGCAGTATTATATATGCATGAAATTGAAGCAAGGGCATATTTTCCAGCAACATGCACAAGGTGTGTTTCTCGTTTGTTTGTTTTTAATTTCATCTAAGTAAAAACAAATCAGCGGGTACTATGCAAGCTTTCACTGAGCTTGCTGCTGCTAGCTAATGCTGTAATTTTGTCACATTAYGGGAACTGGCAAGGAAGATTAACATTGTACAATTAAGCCTAATTACTTTAAAATATGATATTTTGAGAAATTATGATACAGATAAACGGAAAAGTACTTTTAGCTGGAAATGGCTAAGGAATATATTTCTTTATTTATAGAAAATTTATGTATTTTTAAAAAGTGCATCCGTCACCTTGAGAATGTTTTCTTTTTTTTATTGCCATACTCATTATTGGTAAAKCTGTTAAAGTCTCTGCCTAGCTTACATTTTCTTCTTTATCCTCATTATCATTCAARGGCTGCTTAGGTATGTGCATAGTATGCAATTGCAAATAACATCCCTGTTAGTGCTAACAGAAAATGAACCAAATTTTGGAAAGGATAAAGCCTGCATAGAAATGCAACAGAATCTTTRATTTATTCACAAAGTTATGTAGTGACACGAAATTGATAACTGCTTTCCTGTGACAAGACTTGACCTATTATCTTCCTGTTTTTATGGAAATAAAGATGTCATTGTCCATTAAGTGAAGAAATGAGTTTATTAACTTCTTCTTTTCTTGAGGTCTTTTATCCGACAAGGTCTGTTGAAAAGCTAATAACGTAGTGGAGGAAATGATAGCAAATATGTTTAACTTTTGGGAGGATTCTTCCTTGTGTACATCCCTTGAGTCACTGATTTAAAAAACACATGATCTAGGAACACCTGAGGAAAATCTCCAAATAGACCATTTTCACCACTAGAGGATGTGTAGATCTTTAAAGCAGTTTTTCTGTAGGCTTGTCCTGATTCATTCTTGGTTTTGTTAAGAAGAAAAATATGCTTGCATTTTCAGCAAGAAAAAAAAAAGTTGTTTTAAAAGGAGAAAGAGATTCCAAAAAGCACAGGTGAAGGCTTGTAATGAAAAGCTGACAAAGATGAACTTTAGCATACAGGAGAGGGTTGCAGGTAACCATGTACTTGGATGATGACACAGAGTTTGTCTTCTCTACAGCCCTCCTGAGTACAGCCCAGTGTCTCCCTACYTTTTTTCATAATCTTGAAAGAAAGTTGTGAGTAATGGTCAAATGGTCAAAAATCAAAACAAATTGGTTGTTGTATTAGCACTTAGAATTTCAACAGGTCTCACCAGGTGGCCTAAGCACCTATCAGCTRGGGAACCTAGCTGGTTCTACATTTCCAATTCACCTAACACCAAATTCCTGATATTTTCTAAGCTCCAAATAYTCACAGGTCCACTTCATCAGGATCAAGCAGAACTTTGTATAACAGGCTGCTAAATGCAGCCTTATCTCTTTACGTAATGACACGTATGCAACTTTCATGCAAATGCTTAAAGATTTGGGGCTCCTAATTTTCTGCTTCTTTCTTGATCCTTATCTGATAAGCATTGCTTGCCAACAGTTTGCCAGCAATATGAAGGTGAATAAATTTCACCTTGTTGTTGTCGTTTTAACCTGGGACACYGGTCTTTCTGGTCACACTYTGTGCTGGAKTTCTCTTTAAAGCCCMCAACTCTAATACCACATSTGAGGGATATGTCATAGAATCRYAGAATRCTTAAGGTTGGAAGGGACCTCYAGRGGTCATCTAGTCCAACCCCCCTGCACAYGCAGGGTCWCCTAGAGCACGGGGCACAGGGTGGCATCCARGCAGGTTTGGAAGRTCTCCAGAGAAGGAGACTYCACAGCCTCTCTGGGCAGCCTGTGCCAGGGCTCTGTCAGAGAGTCACAGATAGCTCTGTATTCAAGAAGGCAGATATAGCCATTGTGGAATAGCTAAGAGTATTCAAAAGTCAGCAGAAAGCAAAGTGAAGGGAGAGAAATGCATTCTTAGTTAGTTTGCCCAAGGCAGAGAAAGCAATGCTATATTCAAAGTAAGTGGCTGGATAGAAAGAGAGAAGCATGTAGGATCAGCTATAAATTGCACACAGTTTTTCTGAGCTGTTGTAATCTGCTGTTTGACATGAGCCAATGTTATAACCTCTTTCTTCTGCTTTATTAAGCTTAAGTAGTATTTAAAAAGACTAGGAGAGAAGGTGGCTTAACGTTCCAAGCCTTAGGCCTGAAATACCTAGACTGTCTATATTTGCACACTTGCTAATCCTGATAAGGTTTGCTGAGCTATTTATTCTTCCGCTGTCAGGTTGAGGTCTGTGCAGCTTAGAGATCTTTCAGGAGCAAACCTAATATCCACAGTCCCGGAAACTCCTAGTAAAATAACAAGTTCACAACTCGTAGGGTTTTGTGGAGATGGAAATTGCCCCTTTCCCTACGGAAAGGGGCACAGCCATTGCTGGATCCATCGTGGCTATCTCGGTCGGTCATGCTGCATCGACACTGGTAGGAAGTTGTGTTCAGTTCAGACTTGTGCAGCTATAATGTGGCTCTCTGATTCTTCTGCCTCAGCCTTGACTTACAGAGCTTGTTAAGGTCAGTTGTACATTTGCAATTTTTCATTCAACCTTTTTATTGTATTTTATTTTTAATCTCTGTTGAAATAATTTGAAGTTGCTCGGAGTTTTTTAAGGGTCTGTGAAGATTAGCCACACTATACTAGGTACTGAAGGATAATGCCCTTACACTTCCAAGGCTGGACTATTAATTACTGTTGCATAATGTTACAGCTCCTTCACCTACTTTTCCTTCACGGGTCACAGATCTCTGTTCCAACTTTGTAACAGTGAGCAGCCTCCAGCAATTTTGCCAGACACTATGGAGCAATAATATCTCATAAAAGGATAAAATTAAATTGCCTTGTTCTCAGGAGATCGTGTAACTAGTGAGCAGGCCCCGTTTTATGTACTGCTTTGACCTTGCCCAGCTGCATGGACATCTCAAGGTATCTGACACAAAACCAGATGGACGACMCTTGAAAATCTATTTCTTTCTAGGTAGGTTTTCTAACTAGTTACATTCACACATACAGAGATGCTTCMAATAAGTCTGTTTTCAAAAGATAAWTCCTCAAGCCTCGATACGATTCTTTACACTATCATTTGCCCTAGAGCTACCTAGGTGGAAGGGAACTTTTCTTTACTCAATCACAGAATGGTTGAGGTTGGAAGGGACCTTCAGARACCATCTAATCCAAACTCCCTGTGCGAGCAGGGTCATCTAGAGCAAGCCTAATGCAGGCTCTGTCACCCCTACAGTAGGGAGGTTTCCCATTTGTGCCCATAGCTGCTTGTCTGTCCTATTGATGGCCACCACTGAAAATAGTGTGATCCCAAAGGGACAAGCCACCTCCCCGTCGGGGAATCGAACCCCKGTCTCCCGCGTGACAGGCGGGGATACTCACCACTATACTAACGAGGAGTTGGGTAATTACTGAAATGTTGTTTAAAACCAATTTAGCTGTAAATTCTCTAATCTCTTCCTTTCAAAGCAGCTCTTTCAGAGCTCCAGCTCAGTTTTGCTGCAGCCTGTCAAATAGCAGGAAGCTGGGCTCAGAGTCTCAAGCCTTCAGCTTTAATATTTCTTTGTCTAGCCACAGTGTCACTGAGCTTCTTTTGCCTGTCTGAGAGCTGAGCAGTGGTAAAAGTCTCACAATTCCAGGAGCTTTTGCTAACAGACATCACGCTGCTAACGTGGCGAGGCTGCTGAGCAGGCCCTTTGCCTTCCTTGAAACCTGTTGAAATTACTCTGATGCTTACAGCTCATCATGTGCTAAAAAGAAAAGGGGAAAATTAKGCTCAGTGGAATCAGTGAGATGTTTCCTGAGTGTAAGAGCTTAGTTGACAAATTAACCTGACATAACTTCATGGCTGTGGTTAGCTTAGCAAGTTCCAAACCCTTCCACCCCAAAGCAAGGGTCTGGCTAGAGACAGAGATCTGCCTCCTTGCCATCATTGCTCCACCTGTGATAGACATCAAAAACCCTGCAGAACACCCACCCCCCCGCCATGAAAATCAGGCACTGGTTTGAGAGAAGAGGTTTGTGTTGGTTGTTACAGTGACCCAGGTGTGCTTATCTGAATAAATAATGCTTTTTCTGAGAGGGTTGGTTTAAGAAAAAATGGATCTCTCTGTCACTGTTCATGAAATGAGCTAGTGGCCAGAGTGGCATCGGAAACACCAGGTACAGCAGATGCGGAGCATGGTGCAAGGCCCAGGCAGGGCACAGAGGCAAGAGCTCATCTTTCCTTCAGGAGCATAAAGACATGGGGCCAGACAGGGAACGACAGACAWGGATACAACAGGCGACCAAAGTCCRTCCATGAGGCAGGGCCAGAGYAGAGCCCCAGAAAYGTCTSAGGGGTCCATCCAGGAGACAGCCTAGCTACAGCACAGGCCTGGGAGATGGGTCATGGAGAGCATCGAGGCAGCGTGACCTCCAACAAAGCCCAGGCCTTGGCCTAGTCCTGAGCTTAAATGGGCTGCTGGGCCCATGGCAGAGGGTGGGTGGAGGCCCCTGGTGAGGCCGGGCAAGGCTTTTAGGGCCCATGAGTGTCCTCAAGGCCCTGGCAATTCGTTCTACATGATCAGTGAGTTCTCTCCCCAGCTTTGGAGTCTCCTTTTGTGTTTGTCACGTTAATCAAGCTGCCAGTTTCAAGGGACTTAAAATATAGTCCTGTCAGTTAAAACAAAAACAAGTATACAGTATCAAATGTACACAACTATAATGCAGTCTGATATGTCCTTATGCTTGTCATCTGTCTAATCAAGCTCTTAGAGAACCAAAAAAAACCTTTTTTTTTTCTTTTTTCCCCCACTAAGCTAAGCTGTAAATCCGGAGAGGCTGAGGAACGCCAAAATGTCTTTATGTCTGGCCTCCAGGAACATGTAAAAGGGGTTTTGAGTATTTTTTCAAGGCTCTCAGGGCCGATTCCTTGCATCCTTCTGTTTCCAGGCACTGCTGTTTGCCAGGGAGACTGCCAAACTCAGCAGATGCAGAAAAGCAACCATCTCTGCTTCCCTAAATAGCAGCCCCTCGGGCCCATTTGAGGAGATTTGCCTCCTCTTTCTCATTATATCTTGAGAGTGTGYCTTGCAACCTTTTCCCAATGGTACAGCGCAGAGATCCATTTTCCTTCGGGACTTCTGTGGGATTCCACCATAACGTGCTGCAGCTGAAGRAGGGAAGGGCAAGCTTCATATAGGCACGGGAAGTCAGCCTAAACAAACCCTGACTATGCATAWATCTGTCCTGTGTTCTAAGCTGTCATATAAGCAAGTTTCACCACTATAAACTCAATTTAACAAAAAATATTCCAAAGTAGACATTTGGAATAATGGTGTAAAATGCCTCAATTGAATTCTTTGTATCTTCCATCACTTCTGATCAGCTCTGCATATTACTTTTTATGGTAGCCCTTTGYTTGTGACTAACTGACTTCCTAATGAGCAAGAGGTAATTTTTTGGTCCACTGTACAGTGTGAAGTTTTACAAAGTATGGAGACACACAAGGACCAGACCCACATACAGACTCCTCTGGTGAAGGATTGTAGAGCAGCAGATGGGTAAATCAGAACTGTAGGGTTTTCTTAATAACGTTGTAATGCAATAACTCCTCAGTATCACAGAACCACAGGATGAGCATCATATGTTACCGTTATGAACGTTTTCATCATTTAATGCGCTTTCCTGAGGCTCTTGGATGCTAAAAGAGCAAGCAGGATTTCTCTTTATTGAAGAAAGCTTTYGATACATGCAACAAGATTAGTACAGCCTTCTACATTAAATAAAAGTATTCTTTTCTATTTATAATATGTGTTTTTGGTTAGTGTTAGGAAAAAGAAAACAGCATTATTTCCTATCAATCCTCCATGCAACCCTTTTGGTTCCATATTGCATAGAAATAGTGATAAGACAGACGTGATTACTTAYTTCTAGTGCACAGACTGCTGAGGTTAACACATGGTTGATGGTCTTTGCATGTCTGAAGACTGCAGTTGATGCTTTACTAGCAACTGCACTTTTTCTCACCTGTGTTTAAGATGTGTTTTTCCTACCTTGGCCTGCACTCYTTCCTGCTTGGGACAGTCCGAAAGATCTGTCAGAACAGCTTTCCATATATCCAGCAGGTTAGGCTGATGGTTACATTTTCCAAAGAGCAACAAAAATGACACCAAAACACAGGAGGAAAGTGAATACTATTTCTCAAAATTGAAGGTCAAATATTTTGGGAGAAAGGAGAAAATAAGTCTGGTCATAAATATCCAATAAGCCTCAATTTCTGGTTTCAGGAAAGAAGCAGCAGTGTCAACTGAATCTGACCATGTTACTTGTAGATCTATAAAATGAAARGATGGAAATACAACCTGGACTTTCTGTTAAATATTTGATGTTTCTTGAAATTCAAGAAAACTGAATTTTTTTTWAAAAAAAGAAGGAAATTCAACCTACAGTGTCAAAAGAAGGAAAGCTTTTAGTACTGGGCTTAATCATGACAGAAAACTTGACAAATTTACAACCAAATTTCATTTCATTTAAAGAGCAACTGAAAGGTGTCCTTTTTTAAGCTGGATTTGCAGTTAGAGGAGATCCAAGAACCAGAGCAGAACCTGTGCAGAACATCTGCGATGCAAGGGGCATCCTGTACATGTTCTTCATGTTCAATTTCTGCATGCCTATTGAGTCTGGTGTGTTTGAAAGATTGGMTATACATCTCATGTGACAATCTGCCAAGCTGCACTGCAGTGTAGGGCTTCTGCATTCCAGTCAAGGATGTAGCAAACCTGGCTAAAAACCACTTAACAGAAAACAAAACAAACACTGCAAGTATGGCAATGAATAACACTGTATATATATAAGACTTATTTTCCTTTAGTCTAGCAGAGTYTGGAGAATAGAGTAAAATCTGACTGCAGAACCTCAAAAAGGCAAGATCTATGTGGATGTATAAAAAGAAAAAAAAAGACAAAAGAAAAAAAATACTAAATCTACTAGATAGTCACCCAGTCTTCTCTTGTTAATCAGAGGCCATCTGAAATTGATGACAGTCTTTCCAAGGTTTTCAAAGGGCCTGGATTCTGGCCAACATAAAAATCACAAATTAAATTTACCAGCTGTGAATTCTTTTAATATGTGAATGAGAAACATTTGGAGTACGTATTGTCCAAATTGAGCAACTGTTTCTCCAATCTTGAACACATTTTTTATAGAAACAGAAGAATTGTCACACTGGCTTAGACCTCTGGACAACCAAGTCCTATCCTTAACAGGTTTTCATCAGATACTTCAGGGAAAGAAGCAAGAAAATATGAGATTAAATCAATGCTCTGTCTCTATGAATGTCCTCCAATCCTCAGTATTTAGACTGATTTATGATTTGAAGGTTTTATATCTCTTCTTAAATGTGTCAGTCAGAGAGACATGACATTCATATGGATAACCCACGATATCTGGACACCTTTCCAAGTTGCTGGTTACCATTTAGAATACTTGTTGCATGATGTCTCAGATGTGCAACACCTGGAGCAGCCCTATTACACTGCAAAAGCCTTTCTCATTTAGTACATATCCATGTGAATGTAAGTAGCAGTTCTGTAGAAATTTCATTACTACCCAACCCGGAATATCCCAGAATTCCCTCTTTTGCATTTGGAAGTCTACCAAAAATTGTTTTTCTTCTTAGAACTATGTCAATATCAGTTGCTCAGAAGAGATTGACTCGCCAAGTTCTTGAGCAAGAACAAAATTGTCTGTGCTAACACTGTTTCTGTAGTGCTTCCATTTGAGCTCATCCTTTTTAAACACCACAGGAGATTTCTATATTAAGTTACTTCATAAATTTGATGACCTGTTTCTAAGAAATTGCCAGAATGAAAAGAAAGTCAATGTTGTTAAACAGTTTTTCTCTCTCTTTCTCTCTTAGGATGGATTTATAGACTTCTTGGAGTTCATAGCTGCAATAAATTTGGTTATACGAGGCAAAATTGACCAAAAATTGAAATGGTATTTTAAGCTGTATGATGCTGATGGAAATGGATGCATTGACAAAAAAGAACTATTAAGCATATTCACGGTAAGCAAGTTATGACCAATAGCAAATGCATGTAATATATCATAWTGCCATTGACACAGTTGTATGTCATCTGTTGTAATGGAGTGTCTGCATTTTCCCAAATGTTTCACAGCTGTAAAATCAAAATTGCTATCACTAGTGACATTCTTGCCATTATTTTCTTGCTTGCTGAAGTAAATGCAACTGAGCAATATTTTACTTAAACCATAGCTCTACAGGTATAATGCTTTATTGAAAATGAAAAACTGTAGGAATAGCAGCGACATTATTTTGATAAAATATACTATAAAGCAGGAGAGAACTGAAGCAATATAATGAATAAAACAGCTGGTCACAAGTGTTTGTGCCAGTAGTGTTGTGGAAAAGTGGCTTCTCAAACTGAGTTTTTGAAGAAAAATAAATAAATTTTGGACTATTTTGATGACATTTATATAATAATATTTTAATTATTATTGAAAGACCATTGGATTTGTTTACTATAAATCTCATTATCCGGTTTTCAGTGAATAAATTGAGGAAATTAATTTTATCATCAAATCATGCAGTGTCATTTTGACACAAATATTGTAGAATTTTTTGCAGAAAATGAGTCTATTCCAAGCCCATAAAAGTAAAGCAGTATAATTCCTCCTTGCAAAATTCCACCCTATTTATCAGCTTGGCTCAGTGAAATGATGTTTTGCACTTCAGTAGTTGATTTCATTGGAAAGGTAATATAGGGTGCTCTGCAATTATGAATGACTTTTAATACAGCTCCCTAAATGTACAGAACGTGTTACAGGTTTTGCTACAGGTAGCATATAATCTAAATAGGGACTCAATGTTGCAATAAACAAGGAAGGTACTTTTTCTGGATCGTGCATTCCAGCTGGTCTCCAGCTAGTCGCTGTTAGAGCCTTTCAAGAGCTGCTGTCCAAATGAAAGGAACTGGAGCCAGACCAGCCATGGCACCATACAAAGCTGAGGTATCGCCTTCTAAGGAACTGCTTTCTAAAGGCATGAGGAGAGGAGGCCTGTCTTTGATTTCTCCTCATTTGAGGCAAGCTAGATATCTGCCTAATGTAGATATTTTCCATCATGTATTAGCCAAAGGCACTGAGGCAACTGTTTTTACCCATGAAGAATTAGATTTATTTTAATATAAAGAAGATGTCTTTTGTTTTTAACTTACTGGTTTTAAAAACTGCTTGTTTTCTCCTCTTTTGGAACAACTGCACCTTAACCTAAACCTGCCCAAGTCAGTTAAGGCTATTTCAAAATAGGCAGGCTCTAAATAAAAATAAACATATGGGCTTGCAGACACTTAGGGTCCGGTTTATGTTGAGCAACAGTAAACAAGACAATCTCTAAAAAGATCTATCAAATCTGAAACATTAAGTAGTCTTGTTACAGCTTCATTTGTCCCTACAGCTGTGCAAACTCTGGATCAGCAGATCATTATTAGCCGTGAAAACACTTGGCACAGAACCATGCACTGCCAGTGCCTTTTAACTGCCTCGTTAATTTGTTTTATTACTTAAGGTGAGGCTGTAGTAGCCAGTGATTAAGTCTTTCAGGAGTCACTGCTTTGCTCTCAGCACTACAACAAAATTAACTGTGACAGAGGTACAGCTTTCTYCCGAAAGCTACATTGGGATTGGCTATATGGAATACCCAAAGTATCTGAAATGAGACTGGATAACACAAAATATTGTGTATCTGTGTGTGTAAAATTTTTACTGCCTTTTGGAAGTCTGTGTAAAGTAAGATAAAGTCCGTGATGGTCACACTAGTAGAAATATGCCTATCTTACACTATAAATAAAATTAGTTCTAAATAACATCAGGAGCATTCTGATAAGTGTCCCATACATGTAGATATTAGAATAAGTATAGTTTATAAATTTGCAAGTTCTATTTATCTTTCATATTTTCTCTAAACATAAATCTTATATAGAAAAGCAAAATCATGCATATACATCTTATGCATGCAAAATTATGCATGTACATATATTAGGCAGAGCTATGTAATTTGCATGCATTTTCCTAGTCACTTAGTAACTGTCATACTCATTCTGAGGACAACTCTGTAACCACCGGCTTAAACTTCTGTTTTAATGTTTGCTGCATCCAGACTGTTGGTTATACAGATTCCTAGTTCATTAACCAGAATAATCACCATCAGAATGATCACCACGATGCAAAAATTGCAATGTTGGTGACTAGGTTAAAATTTTGCAAATATATGAATTTGCCCCTTTACTCCAARTGGCGGGTGTCTTTGCCACAGAAAAGGTAGAAAGGTGACTTTAAAAAAAAAAAATTCTTTGGGGAATAAGTAAATTCTTCCAACTTTTAGAACTGCCAGTCTGACTTTATTTGTGATCACTAAGTTAAACATCTTCTAATAGAAGAGTGCCTGAGGCTTCTCATCATGTGCTTCAGCAGTGAGGAATAATGCTAAATCACATAGACCATGGGGCACTCTCCAAAGGCGCAGACTTCTCCAAGGCGAGATAGAAATGCTGACGTGGGATCTCAAGTGTGTTGCAGACCAGAGGTGGCACATGGCTTCAGAAGACCTTCAGAGATATGCAAATTAGTGCTGTAATCTTCACGCTGTATTATGTTAATTAAATTTTGAATCCTCATTACTGAAGATTTACTCGAAATAACTATTTATTTAGTGATTTTGAAAGACTTGGTGAACTGAAGGTTTGCATCCCAATTACCACAGCTACCAGTGTTTTGTTTTCACTACTTGATGGAGAAAAGTCTGAAAGAACTTTCTGCATTTCTGTTTTCAGGCTATCCAAGCTATTAATGGCCACACTAACCTGTCTGCTGAAGAATTCACAGACATGGTATTTCAGAAGATAGACGTGAACAATGATGGTAAGAATTTAGGGGTTTTTTTGGCATTGGCAGGTTTTTGGKTTTTTTCCCTTGAAAGAAATTGTGTGATCAGGAAGGAAGTTGAATACACCACTGAAGAACTAAGTGCTTAAGGTGAACTAAAGGCCCAAATCTGTTCTTCTTTACCCACATGTCAACAGCATTACTTCAGATTTTCAGTGAAATATAAGCCAACTGACACAGTTAACCTGGCATGGGAATTAGTACAGTAGTGGCTAAAACATGGAGCTCTTGCACTGTTCATCCAAATTGCCAGTGCTCTGTATACATAGCAAAACAAAGGTGTGATCAAGGAATTTTTTAGCCTATCTGTGATAGYTTGAAGCATCTAAAATGTGTAAGARTAGCAATGGAGATGCATGCCTGCACCTGCTCTGACATTTTCTAAGGAYTGAACAGCATATCTGATGGCCCTTGAAGTCTGATTGCTGACACGTGCTATTAACACCATGATGTTGTTGTTTGTCATGACAGATAAATTTAACTAACTGGACTTGCAATTGGAATCTAAAACTTTAATTCACTGCTTTGGAATTGTCTCTAATGGAAAACATGTCATATGGGAAGCTCTTCATTCCTATTTGTAATCACAAAAATCCTCCTTCTAGTTGCAATTATGTYATGCATCAACTACGGCAAGTGACGACAAATTAGGAATATTAAGAAAACATTGCAGAGGAAGATAAAGTTCCAGCTGGGGATTTAGGGTGCTTTAATGTCCACTTTTGTGGTCGCATTCAACACATCAAGATTACTTTTTTTTTAAAAAAAAAAGCTGTTCTTAATATATAATCATAATACAGTCACCTTATGATGTATGTGATTAACCTGTAGAGGATTCGATGCATTTTGGGGATGAATGCAATTACAGACTCCAAATAAATCTTTATATTCTAGAACCTAAAATCAATTATATGATTATTCCTGCTTTTGCCTCTGCTTTGCCTACATATTTATTGTAAGCAATAGCTGTATCTGAGCTGGACTATGAGCTTGAAAAGATAGCTTGTGTGCCTTTCATTTCAGCAATGAGATGCCAGGACATGAATTATTCAGTGTGGTCCTCATAACACTCCTATTTCAAAGTGCCTTCCATACTTAGCTATTTTTTTCAAATAGCTGCAAAACTGTAAGGCAGCAGGATTGACTGGAACTGCCCTCAAAGAGGCAAATTTCCCCACGTGAATCTCCAGCTATGCTGTTCTCTTTAGTCCTTGTCCATGCTTAGTGAAGCGGGGGAAGACCCATCGCGCTGGAGAGGAAGCAGCCTTTGCTGCAGATGCTATTTTCACATGTTACAAATGTTGATCATTTCCCTGTTCTGCAGCAGAGGAAGCTTCTAAAGCTGCAAAGAACCAAACACCACACTCGGAGGATAAAATTCCAGAGAGCACTGAAATCCCCAAACAGCCAGAGGCCATCTAGCTGGAGCATTCACCAGAAGTGCATGTGATTCAAGTTGCTGCTTGCCTTTGCCCTGTGGTATACAGCTGTTTTGCTGTTTGCCTGGCCTCTTTTMATTTCTTATTTCAGTGAGAAACCATCCATTTTAATGATTTTAATAAGAAAATTTAAACTGTTCTCAGAGGGGGAAAAAAAGCTAACTTTAAACCCAACTCTTATTTTTAAACTTCTTAGAGAAAAACACTGTCACTGGAATAATTTTAATGAACACCCCCATGTAGGTTTCCAGCAGAAATATACCTAAGACTGACCTAGGACTTTGCGGAAGAAAAGCAGAAGGAGAAAGAGGAAGGTTGCTAAAGAATATTCCAGTCCCTCAAAAAAAGAGATTTTATACTTGTCTTGAGACTTCCGTACCCTATTTGGAGGTGAGCCCCCAAAACAAGGTCTACATCTCCATTTCATWTGTTTGGAAGAATTTCTCTAATCAAACCACTTAACTGATTTTTGCTACATCTTGCTATGGCTCTAAATAATCCTACTAGTCAATGCAGGGGGGATGCCTGGTAATCCCCGTAAATCACATTCTAATCTCTGTTAAGGGCAGGACTGCCAGCTATAGGCTTAGCTCCAGTCAACCATTTTTCACACACTTCTGCCAGCAAAGACACTAAACACTCATAGCTGCCTTCGACTTCTGTGAAAGCTGTGCTTGGTATCTTTGAACATGGAAAATGAGTCACAGTTTTTAGACTGGATGCAAAGCAGGGACACTTTAGAAAATATTCTCCCTGCATTTGTGTGTCAATGCAAAAGTGAGGAACGGGGATTCTTCTTGGGGCACGGAGTCTGGCGTGAATGCCTTTGTGTTGTGCTGAGGGTGATCGCTAGTTTCCTTGGTTTCTAAGAAGTATTTGATTTTGTTTTAGGGGAACTGACTTTAGAAGAGTTTATCAATGGTGTGGAAAAAGACAGGAACCTAATGGAATTAATTACAAAAAGTTTTGACCTTTCCAACGTACTCAAAGCCATACAGAACGGCAGGAGGCACAGCATCTGAAGGCTTCACTGATGGATGTAGCATCTGTGTCATCGTTTGCGAGGAAGATCACATTTGATACGCTCAGGGAGCTTCATCTTGTCAAAGCTTGCCTGGACCATTCCAGGCACCCAGCTCCTGGAATAACTCTCCCTCTGAACTTCTCTGTTGACCACGCATCTCCCTCTCCTTTTCCTTGTTCTTCTCATTCATACCTGCGGCAGCGACAAGGCACAAACCTTTGCCCACATGTAACAGAAAAACTATTTGATGCAGTACACATAACTTACTTGGTCTCTATGAACACTCTTTAGAGATATTGAAGAAACAATGGGAATATCACAAAATACAACTTTTCTAGAAGACAAGGAGTTAATGCATTTCTTCTTTTGCATGTGGGTTTTTAACCTACTATTTAAGATGTGGTAAGAAACTTCTAGATGGGATTAGTTTCTGTCTGGATCAATTAAGAATGAAGCCTTGTTTGCATTAACATTTGGTCTAATCAGTGCTCAGAATAGAACTGGATTAACTGGGAAACACCTTAATCAGCTTAATGTTACAGASATGTGTATCCTGTTTAAAACGCTGTTTACTCCTCTTGACATCTGTAAATTAAAATAATGGGATGTTTTCCTGTTGGAAATTCAATTACTCTTCTTTCAAATTAACCTTTGTAGAAATGAAAAATTTTACATTAATCCTTATAGAGTAGAAGTTCAAAGAACAGCTAAAACCAAATTCCGTTAAGCACCAGAACGAATGTTGTTTGGTTTCCCAGAGATTTGTGTCTTTTGATTTCTACGTCCTCCTCTTCCAAACCATTCCGCTTCTCAGGGGGATCTGTCACGGCTGCAAGGGACAAAAGGTACGAGGTGTCACGACTGGTACATGCTCATGGGGTTGCTGGTCCCTGCCAAACAGACTGCTTCAGAGCTGACTTCTCCCTGCCTTTCCCTGCATCTCCCAGGGAATACTAATTTAGGTATTTTTGTTCTGCTCAGGTACCTCGGCAAAAGCTTTTAACAGTTCCGTTTGAGACTTGTACCTTCTTCCAAACTGGGTTGCAATCACCTCTGAATGTGGTGGCTGTTAGGAGCAAGGGGATGGGATTCACAGGCTGCATGATCACACAGGCCTCATTTATCATGGGGTGCCAAGCTAAAAACAACTCACCTGATCTTACCAAATAAGTAACAAGATTAATTCTACAAGYTGAATTCCCAGGCTGCAAAGGGAAAACTCCAGTTCTCTCTGGTTCTGTTGGCACTAGGTCTCTCTCAAGTCTGCAACAGGTTTTACTGAATYACAAAATTCTAAAAGTAAGTTCTCCTTGGCTGACAGTGTCCTACAGGCATCACCATAATTCTAGTTACTGTCAGAAGCATCAACTTTACACCAAATAATTTGTGAATAAATTGTGCAGGATGAAGGAAACAKTTATAAAGATTTCAATATGAAAATGTTTTTCTTCCAAATGCACTTCAAATCCATGTCCATCTGCACAAGATAAAATGTCCTCTATCTCTGTGATTATTATTCTAGTTTCTAGTTTGATGAATRGGATATATTATGAGCATGCAAAAAGATCACTTGACATTATAAACAGTTCTGACATTACAGCTCTGACATTTGCATTTTTTATATCCTTTCTGAAAAAAGAATGATGCATGAGATTGCTGGTGGGGTAGGACTTTAAATCTGTCTATTTACTTATAATTGACACATTAATATGTAACTGTCAGTATCAGTTTTCTCAACCCGGACTTCAAAATACCACTTTTTAATGTAATGCTTTTGCATTTAAATTCTGTGAGGGTGGTGTTCTTCAGAACTGGCTCAATAATATTTAAAATAAAACAGTCCAATCTAATCTGTTTGGGTGTATAAGAACAGCTTTGTTTTGGATTCTTGCACATTAACTATTGAAGTTACTGGTTTACACTATTTTTATAAAGGGATTTTTAAAAAAGAGTATTTTCATTTAAATTTGCATACTTTTTCTGTGTMGCTTTAGTTATATGATGTGAAATACCAGCTCAGGAACAGTTTTGTGTTTGAAAAAATAATGAATGTAAGGATATTATTAGACATCTTTTGTGAAACTATTTAAAGGAGTGGCTGACATGCTTATTTTCCACCCTTTTATATGAAATAATTTAGCAAAAGCCCATGTAATTAAGATGCAAATATTTTTTCTCTCTGATATAAACACTTTGACATATCATTTCCAAAGTACTATTTTGCAAAAATTTACCTACAGCAACTCCCCATGTGTTTGGGAATACTCCTCGGGCTTTATTTACAATGCTAGATTTTTTTTTTCCAAGGTGATTACCCTAACTTTCCTTTGACTACTTAAGCACCACTTGATGCACAGATGCTTAAAATAATTGCATCCTGGCCACAGCTGGATATTTATTACATTCTTCTAAATCTGACAGCTGCTTATCAGGTGTAGTGGTGAAATCAGGTGGGAYGTGGAAGGGCCATCAAACCTGATTCCCCAAAGTCTTTTTCTGAGGAAGTTGCAAGTTATAGTGGTAGCAGTCAAGCTGCCTTGTGGTGATGAAGGAGCATTGTAAATTAGCCCTTGAGTTGCTTATTACTATTTTATTAGACAACACAAAAGGAAAAACAGTGGCCAAGTGTTGGCTCACTTTACGTCTATCCTTAGCAAATACACAAGTGGTTAATGGTGCCGAGCTRCTGATTCAGGAGGCTCCTGAGCCTACACAAATGCTTTTGTGACGAAGCACCCGCATGGGAGAACAAAGCAGCTACAGACCATGGTTTGAAGAAGCATCATGGTCAACAAGACGGATGACGGTGCCCACGAGRAGTGTGTGGAGAAGCTAGGCTGCCTACACCAGGATGGCAGAGAGATATGAGCTCAGATCGACGTGCACCGTGAGCATCTGCTTACTCTGTCTTACTTCTATCACCATGTTCACTTTGGAAGAAAACACAGGTATGAAATGAGGTCTGCACAGCTGGGTGTGCTTAGCTGACCAAAAAGGTAATTGGTAGTTCCCCCTCTAATAAGAGCTATTTTACCATTAAGAGATCCTCATGACTTTATGCTCATTTTATTGCATCTGTACAGCTAAAGGTAATTAGTGTGACAACGTGTAATTCAAACAACTTGTAATTATCCTAACACTATCTCTCTCTCTTTTTTTTTTTTTTTCTTTCTAGTTGATCAACGTGCTAAAAGAAAATACATAGGTAATTTTTATTCTGAGAATCTGGAATTCAAGGCCATGTTTTCTTRTAGATATGAAATTGCTTAAGCATTAGTAGGCATGATTAAATCTACATTATAGTTACATATCCTTGAAGAAGTGGTAAGAAAGCTCRTTATGGTGTGAGAAAGATATCAGAGCTGCTTTTAATTTCTGACCTCATGTAAGATTAGCTGCACCATACAAACCATAGCAGCTAAGCTTTCAAAGTTCAGGTTCCCTGTGTGCCAGGAACAGGTAGATACTTGTCCATTTTCTTGAGGAAATGGTCTTAATATCTACCACATGGAAAGAAGACTTGCAGAATTATAGAAATGACTGAAGGAGGGTTTTTTAAATACCACCTTAACAACTTCTGCTAAGTAGAGCTTTTGTCAATGCAGAACACTGTTAAATGGACACAGTGCAACAGATGACCATTTAAAGCTACACTAAATCTGAGGTCATTTGATGCTGCCAGCGGAGTGTCTTCCATTTTGTCTTCTCACTTAAAAGGCCTGTTTTAGGAGATCCTCTCCATTTATTGTAAGTGTTGAAGAAACTGCAAGAAACAACCGGATATCCTCTTTGTTACCTGGCATAGCTCCTACAGAGGTGTATCAGGGTCAGAAGGGATTGTATATACACAGTGTACACAAGCCATATGTACCACCATGCATGCAGCAAGGCCAGCTTCCTGCTAAATCCTCCAAATATTAATTGCAAAATATAGTTGAGGTTAAAAAAAAAGGTGACTGTAGACATTTCAAAACATTTCAAAAATAGGAAAYATACTCAGCTTTGCACTGGATTTTTGATGTGTTTTTCAGTAGAAAGCTGARTGAGGATAAGTATAGCTGAGTGAGCTTAAGTATATGATTTTATCACAGTTAAAACGGTAAATTCTGYATGTGAGGGATAGTGCTGGGCCACTGTTAATTGCTCTTGACTTTTCAAATGCCAAAGGAATTTACCACTCAAAATGTCCTCACAGAAGCATTCAACAGCACAGMACARTATGTGTACCTCTTCTTGCTCTTCAGAGTGCTCGATAGCTGTCCAGGTTACCAAGGTACCAAGGTGTGCTTTACACCACACAGAAGTTTGTATTTCACTTTCACTTTGGAAAGACACCGAATATTTTTTGCCTAAGTCACTGAAAATTCTCTGAATGGCAATGGTACTCCAACATTTCTTTTCATAGCTGGGTATGAGTATCCAATCTAAGCAGAAAATGTTTGGTATTCCTTCTTCCTATCCCTTGAGCCAGCTAGTTTTCTGGCTTTTTGAATATACGTATCAATTACAGATTTCCTCTCTACCTGCCCTGGAAAACTCAACAGCGTGCTCCGAATGAAAAATTAATGTGGACTTAGGGACCCTTCATGGTCCTCCACAATTCCACTGATTGCAAACTGGAACAAAATTTCTTCATGCTAACATCTAAAGAATATATCAAAATCTTGATTTATTCAGAATCTTATTAACCTTTTATGAAGCAGTATTTCGGTGGGCCACTGCAGAGAGGTGAGGGAAGGAATGAAAGTTTTTGAGAACACTTAATAATAATAAAGAAAAAAAAAAGTAATGTATTACCACCACTACCGTCTTCCTTTTGAAAAGCAATGAAATATTCATGAAAAGGATTGACATAACATCGAGGGAAATGARACTCCCATCAAGCTTTCAGCATGGGTTTTCATTTTCAGTATCCGTTYACATATTCCATCCCCTCTCCCCAAAGCAATAAAAATGATGGTGTTTTATATTGATGGTGTACCTCGAGCATGTAGCTTTAATGGACTGGATGGGAAGAGTTTGCACATTTCCTCCTCTTTTTATTTAAATTATAAATATTTGACAAACTGCTTCTATCCTGGAGGAATTCAAATCTCCTCAGTTATAAAGTGCAGATAGATCACTATAAAAAAGCTGCTAATATTTGGTGAACATTTGTAATTAGGCAAGTCTTTATGTTTGTCCATTTTTCCTCTATTACATTAAAAGAGCATCTTTATTCCATTTTTCTTATCTACCTTTTAATTAGGTCAGTCTTCCCTTCAGTATCTTGCTCACAAACAGCCTCTAATAAAAATGCCAGCTAGTGATCGACTTCTGGTGAACACCCTAATAGTTCGGTCATCTTCTAAGCCATGAGACATCTTCCAACAACATTCCATTAATAGTGAACATGGAGCAGATTATAAAATACAAACTCTAACTTGGAACTAGAACTACTTCTGAGCAAATATCTTTTTCGGTTCTCCAAGAAACTTTGGGTTCTTCCCTAAAGCTCTGAAGTGCATAAACACACACAAAAAATCCAAGCCATCTTTTTTTTTTCCCCAAAAAATATCTAAACTGGTGCAATTCCAGATTGTATAAGTTAGGAGCTGATTCCCTAGGTAGATGGTGGGAAAAGAAAAGCATTTGTTGGGGTAATGCTGAAACTAATGTCTGAAGCAGTTGATATGAATAATCCAGCAAAACAAAGGCTCAGTGCTCGTACTAAAAAAAGAGAAGCTCCAAAAATGATGAGTTCTGCCTGCAAGGGTTGGTAAAATGCCTCTTGAAAATCTAGTTATAAATCTAAATCTGTTACTTCCTACTGTTTTTAAATTATTCCAGGAAAAAAAAAAAATCCTATTCAGGTAAGGATGGGTTTTGCTGTCACCTTCTCTGTTCCTGTGCCAGAAGTTACATGGGCTCTGAATGGAAATCATATGTGCAAAATAGTCAAGAAGCTATTCCCACAAGCAAGCACTAATCAATGTCCTTAGGGCAGTCCAGAGTGTGTGTGGATGTGTAAGAAATGACCATCACACCAGTTAAGGGCAGATAGTTCAGGAAATAAACTGCATCGTTGTTTCAGATGGCAGACAAATCCTTGAAGCAAAACCCCTCCTCCAGACTCCAAAGGTTTTCTTGAGAGGGATGATGCCAATATATTTTTGTGACGTGACAGGCTGTTGCTGGCAGRAGGGAATATTTTCTGTGACATGAGTGAGCAAATGAGATGTGAATAGAGCATGGCAGGTTCTTTCTTTGTATCTTTTGCCGTTCCTCCCTGTTTCAGTTGACTTGTGTCTAAAAACTTTTTATCCTCTTTTTTTTTTTTTTTCTTTTGCTATTAGTCCTACTGGAAGTTTGAGAAACAGGGAGTCTGACCCTGAGCACAAGTTGGAGAGGGCAGATAAAATCAGCTGTCCAAGATCTGGGGATTAGCCCTATGCCAGAGAAAACTGTACTCAGCGATGTGCTACTCCTGCCGCTTGTTTTGCTTTCTTGGATTCCTGCTTTGCACTCACATTCCAGGCACACTGAGAAGATGATCTTTCTTCCTTACCGCAGAGAGAGAATAAAGCATCTTTTCATATACCTCTGGTTTCGTATCTAAACCAGAGACATCTGGAAATAAGAGCAATGGTGCAAGGAGGCCTTGGGACACCATTCCCATGACTAGYCTTCACTTACAAGACTGACAGAAGGACTTCACATGTTGTGACAATTTGCAGTAGAAATTGCCACAGATGGTGTTAGCATTTGTGGAGTTTATGAGATTAGTATTTGGCTACGGATCTTTCTCCAGATGTTTCTGTGATACTGAATAAAGAATGCAAAGTTACAGAAGCCTGAATGAGCATAAACATTTCTTAAAGGCCCCCTTATTTAGATTCAGTTTCACTACAGTTTATTCAGYAGTATGGTCACTAGGTACAGTGAGCTATATAAATACTGCTCTAATTTCCACTCCAAAAATAATCCTAACCTGTATCAGGAAATGATTCATCAGCTTTTTTCCTCCCACATGTTGCTGATCAATTTATGATACCAAAASAGGCTTTCAAAACATGTAAGCAAGGATTGTGGTTCCTGAAATAACAGCTCCTCTAGTGTCCATCTCGTCGTCCTGTTCTTTCCCACCCTCATAGCCTGCATCTGGGCTCTCAAGCAGCCCTCACCTCGTGCAGCATTTGACTGTACAAGGAAGTTTTCCAGGTGTTCCCTGTTCCTCTRGACCATGCTCCTACTTTTGCACAGGCTGCTCCTACCAGGCTGTCACAGTGCCTACCTGGCACTTGTCCAGYAACTCTCTATTTTCTCTGCAACCAAGTCATCCAGCCAGCTTCAGGCAGGCCCTATCTAACCGAAGTTTTTGGCCCAACTTCCCCAAAGAAATCCSAAGGAAAGCAGTGGGAGAGTAGAGGGCAAGAAAGATGACAGACAAAATCAGACTCTCCCCACTGATGTGAGCAGACATAGCCCTGTTTCCTTCTTGTTCTCCGCAGCAGCGAGCCTGGCTTCCAAAGGTGTCAGTCTTCTGAATCGCAGCCCACTGAAAACATTTCCTGTTTTCTTGTTTTCTCCTGGCAAGCATTTTTTCCCTTGTGTTTTTAAACCACAAAATGTTTCTACTTCCAGCCACTACAAGAGTCCTTGTGCCAAAATACACCATTCTGAAATGTCCTTTTATTCCCTAAACAGAGCTGGTCTCAGGCAATTGCAAATGTTTGTGGGCAGTTTTCTAATAACCCATTCTTTTAATGAAACTCATCTTTTCTAGGTGAGGAATAGTTGTAATTTCAACTGGTCCAAGTGACCAGGCGCATGCTGGTGAATCATGCAGACCAAATATTTACTTTAAGCACTTCAAAAATTGTGGACTAACAGTGGTTTGCCCAGCTCTTTGTTAAACAACTGCATAAGAGAAATAAATTTAAAAACAAAAAACCAAAACCACAGAGCTTGCTTATGCATAATTGGTAAGCTCACAGCAGAAAGGGCTACGTATCTCAGCTAAATCATTTGCAATGAATAATTCTGCTGCTCTGTACAGATGCAGAGCTCTGGAACTTACAGAACATTATGGAAATGTATCTTCAGTCCTCAGGAGATGTGAGAATTTTAATTCCTGGCACTGAAGGCAGGCTTGAATGAGAATATGATTAAACTTTTATAACTGCTTGATGTTTTCTTGGCTCAATCAATATCCTTTTCAATCAGCCCTTGGCCTGTTTCAGAAGCATTGCCAATATTTGTTGTTCACTAAATGTGGTTTTATTTTGCATTCCTGCTGATCTGATCCACAGAATGACATTGATCATAACGAGTGCTGTGTTCAAACATTTTAAAACAACAGAGTCCCCTCAGGCAGGACAGAGGCTGGGCAGCCCCGCTGACGGCAGCACATCTTTCAGTGGCCTCTGTTGCAGCCGGTACCACCTCCGGTGTGTCTTACTGCGACCGTTCCTCTGCACAAGCTGGCAGGCGTGGATGGGACCCTGCTGAAAGGCTGTTTCCCCTCCTTCAAGGGAAGCCCCAGAGGAACGTGACCGATAATGGTACCTTCTTCAGGAGCACGGGCATCCCGGGGACAGGCCCAGGGCCTCCGTCCTGATGTGGGTGAAAGCGCCCAGGGGAACTGGCTAACATTACTCGGATGTTAATACTATCAAGCAGTAGGATGCTGGGCAAGACTTTAGGATGGGCCTGCTGCCTATTCGCTGCTTTGCCCACAGTCTGTGCTTAACCTTGGGCCAATCACTTAGCGCCCTGCCTCAGGTTTACCATCTATCAAAGGCAGTAAAAATTCATACCATGTTTTTGGCATAGTTTGAGATCTATTCGAGAGAGGCCTGACTGACGGCTGAGTGGTGGCATTCACTCAGCACACTGGCAACTTTCAGTCATTTGACAACCCAAGAAGTCGCTCCCTCAACAACATTCCACGTGAGTGAAGGGTTTGGTGCAAAGGTCAATCCAGACAGCGTTTGCCCATGTTGAGAAATTAGGGAAAGTGGATACTGAAAGAGGCAAGAATCGCCCGCTCCTCTTCAAGGAAGCTCTCATTCAGTGCTTTAATGGTAGCACTGTCTTACTAGGTCTGATYTGCAGGCTTTGTGCCCAGATTCCCCAATGATAAAAAGTGATTTTTGCTCTGCATTCTCCGTTTCCAGATGTGCTGGAAAAGAAGCCTGGTCACTTCAGGGTAAGGTTTGCTCTCCTGGTATTTGCTTGTCTCTCCTGTTCTCAGACATGGCGGCTGAACTTGGGACCRGCCTTCAGCCTTCAGCTTGCTTTAGATGAAATTTTTCAGTCTTCAGATGGTTTTAGATGTAACCAGGCAAGAACTGAAAATAGCAAGAAGCCACTAAGGCCCAGGGCCCCAACCTGGCAGAGGACTAATTAGACTGGAACTGATTAAATTCCTCCCTCACCAAATGAAATAGGCTCTCCAAGAACAGGGGGCAGGGAAGAGCCTTCGCAGAAGGCAGGAGGCAGGATTTGTAGCCTTTGAGCCTATAATGTGTTTGGGAGCTCAGCGAGGAATTGGGCTTGATGAGCAAGAAGCTCCTTTAGTTTTGTTCTGTACAAGCCCACAGCCAACTTTTTTCCTCCTTTTATCTTTATGCAAGCAGGGTTATGGAGTGTTTGGGCGTGTTTAATTATGATGGAGATTGAAAGCAGTTGTGTTCTGAGAGAGATGCTCACGGGGGCCTGCCTTCTGTGAAGAAACTAATTTGACTCTGGATAGAGTTGTGTGAGTAAGAGGAGTAATACACCACATCCATCCTCCTTCAAGGAGAGGAGGGAAGGCCYTGCTCCTTCCAGAGGCACAGGAACACAACGCCTGCTAAGGCATCTGTCCTGAGCAGCCTAATGCACTGGGTTTTTTCCGGGGTGTTCATACTGCTTTCCATGGGCAGCCAATGCTTATAGCCAAGCCCAGCTCTACAGTTCTGGGATGAGGTGGGGTTTTTTTTACAGTATGTGAAATGCCTGATTATATAAACTACTTTTACGATGTCTTGGCACAGGATGAGCTGTGCAAGAGTTTCTGGGAAAGAACAGATATTTTACACCTTTATACTCCCCTGCACAAAGAACAAGATTAGTATGTCTACAGAAATACACCTAAGAGGTATGAGTTTCCTATTTAAATAATCAATGTGGTGTTTGGCCTGTATCTGAAAATCAACATTCACAAGGAATAGCTGTATAAATCCCTGTTCTTCAGAGGATSTGTTCATAAATGATTTACTATTTCAGATACTTAAATACTAAAATATATTGACTGGCTGAGTTTAGAGGAGAATAATTTAAAAAAAAAAGAAAAAAGAAAGAAAGAAAGAATTCTTAGTGTGGATGTTTTGATTTATAAAAAGAAAAGATAAAAAGATTAAAGGGATAAAATACAGCTTGAGGCCAGGCTAACTGATGAGCTAGAGAGAATATGGAAAGTGATGGAGGCATCACAAGTAAAAGAGTTACATATGGCAGTGTACCACAGGGTGAGCAATGGCACGTACAACTCAATCCTACAAATTATTCTTCTATAAGCCAAATTAATTACAAGGAAGTGGAAGTTAAATCTTTTGTCAARCATTTCTGCACAAATTTATTCAACAGAATCGCAGAAGAGGTGAAGCTTGCACACAAGAGCAGAAGAGCTTCGAAGGGACTCTTTTTTTTCTTGAAATGTCTGTGTGTCTGCATCGTATCAAATAGCAATATATTCTTTTACAGCAAAAATGACACAGTGTTCTAAGTTTATGTAATCATAAGATTAAAAAGTTGCCAGTGGTCTTCATACTGTAGGACATCTCCAGCTGACATGAACTCTGTGCTTTCCCTGTGGCAGAGCAGGAGTGAGAGCCTGYTTAAGTGCAAAGCCTCAGAGGTCGGGACATCATCACCTCACTGTTGACACCACCCAAGACCTGCGATTTTCATGGAACGATTTTGTGTTTCCAACCCAGCCACCCCAACTCAAATGAGGACTGCATCTGTCCCTCCTTGCAAACCACTTTTGCCCCTTCTTAGTTTACTCATSGATTTAGAAAGAGATTTCACGATTTATTAAGTATCATTATAAGTATCAWTAACTTAAGTATTATTAACCTAAGTATCATTAACGCAGAGCCTAACAGGAGCACTCTGTTTCCCTGTGCTGCATAACACAGGGCAAATAGACAGCTCCCAATAAATTGCAATCTTAGTAAGAAAGAAGGGGAGGCAAGCATGTAGGAAAGAACCAAGGAACATAAAGACAAGCCTGGATACATCTTGGTCACACAAGTGTCTGCTCTGTTTCTTATAGGGACTTGACCGAACAAAGTTTTAACATTATTGCTCTCGTTCCCTTTTTTCYGGCTTGTTTACAGTTTTGACACACTACTTTCCTTGGCAGTGTGCACAGGCATGCTCTCCAGGCAACAGCTTTTCCTYTTATTCCTTGACCTTATGATCCCTWAGGCCTTAGAGGTGGAAATTTCTGGTTACACCTTATTAAGCATATCAGTTACTACTAGTCTGGGGAAAAAAATTGTATGCACCTGCTCAAGCCACTCTCATTTTCTGAGAGCRTAGGAAGAATTTTCATGGCATGTAGGAGGAAATCCTTTGCAAGTGAATGCTCCTGTCACTCTTCCGAAGTACATCATGAATGGAAAGCAGCCGAAATTAACTACTGGATAGAATGTGCTTGCTGACTGATCTTCCATCAATAAGCTGAAATAACAACATACCCTTATTTTCCTTGGTTAGCAATTACCTCAAATATAAAATGTCTGGGGATATTCTTTCTATTATTTCTAATATAAAATTMTATCCTAGCAAAATTACAAGATATCAAGGTTGTAAAGCGAATAACCTCTGAGTTAGGGAATGTCAGAGAAAAGAAATTTATCTCATCCTGAGCGTGCACAGTATGTCAGTCTTTTAATTATCAGATCAGTGCAGCAGGCTCTCAAAATGCTGCCACRAAGGCCACAAAGCACCTAAACACACACGTGGGACTAGATAAGAGGCAGAGGCTCGACCCAAACAGAGCCCTGAGCTCAACAAACAGCTCTCAAAAAGTATTTACTCAGAYCTAGGAGTAAGCCCAAGCTGAGACCCGACCTCTTGCTGCTGCCTTTCGCAGGGCAGTGGTGRACACAGGCTCAGGGCTGCGCACAGCTTTCCACGTGAAGTATCAGAGGTTTTGTGATGGCTTTTCCCCACAGCACCAGAACTTTGTTCAAAATCAGTTTAGTTGGTTATCCAATGCTACCTTTCATCCCTCTCATTAAATGCAGGGTTTCAGCTCGTATCTACTCATCGTCTAAAGCTTGCCCTGAACACAAGTTGACTTGATTACTCAGAAGCTTACTGTTGAGTGTCCACTGATTTTAGCATCCAAATATATGTAGATATATAGAGTACAATTCTTGCAAAGTAGTTAAAGTAGTGGGGTTTTTTTCTTAATCTTTATAGGTCTATATAAGCATTTAYATTTTCAAAACATAGCTCCCATCCAAATGAACAGCAACAGAAACCACTGAGAGGTTCTGCAAATCCAAACAAAAGAAATCCAGAAAAGAAAGAAGCAGCAGCTAGATTATCATCGCTGAAGTTCTGGGGTTTAGATGATTTGTCCTACATTCATTCATCTAGGAAGGCAGTGACAAAGACAGAGGTGGAATCTAGTTCATAATTTTTCATTAAAAGGATGGGAAAACGATGAGCCGGGTTTCAGTGGAGGAGGCCAGGCAAGAAGGCAACGTTGGGCGGACACAGGGTTGCGGCTGAAGGAGCAATGGATGAAAGGCAGAGCTTGGGCCCAAGACGACAGGTAAACACGGTGCACAGAAAGCTGCAGGAGGCCTCCAGGAGCGGGAGTCATCGAAACCAGCCGCCCTGTAGGTGCAGGGGCTTTCTGAGGACTGCYTCCAGTCCAGATATTAAGTCACTGTATGAAGGTGTCTGGGGCAGGAGATGCTTTAGTGCCCGTACATAATAAAATGGTGCTGCACCACTGCATTGGAATTACTGCACAAATTAATTTTGCAATATTAAAAAAATGAACTTTGCCTGGCCCAGAGGCCGGGACGGTGCTCTGGTAAATATGGCCCGTGGCCAATAGCCGCTCGTGCTGACCCTGTGTCCAATAGGAACCCTCGGCAGGTCCCTGTTGCTAGGTAGAAGAGCGACTTTCTGTCTTGCCACCACCAAGTCGTGCTGAGCTCAGGAGCCAATGGGGGATTTTGAGGAAGTAGGATGGAGGGAGGGCGGGCCTTGGGAGGGGAAGAGCCCTATCAGGAGGAGAGAGGCCTGCTCTCGCGCGCTCCCATGGGCTGCGGCGGCCGGAGTGACGTGCCCGCGCCCCAATCGGAGCTGGGCGAGCCGTGGCGGCGGGGAGGCGGCGCGCAGTTTGAATTCGCGTGAGGGGCGGAAGGGAGGAGGCGGCGCGGCCGCCGTGCTGGGCGCCGCGGGGCCTGGGCGCAAGGCGGCGGGTGGGCTGGTCGGTCGGCTCGCTCGCTCGCGCGCCATGGCCTTCGATCTGGACGAGAGGCTGCGGCAGAGCAATGCCCGCTTCGTGGCCGCCATGGAGCGCATCGTGGAGCGGGTGAGGCCCGCGCGGCGGCCGCCGAGAGGGGAAGCGGCTCCTGCCGCCAACCTGAGGCCGGGGCGTCCCGGGRCGGCTCCCTGCCCTGCGGCGCGGCAGGGCCTGCCGGGCTGGGCGCGTGCTGTAAACCAACGGCCCGGCCGCCTTTGGTGCTCGCCTAACCCGAGCTGGCCGCCTCCGTGTGCAGCACAGGCAGTGGCACCGCCAGGAGGAGCGGGGCGCATCCCGTTGTAAAAATACTTAAAATGCATTAAACCACTGTTTTGACCATCTAGTCTTACCTTTAACGATCTTTCTTATTTAGTATAATCATCCTTTTGAAGATGATTTACTTGTTTCCATGGAAACTCTCACTTATGATACACCTGATGGTAAGAAGTTTGTCAAGTTTCAATGTTTACGTGCTGTGTGTTTAGACTTGCGGAAGCATGCAACTTTTGACACTTATATGATGTCTAACTTTAACCAATGCTTACTTTYGTGTGCTCAGATTTCTGATTCCATATGTCAAGATTCACATGTGCATATAAATATCTGGAAAATGTGCTTTAATAAATTTCTAGTATGCCAAATGTCAAGGTGGAATGGGTAGACATTCCCTTCTTTAATATTACACTGAACATTCATGTGGCTAGTAGAAATCTATACAGTATTCTGCCATGTCATAAATGTACGTGGAGAGCTTACTGCAAAACAGCTGTTATTCTAGAGCAGTTTTCTCTAAGTTTTAATGGGAATTGTGATTTGGTGGCTGGGTAATGTTCCTGGGAGATGATGTGTTCAGCAAATTTTTATCCTCACTTCAGTGAGGACTGTTATAAATAAATTACCAACGGTTTAAAAAATAACATGTTGGATGTACACTCAAAGTAGTACCTTACTGTCAAGTACTGTGTAAACATACAGTAAATATTGTTTACTTTGTAAGGGCTTTTTCAGATTGATAACTTTACATTTTACAGTTATTGCATATGTTATGTGATGTGTATGTATTTAAATAGAAATAAACATACAATATTGTAATTTTCAGTGTTGGATTTGTTGAGACTTGGTTATGTGTTAGATTTAGTATCTTCTGCTCACTTATTCTGTGACTATAGATCTTGGCCTTAACCAAGACCCCCTGAGGTCTTAATTAATGTCAAATGCCATATATTAATTTTTTTTCTTTGTTTCTTCCCCAGGGTTGCAAGGCTGTTTTGGTTTTAGCTCAATACTGTTAGGTAGACTTAGCATTTGGGTTTTCAGGTTTCTCAATTTTAACCTACATATATACCATTTTTCTATTTTCCTGTAAATATTTCTTTTAACAGTTATTTGGGTTGTTGGTTAGATTCAAGAATGCTTTATTGTTAGTTATTATGTTTTTCCTTTGTGTTAGGTATTATGTTGCATTACTCAATGTAGATTAAGAGTGTTATACAAAAAGCTATATTTGCATTAAACCTTTTTCTTATTTCTAGGACCAAAACAATGGGGGGATGTGTCAATCAAAAGCCTTAAAAAATGGAGGAAGAAAATACGTAAGGTATCGCATAATACAGATTTACTATGTAGTTAAAGTATACGAAAAGAAAATGAAACATTTTTACATTTTGTATACATATGTGTGTATGTATATGTTTATATATAAGAATATATTCTAATCTTTCCATCCTACATAATATTTGCAGGAGATATTAGTACCATATTTTAATTAGTATTATTAGTGCTGTAAAACAATAGTAAATGTTCAAGTATCTTTGTAGTCCTGGCACACAGCATATGTATCAGGCTAAAGTCAGTAGTGTTTTGGGCCTCCTGTCTGTATGTTCTCACTGGAAGGTAACAAGTAGTTGCTTCTTTTCCAAGTGAATCACGTAGAAGCAATGTCATCTTTGGCAGTTTGCACTATTAATTACGTGCTATGCAGTAATATGTCATATTCCTTTTGCTGTTCCCATATGTGATTCTTTTGACAAACACAGCATTAGTCAACATGGAGTTATTTGTATATATCAATTTTTTGTTTGTTTTAAAATATAGCATGCACACATTGCTTACCTTGAAATATAGAAGTATAAAATAAGTTGTTAAATCTGAAGTAACAACACACGTTTTCTTTCTTAAATTCCTCCATGTGAAGGAAACAGTGAGTTTCCTAAAGAGTACAGGTGCTATTCTGAACCCCACAGAGTGAGAGGATGGACAGCAGGAGTGAGTTTACCGGGAGAGAAAAGGAGCTATATCTTCCTTTCCCTTCAGCTCTGGTAGTACCTTGGGTAGCATGTGCTAAGGRTCTCAACAGGAAATAGTTCCATAGTTTTATAATTTAATTCAACTAAGAATTATAAAATGATTTTTTATGTGTGTTAGCTTGTCATTTGTGCCAAGGTAATTATAACTTATGTGCTTTTAGTGACTTTTAAYGGCAGGAACATGGCAAGATGTAAATCAAAGTGCATCTTCAGATAAGCTTCACTGTGCGTTTGTTGCTTTATAGGTCAGGCTATCAGAAAGCTGAAGACTGAATGGTTATTTAGGAAGTGCCTCATTAAAATATGACAAAGTAAAAGAAGTCATTCAAATTAACATTATTTTAAGATTCTTCTGACTTTTTTTTATTTTTAATTGCAGCATTCAGTCAGAAGTCAAGAGGATGCAGGTAAAGAGCTTTTCAAAAAAATCCCAGTGCTATCAAAGATCTTATCCAAAAGTATCTTGGCTGAATAGATTACGTCCTGGTTTTAAATTAAACTCTTCCACATAATCACAATTAATGCTTATC
Source organism: Eudromia elegans (assembly GCA_003342815.1). Taxonomy (NCBI): domain Eukaryota; kingdom Metazoa; phylum Chordata; class Aves; order Tinamiformes; family Tinamidae; genus Eudromia; species Eudromia elegans. Next base: position 2,507,617 of record PTEX01000038.1, on the reverse strand, counting down.
ATTTTAAGGATTCTAAAATGTAATTACAAGTAATTAAAATGAATAAATGGATTTAATTATTGTTGCTATCAGCATAAGTTGATTAAAATAATCTCCCCTTATCAGTTTCACAGACAGCTTTTTGTTATTATGCTTGTAACATTTGTCAGATGTTAAGTGAATCGAAAAATTCCAGCCATGTTTATATTGCTGTATGTGTGGAAGGATTTAGAATTTACCAGCTTTTAAAAAATATCTGAAAAAGTGTATGTGTTTGAAAAGTGTGCATATTGGAAAATCAATGAGGTAGAAAAGCTAGCCCTCTAAATTTTAGTGATCCTTGTGTGTACTGAATGAATAAGACCAACTGCAGTAAAAGTAGCATGCAGTTTTTAGAGTATCATTGTGCAAGTCAAACTTGGATGTGCAGTCTTAATTTAATTCTGATACTTCTTAATCTTTAGATGTCACAGCATTGATAAGCAAGACCTGTGGTGAAACTTAGAAAGAAACAGTTTCTAGAAAATAAATTTTTTTTTTAAGCATTTGAAGTCTTAGGCAAGTCATTTTTTTTGCCATCATTAATCTTTGGGTTTTGACCTAAGGTCTGAATGGCTTGGAAGCACCTGTTGAAGGGATTTGTTTCATGAGATTTTTTTAATACTGTAAGACTTGGTATAATTATTTCTTTAATCTATTGTTATGCCTTATAGATAAGGAAATTAGGAGAAATCTTCATAAGTTAGGTCTCTGCTTAAATTGAATGAAGAGTAGCGAGGGAAATAGTCTTTAATACTTAATTATGTTCTAAGCTATCTGGAAAAGAAATATTTAACTTCAATATTGAAGAAGGAGGAATAGCATGAGTCTTACCAGATATAAAGAGGAAGAATCCCACAACACTTGGACTTTTTCGTTTATCCATGTGTGTTTACATGTACTGTAAAAGATAGAACCTCTTGGGTCATGTTCACTTCCTGCAAATCATTTCTTGCAGGGACATTTTTTTTTATTTGAATTTGTATTTTCATTTGTATTTGAAGCAAAATAGTAGAATATACATCCAGCTGGTCAGTAGGGATTTGATTTTGGCTGGTGTTGTATTGTTGCCCTCAGAAAGGAGGGCGGGAGTTGGGGGGCCAGAAAAAGGATATACCTACTTCTACCTGTGAATTCTTCAAGTCTTGTTCTTTTCTCTTAGATTATCCTGACATTTGTGTTGTCAATTGGGTTACTCAGACTTATGTACTTTTCATCATTAACATTTAAAGTAAATTTAMAAGGCTCAGATACTTAAATAATAAACATATATACCCTTGGCATATAACTGGGTTTGGTTACTCAGTTCACAATTCTGATATATTTTTTTTAACTATTCTTTTGAACAATATTTGCAAGTTTGCTTTGGGTAAATTGTCTGATATCCCTATTAAGTTTGAATGGGTTAAATGACAATTCTTTGAGTATAGTTTTTACATGGGTACTGAGCACAGGACAACCTAGGGCGTTGCATTTCAAACTCCACAAAGAGCAAAATTTGTCATAAATCTTCCACTTAAAATTATTCATTTTATTGACCAGGAAGATTTTAAAGCAAAACATTCTCTGGTGTTTCATAAATCTTGCTCTGTAGGGAGGGGGATAGGAATTTGAATGGGACWTGACTAAGTTTTTGTATTTTTCTATATTCTCATGTAAGAAAAATTCCTAAAGTTTTATTCAGCTTCTAAGAATACATTGATAATACTTTTTAAGTGAAGCATTAATGTAGTTTATATCAGCTAAATAATCAAGATCACTTCCTGCGTCGAGAAGTTCCCAAGCTGAAATCTGATTCTGCTGATTATACAATACCAAGTAGGAAAGGTATCAAAGTTTTGAGTGAACCTKTCTGTGAAAGAAGGTGGAGACTTTTCTTTCAACTTGAATATTCAGTTTTCTTCAGTTCAGTGCTATGTATGTGCTGTTCTTTCATGTTGGTTAAATTTTTCCAGAAGAAGGAAAACTATATAGATACGTAGTTGAAGAATTTATATGTACAAGTAAAATATTAATCTGTAGCCTACCAAATTCTAAAATATGTATTTCTTTCTTCCCACACGTGCCAAGAATCATCAAAACAACAGAACAATGGTTTTGAAGATGARTGCTCAAAAGTGCATGAGGTAGGGAGCACTTCTATGAGTCTCTTTAGAGAAAATAGATTTGTGATCATAGACTAATAGCTAAGATATTAATTAAAACCAAGTGATCCTCTACCRTATTTCCTTATCTATATAAATAAGTGCATGTAGTTGTCCAAATTCTAGAAAACAGGCAAAGATGTATTTTAAATATTATATATAGTATGGCTTAAATGTGACTACTAAGAAATCTTCCCAACACTTCAAAGCARATAAAGGAAGTTCTTGGTTTATACTGATAAAAATCTGGTGATTGAAACTCATCTGTCAACTATTTTCTCAATTACACTTTTGTTGTGTAATATCTACCATTTCTTGTGTGCTTATTTATCCAAATATAGATGAGCTGGGCAAAAAATTATTTTTTCCTCACATCCAGGGTGTTGGGTGTGAATCAAGACTACATATGTAAAGGTAAAGATGTTGCAATTTAGGTACAGTCTGTGGATTGCAACAGTTTTTCTCCCAAAACTTGAGGAACTWAATGAGAGAAGAAAAATTCTACTGACGAATAAATATAGCATATGCTACAATGTATTAAAATGGCTTTCCTGTGTTTTAAGGTATCTTGTGAGAATGTTCCTGTGGATACATCTGATATAGGTGGGCTTTTTTGTTTCATTTTTCATTTCTTTTGGGAAAGACCGTAAATAACTGGTTTTCATCGTGCTGAAATACAGGAAATATTTCAGAGGCACCTGTAGCTTTGGTTTGATATGTTTGGGGCGGGCGGAAGGGGAGAGCCCCGCTCTATACCCACCATGGAATAAATGAAGTTTTAATTTAGACTATCATAACAGGTAATATGATTATCACTCCTTTTTTTGTGAATGTTCTAGGGGAAAAAATAGAGAAAATGGCTAATGGAAAGGTTAAACAATTGGCCTTGAGTGTTTTAACTGTTGTGAGGAGAGAAAAAAAAAAAAAGCTATTTTTAGCTGCTTTAGCTAAAACTTCAGCAGGTTTATTTGTTCTTTAGTGCTCCTGCTGGATGTGTCTTGTTTCTCAGTGAAGGCACTATTCTTTTCAAGTATTATATGGTATTTTTATTGTGAAAGTATGTAAAAACCATTAGTTGCTGGTACAAATACARTAAAACAACTCTAAACAATTATCGTAATTACTTGTCTGCACTTAACACAGAAGGTGAATGTTTTGATCCACTTTTGATTTCCCAGGAAAYAGCTTGACAAAAGTGCAGTAACATGTGGAAAATTCCTTGGATCCATTAAAATAAGAATACAGAAAACTCGATTTCTTTATAGAGAAATATGGAAATTTGCATCTTAATTATATATTCCCCAAATGTATTTTAATTTAGAAGATTGCATTGAAGTCAAAATTTAGCACTGATGAAAACTCCCTTGTTAACATGGTTATCACTTAAGAATGACCTGCGTTTTAAGTAGTGATAATGTTGTGCATGCAGCCACAGAGGAATAACTTCATGTATTAGTAGATACACATTTTTTCCCTTTGGAAAAATCTTTTTTTTCTTTCCTCCARCTTCTGCAGCTGAGGAACAAAGATTTTACATAGCTTTCCTTTTAGCCCTTAAAAGCACTTTAAGCTGTGCTGGTGKTGTTGTTGTCTATTTTTGTTTGTTATCTGGAGTTGTTAACTTTAAAAATTAGACATCCCTGTTTATTTAGTGGTCTAATATGGTTATCTTGCTTTTAATTTTAGTGAGTATTCTCACATTTTTTTCCCTGATACTACTGGAGGGAGAAATGACAGAAAAAGAGGAATTGCAGGAGGAATTGGAGGTCAAAATTTCTGCAGATTAAAGCATTACAATTTTTATTGATTCTTCCTCTAGTATTGMTGCTTAATATCTTTGAATTTTTAATTCCTGTAGATAAACTGACTACAAATTCGTTTCCAACCACCATGTGGGAGGAAACTGGCAATCAGATTTGGGTTTYAATCGCCCATAGAAAAACTCTAGTGGTGTTAGGTAGACTGTGAAAGCCAAGGAGCATGTTATGATCCTGATTGCCCAGCAGTTTCACTAGAGAATGACAGACTATTTCCCACACCAATCGTATTTTTTCATATGTCTGAGCTGTAGTAGTAGCTGCAGCAGCCTACAGAGTTTTATGTAATGATTGCTTTGACAGAGGAAAAATAATAGAAGAGGAGATTAGCTTGGGAAACAATTTTGTTCTGTTTCTAGTGAGATAAGTATAGTGTTAATGGGCAGTAATGTAGGTACCATTAAGATTTTCAGGCAATGGGGTGCTTTTTTTCCCCTTTTCCAGACCCTTCTTCTCTTCCATCCTTCCCTTCTTCAGAGCAACTTCTTCTATCCTCTTCCTTCTCCCTGCAATAGATTGGATATATATGTAACAACCAAGGGGATTCAGAAGTCTGGACTTATGTTGCAGTCAGACATTGTATGATATTCAAGGATGTTGAAGTGAAATATCTAGCTGCCTCTAGCACCAAGAATGTTATGATGTCTCATCAGCACAACTACATATAGACTATTTAGGAATATTGTCTTGCTTTGTCAATTGTAGGGCTGACTTGACAATAGCGAAACTAACGCAGTGTGGTAGAAGCAGCTGACAATGCCACATAGTATCTTAGTGTGGAATAATCTAGGAATGTAGAGGAAAAGAACTGGGAGGAATAAATGAATTAATACTATTACACAGCAATACTTTGAAAATATTTTACCTTCTGAAATGCTTACCACAGGTGTTTTAACTGCTCAGAGATGATTTATCTTTACTCTTTGTACTTCAAAAGCACAGGCTATAAGCCATGTTTTGCAAGTGAACTTGACAGTTTTGTAGAATGAAAATGGCTTAATTTGTACAGTACTTGTTTAAAAACATTTCTAAGAAACTTTTCACTTTATGGGGAGTTCATTCATGTTTTGTTTGGCGTTTATCTTAAAATTGTAGGTGAAGAAAGCGATGCAGATGTGGTTTCAGTCAGAAGAAAATTTGAAGGCATTCACTTCCAGGTAAAAGTTTCGGTTCCTGCTTGCTAATGTGATGGAATAATTCTGTGCTCAATTAAGTAGCTCAGCTGAGTAGCTCACGCGTGTCCGAAGGGATAATGCACCCATCAGCAGGAGGCGCTGTGAGGTCTGCAGCTTGAAACACTCCTAGTCCGTGTAGAGCAGGGGCGGTTCAAAAAGGAACAGAACAAGGGAAAATACAAACTCAATTTTTCTGCACKATTAGTACATCAGAAAATTATACAACATATTGTACAGAAGTCTGTGTAGGCATGGAAAAAGAATAGCTAGATGAATCATAAAGTGAAAATACTTGTAAAAATATGTTTATTTGCTGTAAAGGATAAAATAGAGGAACATRATTTCAAAAATAATGTTGAAGTAAYGGCTACCACAGCAGAAGCAGACTGTAACCTTCCACGAGTGTTCTACAAAACTAGACTGTGTTTCAGGACTGTAGTGGTTAAGTCGAGAAAGATGTGCRTTTGGTCTTTGAAGCTGCTTTCCTGTGTTCTGCCTACTCAAAAGCAATTACCAAAACCTTACCTTATTTTCCTTGCTCACTTAATACGTTTCTGTGCTGTTATCGTTTTGATAAATGCTGGTACAGACTGATTCAGACTGAAAGAGTTTCATTGTGGAAGATGTTTATTTTTTTACTACGAAGTGCTTTCAATTTCTACGTAAAGCTGCATTATGAAAAAAAATTCTTTTGTATGTGGGTGCTAGTATTGTGTAAATACTTTTAGCCATAATCTAGCGCTAGGACTTTTGGARGGTTTTGCTGGTAGGTGCTGAGAGGCAGAGAGAGTTTGCATCCATAAACTATCTAGTTATCTCTCGTTACAGGTTTTCACAAACGTCTCTTTCTCAGGATATTTTTTTTTCCCAATAGAACACATGTATTAGAAAAGTTTATGCTAGTTGGAKATATTTGTCTAACTAAGGCTGATTTGAAACATGATAAATCTAAGTGAGTAAAAGTTCTATGTTTTTGGTTTTGTTTTTTCTYCTCTAAGAATCTGAATGTTACTGATGTGGAAATGCACGAGAAAGTAAAAGTTCAGGTGGATGTGATAGTACAAGAAGATTCTAGAAGAATTCCAAAGTGGATCGCGGTAACCTATTTCTCCTGTTCCATTAGAAGTTATTAACTAATTCATAGTTCCAAGAAGCTGCTTTTTTAGCTTATAGATTTAACTAGTTTTAGCTTTTTTACTGATGAATAAAGTGATCTCTTTTGCAGCATTTGAAAAATGTTGAATTGATTTTAAAAAGGGATGGGAGAGGGCTTACCCAAATTTGCTTGTGCGGTGGAAAACAGCATTATCRTGCTAAAACTGGCTTTTGTGATTTATTTTGGATTTTTTAATCTGTGTTGAACCTGCTGCAATTGATTTATCTGCATGTTACTCAATATTATCAATTATCCTGTATATGTGTCTAAGCTGCTCTTCCTTCCTCAGCCCTCTCACTTCCGTGAAATTGCAGTCCCCAYTAATAATAATGGAACAATGCCTGTTTACCTATAGGCAATACTGTTCACCTTACTCCTCTTCTACTTGTTCTACGTATAAATATACATGATAGTGTCTCAGMTCTGTCACAGCAGTGATTGCAAGAGGCTTCGTTTATTTTACRCTGTGTGAGTTGTCTTCACACAGAACGTCTAAAAAGCCTAATATGGAGGTTTGTGGCAGGGTGAAAGAGTGTTTAGCTTCATTTCCTTTAATCTTTTTCCCCCCCAAACAATATTACTCAGTGTATGGCTTTTGTTTCTTATGGGATTTGCCAGAGAACGTAGCCTGTCAAAGATGTATAACWATCTCCAGGTATAAATGCTTATATTTAGGGAAGAATTTGAAATTGGATACRTAATGTAGAAGTTGTAAAGATGATAAATAGCTTGGCAAAACAACATATGTAAAAGTAGTAACTTTGAAGAATTTATACTGTGGTCTTCAACAGAACTCTTCTTCCTTGTCTGAAGTGTTACTTAGTCCTGGTAGAACTTATTCCTATACAGGTTTTAGCATTATAGGGAGAAGATAGTGAGTCACAGTTCTCAGTGAGGCTTTGATATTACTTTAGATATGSAAAAATACCAGGATATTAAATTTGTATGCCTCTCTTCTTTTATTTTTCAGGTAGCACCTCAAGAATCATCAAAAAGTCTTYGTTTAGCTTCACCAGTGCAAGAGCTGATTGGTATAAATAAATATTTAGGGGTGGGATTAAGCATATTAACTAACATTTTTTACTAGAATTTATTAAAAATAAGTAATATATTGAATGTATAGATCCACAAACTAACAAAAWAAATTGAAGAATTTGTTGTGTTCTTGAAGAGACATTGGATAGATGTCATTTTGCTTATGGCAAATTGTACTCAAAAAAGGAAAGCAAGTAGTTTGTRCATGTAAAAACAGCTGCTATTAAACAGTCCCAGGAAAAATGCATATTTGCAGAACATGGGAGAATTAAGGTCATTTAAGTGAGAACAGTTTTATGGGTTTATTCTGTTTTAAATTAAAGGAACATAATGAGTAGCTTTTTGTCTSCTGGGTAATTCTTTGGTGCTTTAAGTGGTTCTTGAGTAGCAAACTTTCTTCCTTCAAAGGATCTTGAGCTTTGATCCTGCAAAACACTGGGTGGAATTTTGTGGTAAAAATTTTATGCTTTAAGAACTCCAATGAGAGTTATCTTCAGGAGGCTTCAGCACAAGGAAAATTGTATTTGTATTAGTCAAGTGCAAAACTTCTGCATCATATGGAAATACAATAACAAAASTTGTAGAATGAGTCTAGGATGAGTCTAGTATGTGCCTCTTGGTCAGAAATTACAGCAAAGAAAGCAACTGTGCCGCCTGATTTCTAAATATTAATCTGTTTTAAACTAATTTATTTTCCATGCATTTAGTGTCTTGTGCTTATCTATATTCAATGTAGTTAAGAAAAAAGAAATCCTAGTCAATTGTATGTTAATCTTCCAYTTATCTTGTCAAAAATGTAGTGAAATTTTGTTATTAAGAGTATTTATATCACGTGCAATTGATTTTTAAGTCAGATAATATACTACTGGATTTTTTTTCTCTTTTGAACAGGCAACCAAGCCATTGTTTGCAAAAAGAAAATGGAACTTGGAAACAAATGTTTTTCATCCAGATCTCTCCAATTACATTTGCCTGATATTTCCGCTTCACCAAATCCAGTGACTGTATCCATGCACCAACCTCTTCCAGAAGTGAATGAAACTTGCTGTGATAGTATCTTGGACTTCTACCAATCTGCAGATGAGGAATGCTCCTGGAGCACTGTGACACTCGGAGACTTGTATCCAGGGATGGTAGAGTCACTAATGAGGCTTATGAAAAAACACTTTCAGAGCAAAGTGTTTGAGTACATAGCTCGCCACTACAGACGCAAAAGATGGCGTTCTAGAAAAGCAAAGCTCAATATCACTGTAGAGAAAAGAAAAGAGTTCAGACCACTTACACTGAAGCCAGCCCACACTRACAAACGCAGCAGCAGTAGTAGTGAAGGCATTCAGAACCTACACTTTAGAAATGATGTAAATGCTTGTGATAACAAATGTTCCTTTAATAATTTAAGTAGCCTGGTACATTATTCTCACGGTGATGCAAGTGAAATGGAAATGGACTGCTCTGATTCAATTTTAGAGTGTGATTCAACAGCTGGTAAAGGCCAAAATGTCTCTGAACAGACCGTTCTTCCTACTGTTATGGCTAGAATAGGAGAAACATTTCTAGTTGAAGATCCCTTRCAGACCACTGCCTCACTGAAGAATTCAAAATGCAATGAAAGTGAAAACTGGACTTATAAATGTTCTTCAGATTACCTTTCTGTAACATCTACTGACAGTTCAGGGTCAGCAGCACCTCATCTGGTAAAAGAAAACAAAACTCGCAAAACTGACTTTCCTTCTGGTGATCCTTCAGGATTGTGTTCATCGATTTGCAATTTCAGTGCCAATGGTAATGCTTTTGTACCAGTTAGAAACAGTTTTCTTGGAAGAGCACCGAATACATTTCTAAGAAATCCTGAAATGAAAATTCCCGAGAGGGGCATTTCCCTGCAGCGCAGCCACTCACTTTCCTTTTTACCTGTGAACCACAGCCCTTCAAAGACTCAGAAATATGAAGATGCGTTTGAAGAACTCTATCACAAACTATGTTCCAAAGAAATTCAAAAGCCCTTGGTGTTAACAAAACTGCCTTCAAGCTCGCGGAAGCTTGAGGAGAAAGTAGGATTAATGAAGAATAACTTAAGTGGTCCTGTGAGGTCCAATGTACAGTTTGACAGAGCATTTGAGAAGGTTTATCAGAAATTGTCTGGTGCTGGGATTCCAAAACTCCCTAGGCTTCAGAGAGCTTCAAACTTAACAAAATATCAAGTAATACAGATGTCTGAAACTGTAAATGCACTTGTTAACTCACCTGTTCGAGCTTTACCTGCAATTCCCAGAGTTAAAAGACTAGCAAACATTCAAAATGATTCCCTTTCTTCACCTGTAAAGCGTCTGAAAAATATTCCTGACCGTTATTTTGCCTCGACAGTATATCACCAGACTCCTCATAGGAAAAATGTTCATCCTCCGAAAGGTGATGTGGCTCTATCAAACACATGCAGAGGCAGTAACTCCAGCTTTCATGATACCTACCACTGCCAAAGTCAGGTATCGGAGGACTTTGTAAAAAAAAAAAAAAAAAAAAAATATATATAGTATAATCTTTTTCTAATGCTTGGAGAAAGGCTTAAAAAAAAAGTCTTGGTGCTGGAAGGTCTTAGAAGTAGTCAGAACATTGTTCTGGTCCTTTTTTTTTGTTGGTAGTGTGTTTTTGTTTTGCAAAACAGTTCAAATGTAAGTTGCATCAAGTCTCCTSGGTCCTCAAATTCTATGCAAGGAAACTCTCACCATATTTAGTAATCTTGAAAGAGGTTTTTAAATCTTCAACAGAAGCTTTCCTCTTGTTTYAATGCTGTGTCGTTTAGAGAAAAAAAAATCGGTAGTCTCATTAATTAAGACTTTGAAATCGTTAGGCTTGTTTAAGTTTTAAATCAGGTCCTTAGTTACAAGTTTCCAGTTACTWCTTTTAGTACAGGCTGTGAAGTAATWCTTGAGGGTTTTTTTTACTGACATAATCTGCTGATGCTTTATTTTCAGGACTCTGGATTTCGGCTTTCTCCAAATAACACCTTTCTTGTTAGTCCTCATGCTTCTCTGCAAGGTTAGTTTCAGAGGCTTTCTGGAATAATACTTTAGCAATGGCGGGCAGTTAGTTGAAGGATAAACATATAGATCTCCTCTGCAGATTCCCATCAAGATAACAGTTCTTTTTCCTTAGTAATAGTTGGATTTGTTTTTCTTTTTTTTTTTTTGCTACATTTATTGCATTTACTTTCTATATGTAAACATCCAGTAGGAAATTATATTTTACCAGAGAAGAATACAATTGATATCAACAGTTTCTTTCCTAACGTTGTATATAATTATGAATTATCTATATCTTTTTCTGATGATAATAAATTACAAATACTTTGAGGAAAGTTAGCTTTGTACTTACAATTTACAAGCACTGTATATATTTATTTGAAAATATTTTGCATTAATATATTTTGTGAGGGACTTTGATTAAACTAAGATGACGATTGCCATTATTAGGCTAATATTTCAACAACTTACTGTAGTGTTCATGCCAGCCTTCACGATACTTGCCCATTTCATCCTGTTTTTCATCAGCAGAGTCTGGAATTRCAGACGTCCAGCTTGATGGGCCAGACACACAGCAGAATTGTGTCTTTCAGAGCAGTGCACAGAGGTGTCACCAAAGGTAAGCCCCTCTGGAGCTTCTATTAAAGAAATCTCAAAACAAGTTTCTTGTTCTACAAGAAAGTTCTTACCATCCTGCATCATATATACTAGTGTGATGAAAATCAGCAGGGGTCCTTGGGAAAGTCAAAGCTAATAAAACCTGCAGATGCGAACACAGGAAGGCAGGTATTGCTGGACAAAACYGGCCAGAGTCCAGCATGGATGGCCAACAAGCAGAAGTTGCTTTGATTGGCTTTACTGAATAGCCACTCGAGTACTTATTTTTCTGAGATGTGCTTTTCATTTTACCTTTGGCATAGCCAGAATATAAACAGTTCTGTTGTTATTTGCTTGATCTGACAAGTCCTTCTGGATTCTTAAGATCTGCAGAGAGCAGTATATATTTAAATGGCTTTCAAAAATGAGTTCCTGTCCAGGTAGACCTATTTACTTGTGTTCTTGCTCTGTGATGTGTCAGCAGTGAATCTCTTGGGAATAGACCTGAGATGCTCTCTTTYTCTTTTATCACTATCAGCGAAGTATTTCCATTTTCAGAGAACCCTCCTTCCCAGCCCTGGACGATGTCCTCCTACGTCTGTTCACCTTAGTGCACTTAATTTGATTTCTCAACATTTAGATCTCTTGGATTATGAGCTAATTTTATAGGTGCAGGATTAGATGATCTTCAAAGTTCACTAAACATCCACCCTCTATTTCTTGAAATGTCTCTGTGACAGAGAAAATTTAGCCTAGTTTTGCCAAAAAAAACCCAAAACCTTGATTTGGCACCCCAAGAGGCTCTACCTTCCTAAACTCAAAGCCAAGAAATATTTTCTCTATATGAAAGTAATCATTATAGCTAATATCTGATTTTTGACAATGGTCAGATTAAAATTTCAAAAGCAGGCTTGGCTGTATTTTGGAAGTATCTGTCTGAGGGTCTTCAATTAGGAGATGCTGCATTATTTGAAGAAAAAAAGTGTAAGTTTAAGCAAAGGTGAAATTTATAGGTATTTGTATTTCAATTACAAAGTGACTATTAATAAAGATTACCGTTAGATTATTTTTGATAAAATGGAATTTTGGAAAGAAACTGCATACATGAAGATGTTTCTGTGATCCTGAGTGTGCTCATTTTGCACTTAGGTAAGTGAATTTTTATTCAGCTATTGGATTTACAGTTGCTGTCCTTTTTTTTTTTTTTTTTTCTGACTCCACGTAAAATCCTCCCTATGAGATTACTGAATTGTTTTGAAGAACTAAAAGGGTTTCCTCACCTTAATGCCTGCAAATAAATAAGTCTGGGAGAGAGCAGGTAAATGGGGAATTCAGTGAGTACTTCCCCACCAAGCCATCTGGAATTAGATCTGTTCCTTTGTTCCTTAATTGGACAAATGCATGTGTCTTAATTTGTAACATAAAAGGACTATCTGCTAGAAAGCTTAGGCCTCAATTTTTATGTTCTTGGACTTCTGTGATTGTAAAAGACATCTCAGGAGTGAAGGTCTCTAGTGACTTCTGAGCCATCAGAAGTTTTTGCCAAAGCCAGGCAGCAAAATGCTCTTATGCTACAATGAATGACAGRGCAAGGAAGAAAATTCTCCCCTTCTTTCTGGAACTTGACAGTCTTCATCTAGAAGCTGATTATGAGAAATTTGAGAAATTTAGCAGATAAACTACCCCATGGATTTGTGCAAGTGTTGTCTTACGACTTACCATTGCATTTAATTTTTCTGATGTAAACTACATTGGTTTTGAACAGATTGAAAAAACATGTTGCAGTTCTTCAATAACAGTTGAGAAGTAATTGTATTCTCACTTCTGCAAAACCTCTAATTTTGACCTATTTGTGAATACATTCAGTGATTGCATCTCAGCACTGTTAATAGATATTTGTATTAACATAATTTAGGTGAATATAGTAGCATTACTGAGACATTAAAATGACATCACATGAAAAGCATTTCCCATCAGCTGAACGCAGGAAGCCTGCTGCAGGTCACCATCAGGGTGTTCAGATATTCTGCTTTTCCAATTTGTTTCAGTTACGTTCTATTTACTGTCAGCTAACCAGTAAGCAAGCACTGTGTTCTTGTTTAATTTACCATACCTTTCTGATCTAAACAATTCTTTTATATAGGGTGTCAAGAAAACTAAACTACACAGACGAGAGAGACTGAAATTCTAGCATTCCTTTGGAGGACTTTGAATCAAAACTCACCAGGGAGCATACATGGACTGCTACAGAGAAAATGTTTTGTAACTTTTAAAAATTGGTTATTAATTGTAATTTAGATAWCTTAATTAAGAGATTACAATTTTTAAAAAGCAAGTGTACTAATGTACAATTAGTCCTGATTYATACTTCTCTATAATATTAAACAAGCTCTAGGAGCTCCCTTCTGAAAGGCACTTCTTACCCCATCTGGTTTCCTCAGGTATTTACAAGGAATCGGGTYTCCTTTTTATGGCAAGTTTGACTTTTATGTTTAATAGTGTTTATAATAAAARATTATGATTTGTGCTATTAATATTCTGATAAGCTTTGATATTTACTATAGTATTAATAAGGTATTAACAAGCTCTTTCTTCCCAGATTCCTACCTGTGCTTGTTTTATACATGTGACATTACTAAATGCATTAGGGGAGGTTGAGGGGGGAATCTATAAGGGCTTGGATGATTCAAATGCAGTGTTTTACATTATGACTTGTAATATGTTTATGTATAATTTTAATGTTTTATTGAGCAACTGACTTTCATGAGCTACTTGGAAAATAAAGGTTTATACATTAAAGGATTTGATTATTTTTTTCTTTTATGTTTTCCCAGTGTTTTACCTTATACAGTGTACAGAACCAGAGAATGACTGARGTTCTAAGACACCTCTGGAGAACATCTAGTCCAACTCTGTTGCTTAAGCAGATTTGGCAAGAGCACATTACCSAGGAAGCTGTCCAGAGAGCTTTTGAGCATCTCCAAGGATGAAGRCTCCCCAGCCTCTCRGGGCAACCTCTTCCAGTGCTCAGATATCTATATTAAGAAATTATATAATGATCAGGCTGAAATGAAAGATTGAATTTAGGTAACTCTTTGRAGTTCTTTCTGAAGTTCTCTCTAAAAAGTCATTTTAGAAGAAGAGCATAACCAACTGTAAGCCTTGTAAGAAAGTGTGAATAGCTGTTTTTGAGCAAAGCTATACAAATTGTTATAAAATTATGAAAATATCCTCTGCAAAAACAGTAACAAACAGACTTAGGGACCKGTGTTTGTTTGCTTGAGAGCTTTTTCAAGGAAGCTATAATCTCCAAGCGTGTGAATATTGTATGTGATGGGTATATCAACTAAAGGGAAATATTTAATATAAATATTTTACGTATCATTAATGCTGGTCAAACAGTTTTGAGTGTTGAGGCACGAGGCTAGGCAAGAGCCTGTTAACATACATTTTACTTTGTCTTTCGTTTTTTTCCCCCTGTAGGCAACTAGGCTATAAATAATTCCTTCCAATTTGCTCGAATTAGGATAGTCAGCTTCATGCTGTGATATCTCAGTGCTGAGCTTTGGAATCTTCTTCCCCTCTCCCTCCTCCAAGATCTCAGTTTGATGCAGTGCTCCATTTAATGTCCATCTACCAATTCTCTAGAACCACTTTTTGCAGTTTCTCCAATGATGGTTCCTCTAAGGCCATGACAACATGGTCATATTAATGCCTCTTTACTTTTCATTGCTTCTGAGGCAAAGCCAAATGTATGGACTTTGCTCCCCTGTTTGAAAGCACATGCTAGCTTATGAGAGGCAGTGGCATAGGGCAGCTGGGCCGTGGGGTTGGCCCCTTCCTCTTGGTCTAGGGTAGAAGTTATGTCACATTCAAAAGGCTCGTTACGTATGAGCTAAGCTCATGCCCAATCACTTCTTTTTGTTGTGTTTTTGCTTATTTTTTTTTCTCTCTCTTGTAACTGTTTCCAGGGCTGCTAGTTCTGTAGGACCTGCAGTGCCCTCAGGGCTCTGTATGTGCCTTTGAGCTCCACGCTATTGTGCTCTGCGTGGATTTTTGAAAGTCCCAGCATGTTCTGAGAGGACAAAACTGTGTGACAGCTGGAGGCACRCGTGTTACATCAACAGTGTCCTGCTGTTTCCTGCTGCTGGCTGCTACATGATGATTGCCAGAACACGTTGCATAACAAGGTTCCCCTCTATCTCGATTTACTCTGAGATGAGGTTAAATTCTAAAGATGAATATGAACATTGAGTTATTTACGGAGGTAAAAAGGTCTTTTTGATTTCTTAAAATACTTGTTTAAAATTACAATATAAAGCCCAGTAGGAATTTAAATATCAATTATAATATTGGAATGGAAAAATCCTCCCTGGAAGTTTTATTTTTACAGATCATTTGACAATATCTTTACAGACTATTGCATATGGACTGATAGAGCATTATATTAGTAGAAAAACAAAGATGTGAGATGTGTTCCGGTATTGTTCACAAAAGAGAGCTAAGAGTGAGTAAGAACACTGTTAAATTTTGCTAGATGTACAAGTACTAATTTAAACAAGTTGTTGAATTATTCTCTCATCAGCTTTAGWTATATAGTCATATTACTATAGACCACTTACAATGGGAAAGTACTAAATACTGAACAGCCGAACAATTTTTGATTGAAAAAACAAAAATCTTTGACTATGTAGATATGAAATCCCATTKGTTTCCAAAGTGTATTGTTAAAACAATATTGTCCTAAATTAGATGGAAGAACAGTGCAACTGTGTTAGAGCTCTACAAAACAACCAAGCTGGTATTTTGGAAATGAATGAAGCAGGAATTGCACATGGTCCTTTGAAAGATAGGATTATATTTTATTGGTATTTATTCCCGTGTGTGTGTATGCATAGGTGTATTATATTATCTATACAAATATATATATATATCTAAACCAAAAATGGAATAAATACTAGGCCAATGCTGCTTTGGAGTCAAATTTTGAGATACCAGCACTTAAACTCCATTCCAAAACATCTTTGGAAGTGCAGGTCTGTTAACCTGGTAGATGGGTAGTTACATCCTGTGTAGTCCATAGATATGCTTGGAAGACAGTTCAAAGGCTTAACTTACCCGTTTTACACCATTTGCCAGGATATTGTAATCATTCATTGTTCCTCCAAAACGGACAACCAGATCTCGCTTCAAAGGTTCTCCTTTGTAGTATGAATTAAGTTCATTAGTCTGACGGGATCATCATGAACRGCTTCTGCCTTTCCTGGGTTTTCAGCAGCCAGCTGCTCACTATTAAGATAAATGGAAGGCGTGACAGTGGGTTTAGGTGGTCTTTCTTCTTGATCTTCTTCCAACGAAGACCCTTTCTTTCTCCTTGGTTTTCTGCGCTTTCCCTTGACGCTGTGGTCAAGGGAGGCATAGCACAGGTGATTGGCAGGCTCCACCTGGAAGGAAATTCACTTTGTATTTAACATTCAATAGCAATGCTTGCCTTAAAACGACATCTAATGCTTTGTGTATGTCTTTATTATATAACTGAAGTTTACCAAAGCTAGCTGCAGATGAACTCAGAAAGCACAAATGATTACAAACTGATGCAGCAGAGAAACCAAAATGGATCCTAATGGTAAGTGACTCTAGTTCTTTTGGTAGTGGCGGTAAAGAAAAATTCATCAGGAAGATTCTCGRTTGGGAAAAAGGCCTCATAATAGTCMTTGTTCCCTGGGATGCAAGGCRTTGTTTGGCTGATATTTATTTTCCYTTATTAGAATCCRGGCRCTAGCAACAACATTTAGCACRGGCTTTGTCTGCACAGAAAGCCAAGTTCTTGTGTGTATATATAATTTGTCTTCCAGTACGAAAGCTGTTACATGTGTGTTTTTTCTGCTTCTTTTTAYGCATTTTTCAGGCAAAATCATAAAGATCTTGATAGGGGAACTTACACAGATGGTTGCATTTCTGTGAATTTTATGGAAAATAAATGTCTAGGTAAAGGATATTTGTGCTCCCTGAAAGCGTCTTGAGGGAAGAGAGAGACTAGAGTCACTCCTTTAGTACCTGCAAACCAACACAGGAATTGGTGCTATGAATGCTTCAGTTACAGGAAAAACATGAGTTGAAGCTTGTATGTTTGTAGGCATCCAAGTAATTCAAGAACAAAATGGAGATCAGTAGAAGATCGGGCTCCTTTCATTTGTTAAGGCACACAGATTTTGCGTTGAGCAGGAGAGATTTGGTCAAATGCCTGGTTGTCATGTGACTCAGCCTGTATTTTTACTTGATTGTTGACCAAGAAGAAAACTAAATCCTCACATAAGCCAAGGCTGTAATTGCAGCCTTAATTTAGCCTATTCTGCATGCTTGTGACTGAGTTTTATCATGCCATATGGATGGAAATGGGCTGTCTGTAACTCTCCCTAACTAACGACTGATGGAGCAAAGGGCTGAATCTGTGCTTAAATTCAGTGATGAATTGAGGCATGGTAATTCTTGAGATGAGCAACCTGAAGAATTTTGTGGTGTGTTGTCATGGGATAAGCACAAGAGCTCTGAGACAGCCCAACATGCCCCAATTCACCAATCCAAAAGCAAGTTAAGAAATAAAGATACCTGTTCRTTAACTGGCCTTTGAGGCTGGGACTTCATTTGCTCGTAACAGCATTCTTCTAGAATTGATGGAAGTTTAAGAAAGGGGGAGAAAAAAAAGTTATTAAAAGAGCCCTTTGAGGATTTAACAATCAACTAACCCTTCCCCTTCATCTTCCCYACAGTTTTCCTTTGGTAGAAGTTTGGGTTTGGTTTTGATTTGAAGTCTCGCACCTAGGTATCTCCCTCTATTTACAGAGGGGCAAATAGTTTGGCAAGTCAGAGGCACATACTCTGTAACCAAAATTCATTTTCTGTACTTAGGGATGGGAGTTTTCTCATTTCCGCAAATGGATGTCATTTTAGGCTCCTGAGTGAGTGTCGTGCAGTAGGGGATAACGTCATATTTGGTCTATTTGTTATTGTAGACAATCTTTTCAGGTGTGAGTCTATGCAATGTCCAAGGGGAATATTTGTTGGCTAGGAATCATGCTTTGAGTTGCAGAAGTTGGTGACCAAACTCTATTCCTGACTCTACTTTTTTTTATCTTTTTTGTGAATTTAATTCAAATTACATACCACACTTCCTTTCAGACATCAGTAGAAGAGAGTACTATTTTTTTGASGTTTACATAGTACCAGTGCAATCAAGGGTTCATACAGCTAAATTTAGGCAGATTTGGACTTCAGGCAGAGGGTAGTTTTGTCTTAGACTGCTTTTAATGTGCCCRCATGGAGCCGTTATGTGAGCAGAAGCAGCAACACAGGTAGGAAAGCTCTTGGTTTTGCGATGCTTGGCTGAACAGAAGCATTTGGATTATAAAAAGTCAAACTCACTGTGTTAATTTGTCTTATGACAAATAGTAATGCCATTCTATTTTCAAGTAGGGATTAATACAGCAATTAAAAAGCAGTTCATTCTCACATTTGCAATTTAAGAATAGAACACAGAAAGTGTTGATCATTCTGCTTTTATCTGTGCTTTTATTCTGTCTACCAAATAGATATACTCTTTAAGAGAAGCTTACCTAAAACATCTTGACTGAGATTGCCATAAACTGGGTCATCTCCTGTGTAAAAGCCATCATAGCTAGAATAGAAATAGAGAAATATTTTTAATTGACATAATAAGCTTAATTTAGCACCCCATTATTACACTCTAAGCATTTTTTACACATATATACCAATAGCATACTGTATACACCTAAAAGACAGTAGAAAAAATATGTGGGGGGAGGAGGGGAGGAAATAATAGCTGTACAGAGCAGAAGAAAGAGTATAGTCCGCATTCTGAAGAGAGAATTGCTCTCTAATGAAGACTTGAATTCTTATTTCTTGTAATTTAATAACATAAAGCTAATATCAAGATTGCTAAGCTTTTGTTTTTGATATAGGTCTAGGAATAGTGATTATCACTTAACTTCAATGAAAGAAATCTGTGAAAACAGAGCTGAATAAGGGTCAATGTGTCCAGTCTCTTACTCTATCTGGCAGGCATATAATCTAATCCATTTTGAGAACTGCTTGACACTTCTAATCCTGATACTCCTTTCCGCTCTGATACGGAGCTTTCTATTGCCACTAGAAACTTATTCYGACAAGATACCCATTTCCTCAGGAGCCGAAGTCCTTTGGGGGACTCCTTTGGGGAGCAGGGGGGAATAGTGGGGAGGACAGAATTTTTGTTTTGTTTTTACAAGAGCCTTTTACATTTGAGGTGGGATGAAATTCTTTCCATCCCTTGCTTTCAAAGCAGTTATTTTGATGTGGAATAAGAGAAGCAGACTAGTAACAGGTCTTAARCCATATGGCAGCTGTGAGCAATGCAGACAGACTGTTTTATTGCTTTTGAATGGAATGTGTAAAAAAGGAATATGAAGTGTAAATACATATGAATTACCACTCCTCAAGTATATGGTATCAGACTGTAATTCTATAATTTATCATAGTGCTCTGAGAGCCTCTTTTAATTATTAGAGGAGGGTCATTGAGCTTGAGTGATAATAAATAGTGGTTTAGCTCAATATCTTTCCCTTAAGCTTATAAATTGAATCATATTAGTATTACATTATTTGATTGTACGAATGTGCTGCTAAGGCGATATTTTTCCTGATGTCTTTGCTAAGCATTTATTCACAACTATCCCGCTCTCTGATGGTTCTAGGCAGGTTTCATGACGTCACTCTTAATTTCTTCCATGCCACTCTCCAAAGCTATCTATCACTGTATACTGCTTATTTTACCCATGTTGGAAAGAAACGTTTTCTTATCCAGCCTACCTTGGACTGCAGTCTTCATAGTCGTTATACATTTTATCTGGAAAATGTGTGAGAAAAAATAATGTGAAAAGAAAGGGAAATGTATTCCTGTTGAACATTTCAGATTATTGTCTTAAATGCTGTTGATATCACAGTAGAAAGTAAAAYTGAAACCTCTAGGTTCTCAGCAGCTTCAGTTGTCCCCCTTCTCCACTCATATCCTTTTAGTTTAMKACTGCTCTAAGAAGCATGGATCCAGCCACATTTSTGGAGTTTGTTTATGTTATGGTGATCCTTTTTCCAGGCCCCATTTTGTTACATGCTGCTTGCAACCAATAACCAAGATGGTCCTTTCCATATAAAACCTGTTCTAACAGATAGGACTGATTCCTTGTTCTTCCTCTGTCCCTCACTTCATCCTTTTCTCCAGCTGGTGCAGCATATATTTATATTGTGAGATGCTTGTGTCTCTGAAGGAGAGGTTCTGTGGTCCACTGATATAGAAGTAAGTTGAAGAAGAGGCCCAATGGCCACAAACAGATTAGTTGTCACTAGAGCTTAGTAAGTAACTCGGGAGTGCCCGACTTTCTGTCCTGTGTTCTAGGAAGGCAGAATTTGCCATAAGGAAGATCTGATATCATGTGTGTGGCAAAATGCACCAGCCTGATGGCAGCCTGGCTTAAAGTTGATGTTGTAAACAGCTGGTTTTCCTTATAGAAATATCTGTCTAGTAACGCTGGAAGGCAGAACAGAAAAGAACCTCAGCCCCACAATGCTCACACTGCTATGTTAGTGTATCCTATGGCTACACCAATTTTTTCTTATTCCTAGTAAATTCAATTTATGAGCATAGGCTTTCTATTTATGTAAATTACATATGGATATAGATATGTTTAAAGGAGTCAAATTGACCAGTGTGTGCCTGTCCACTCGTATGCATATAGCTCAGGTCCTAATTTTCCTGCCTGAAGGTGTTTTTTTCCTGCATAGCAGTGGAGAGGATGGTACAACTGCGTAACTGTATATTTGTATGCATAATCAATTCTATTWAAAAAAAAAGTTAATTTTAATTAGAAATAGTGTATAATTGAGGTCACCATGTAACATAAATTAGGCAAAGTATTTCCTTATAGTTAGAGACACATTGGTTTAACAGCTATGTTAGGAACCCACAGTGAAAAGCCCTTGGAACATTTTTTCTTTTTTTTTTTTTTCAAAATTGATTGAATATAGAGTGTGCATAGAATCTGAAATTCAAATAAGCATTCAGGAATTTGGGGAGGAGAAAGTTTTCTCGAGTAGCTTTTGTATTAGCACAGTTACTTAAAATCATTTCTTAAATTCAAACATGGAAGTGAAATTGCTTCCATGAAAAGTACACTTAAAGAAAAAAGGAATTATACACTTTTAAAACGTATTAAAAAAAAAAAAGTATCCAGCACTAAATGCAAAGCACACTTTCTGCATCTTCTGTTCGGCTTGACATTAGAAAATGGATTTGGATAGTCATTTACAGCAGGTGRTTGGGCACATGGTAATCGCTTTGTAGCATACCTAACTCCTAATAAAAGGGGAAAAGAAAAACCCACAAACTATCAGGTCCTCGCCGCTAGAGCCGTGCTTGATAAAGGTTGCTTTAAGTTTGAAAAGAATCAAGTGGTTGGCTTTATATATCTGTAAAGGTACTTTCAAGCACTCCAACTCCATTCCTTCCAAGAGGGATATCACTTACCTTCTCGCTTCTTTTTCATGTACTGCGAAATATTCAATATCAGTGAAACAATCAGAGCCAAACTCAGAAAGGCCAAAACTCCCCAGACAGAAAAATGGCAATCCATGTCTGCACCTGAAAGAAAATCCGTTCATAGTCGGKTTTTTTTTCTTGACAATTGTACTGAATTCTTTGCGATTGGTCAATTTCTGCTTTCCACAATTCAACTGATATTTAGTTGTTTACTATGCAACAAGCATCACTATACAAACTGAATAATTAATATTTAAAAATAGCAAAAAAGGATGCAAGATAATAAACAGCAATGTGTATAAACTGCTTATGCAGCTAGTTTCACAATAATTCAGCTAAAGGTTGGGCTACTGCTTTGCCTGTAGGATACCGTAAAAATCAGGATTTTTTTTGATGAGAAAGAGTCAATTTAATGAAAAGCTTTGAGATTGTCTTTATAGTTGTCTTGAACTTTTTGCTTGCAGTAAATAATTGCCTGAGACAGGAAGTGTTTTTGAACCAGGATCTGAGGATGACCTCTCTTGAGTMAAAACAATTTATGTTGCTGGAATTTTACCTGAATAATAAGTAAGTTTTAACTCTCTTGCCACAGATTTCAAAAGAKGCTTTGTGTTTTACCTTGCGTTTCTTGTTAGAAGCTTTACGGAACATAGGAGGACACAGTGGCCAAAGCAGAGCAGTAGCTGGGCCACGGTGAAGCCCCAGGCTGGCTGCAGAGCAAGASCTCAGCCGTTCCTAGAGCACCGCCTGGGAAAGAGGAGGCGAACGTGGGGGAACTAAGCCTCTCTCTGCTGCAAACTGCTTCTTTGTGAAGCTCTGYTAGAAACACAGGAAAGAACCTCCCCAAAACAATTTTATTTTGCCGTTTAATTAACCCTTCAATTAATCTGGCTCATGCCAACTTTCTGTCACAAACCGTGCTAAAGAGGGTAAGTTATCTGTGACGGTCTCATGGCCAAGACGGCCAATGCAAAGGACCTGAGAGAAGCCTCCTTAACAGAGGAAATGCTGAGCCAAAGACAAGTAGAGCAAGAAATATCCATTATTTTCACTTTTCCCAGAAGCATATTTCATGTTCTCCTTCATCTAGATTGTTTCGAGCAAATCTGGTCCAAAAACGTAACGAATTCCACTAATAGTGCACCAAAAAAAAAAAAAAAAAAAAAATCCTAGCTGGAAGAAGTAAAAGGGGGAGAGAGACTAGGTTGGGGTGAGATTTGAGCAGGCCCACGATAGTACTCTTATGTGATTTCCACATAGCTGGATTCCTCTGGGGATTTGGCATTTTGTTCATTTCTTAACCTCAAGCTGAGCTAAAGGAAAATGAGAAAACCCACTAAAAAAAAAAAAAAAAAAAAAAAAGAAAAAAAATCCTAGCTGGAAGAAGTAAAAGGGGGAGAGAGACTAGGTTGGGGTGAGATTTGAGCAGGCCCACGATAGTACTCTTATGTGATTTCCACATAGCTGGATTCCTCTGGGGATTTGGCATTTTGTTCATTTCTTAACCTCAAGCTGAGCTAAAGGAAAATGAGAAAACACATTCTTGCTTTGCAAGCAGGCATAATGCGTGTTCTCCTGCTGAGAAGACTGTTGTTCCATGATTCCCTGGCTCCAACTTGCCTTAGGAGCTGCTCCTTCTGCTTGTGAAGGCTCCCCCTTGTTCCCTAGTACTGCTGGTGCCATACTCTGTCAGTTTTGTGTTATCCCAAGTCAAAGATGTTCTCGTGTTGATGGAACAATGTAAGACAATTCTTGGGAGTGGGAAAACACGAATCCCAGGCTTCTATGGGGAAGATTTTGCTCTTCTTTTTTTTTTAAAAAAAAAAAAAGAAAAGAAAAAAGAAAACAAGCAAACAAAAAAAATCAGCAGATAGGCTGTAACTCTCTGACTGACTCATGACTGGTTTTGCTCAAGGTCCTTGCAGGCACTCTCCCTCCCTTTGGTGTTTCTTTTTGAATAAAACATCCAATTTCTGGCCTTTTGCTTTGCCCTCTCTCCTTCTTCCCACGGTATCTTGGGGTGCTCTGTTAAGATAACTCATGTGCAATGCAAACCTAGGCTTGTACCTTTTTCTTGGTACTGGTGATCATCGTTCACCTTTCTGTTCCGGGAATTCTATTTCTTCCTGATGTTCTTGGAGTAAGAGAAAACCCTTTAGCCACAGATCAATATTTTTGGTGCAAATTGAAGATAAAGAGGTAAATACATTTTTGAGGACAAGCTTTTTTTTCGTTTATTCGTTCATTTTCATATTTTAAAGCATTTTGTCATCTTATTTAAATTGGAATTAACTGAAAAATAATAAAGGCTGGAAAACAGAAGTTTCTCCTTTTGGTTTCTGCAACGTCKTCTTCAATATCTAAGTAGTTCCATTTCTTTCAGCCTTTAAAAATATTCTAGTAAAATAGAAGCCCTAAAACTTGATTTTCTACTAAAATGTACCGGTGTTATTCATACCCTATAGCTCTTTCTTAAAGATAGCTTTGGAAAAACCACATGAGTATGCGGAGCTGAAGAAAATAGGAGTTTATTTGTTCCTAGCTGATAACAACAAAGTTTCTAAATTTGCAAATTTATTTTCTAAAACTCTGATTCAAACATCTGTTTCTGTTTCAGCAGATTGCATACATRTGCAACATATGTGCCAGGTAAGTCGGAGAGAGATCTGAAAAGAAGATACTTACCTTTGTGATACAAGCTGTTTGCTTGTCAGCCTATACTGCTTATGTAATAGAAATCAAAACAATTTGCAAATCCCCCATAAAGTCATGGCAAAAGACACACAAGTGCCTCCTCGCRTGCCCTCTGCCTCTCTAATGTCAAATTTAATTTAATTTCACTTTCCAAGGACAAAGCATGAGACTTTTTTACAGCCTGGCTTTACAGATATATAATCCCTGCTCTTTCCCAGCTCCCAACTGTTCCTTTATTGCTTTTATAACTGTTGCCAATATGCTAGCTATTTACAGATATAACTGAATTATTTTAATATTTACTATGTTGAAAACAGCAACAGTAGAGGGAAGCCTGAGCACTTCTGTGAAGACCAATTTGATTCCCTGGATAACTAACTACATCAGCGTCTCTATAYGTGTGACAGCAAATTGTGACAGCTAACTGGCTGTGCAAAGACAAAAAAGATGAGTAATGGAGAGTGAAAAATGAACATAAAAAGAAGCCTAATTAATGGGCTAGTTATTGTTTTAGACTGGTCTGAAATTGTATCTTTTATTCTGTTCTCTAATTTTAATTCTCAACCAACTACCTATCGTCAAATGTGGAAAAAAATATTTATTTTATAAATTAGGTATTTATTCTATGATCCTTAGAACAGCATTCAAAGGTTTTCTCACTCCCTATGCCAAATAGCACTTAAATTGATTTTTTTTTTTTTAAGGAATATTTTAGCCTTAAGAAAAAGTCGTAATGAAAAAATACCCCCATTAGAATAATTGACTGTGATTTTAATATGGTAAACCAAAATTCTATGAGGGTTTTATGCAATAGTCTAGCCGCAATAGGAAAGCCTATAAGTGACAGTAGTTAAGTAGTTTGTTGAAGAGCAATAACACTGAAGCTCTTCTTAAAGAAGGACGAAGGAAAAGAAATCACTATCAAGTCAAGAGCAGGACAGGAGTTCTAGTTTTAATTTATGAATAGCYGCTGTGAGGGAACAAGTACCCATTGCAAGATACCAGTTTTTTAAATGCCTAATACCAGAATGTTTTAATATTAATGATGTATTCCTCTTCGGCTCTTTATTGTTTTTGTTTTGTTTTGTTTTTCATTTCTAGTTTGGAAACAAGGTCTAACTTGGAGACGCATCTACGTGTTTCTTATGTCTAAGGTAACCTACTCCGTCTGATAATGATTATTCCTATCTGACTTTAGGGATGAGGTTGCTCATCTCCCTTTAGTATAGTTTACACTACTCTAACTTAATGTTGCTGCATTCACATAACAAAATCTAAGCCATTAAAACCAAACAAAAYTCTGTTAAATATGCAGCTAGTTGTGCTTTCTCTTCTTTTTAAATCTCTTCTGACAACTTTCTCTAACAAAAGAAACAACGTAAAGAATAAGTAAACAGTGATCAGGCTCGCCGTATCTGTTATTTTGTCTCTGCAGGGTCTATTTTACTCTRTTTGGAAAACCATACAAACAAAAACCAAATGAACACTCCCGGACTATTTTTTTTGCTATTCGACATTAGTATAACTCAAAGGCATGGACCTAATATACTTTCATAAAACTGTGCCTACTTTGGGGTAAAGCAGCAGATTAATGTTTTGTGGCTGGCAATTGTGTTTTATCCTAACAGCAAAACAAGAGGTTGTAGAAGTACTGAACCCTTTCCCTTCTTGTTCTTAAGGTATTTTGATTAGAGAATCTATCACAAAGAGTAATGGGAATAGATCGTTCCTCCTCTAGTCTTTCCAACTGAATATGCTCGAGCATGAATTGGACATGCCATATCCAGTATCAATTCATCATTCATGGAAGCTTCTCAATTACTTTGGCTACAAGCAGATCCGATAAGATGATCTGGAACACAAAATGTTTTGTTTCCTATTGTTTCTGTCTATCTGCAAATTTGTCAAAGATAGAACATMACTATTTTCCATCTGCAACTCAATGGTGAAGTAAATTTTCTATAGTAACAACCTTTCTCAAAAATAAACCCCTTAGAAGACTGATGACTGATGAAATGTTAAATTAACATTAATAAAATTTCCACCTCTGTGAACTTTTAAGGCAGGATTGATTCTCTGAAAAGGAGTCCTTAAAGTGCAATTAATTAGTGCACAAMTAATTACTTTGTAAGATACAAACTTCATATTTCATTAAAAAAAAAAGCATGTAGTAGAATARGAAGCCCTCCGTACAGTAAATATTTCAAATACAGAGCTGATGCCAATACTTATTCTTCATTAACAAATCCTAATGCACTGCCAACTCAGACGAAGATTAATGAAGCCTTAGCTGTTGATGATGAGTCATCATCATCATTATGATTATTAATAGTCTGACTTCAGGATGCTGGACAGCCTTCTTGGAGCACTCGTAATCTATCATAGAAAGTTTTCACTGCTTCCTTTCTGCACATTCATAATACGGAAAAGACAGGACTTACCTGTTTATCACTTTTAGGAATACTCCCCGCCCCTTTATCCAACATGAAATCAAGTTACGCTGCGTTGGCAGACTTTGGAAGCTCTTTTGTTTTGGACCCCTGGCAGCACGATTCTCCCTCTCCAGTTGCTGCCAATCTTAAAGGTCTCTAGCCTTTTTTTTTTTTTTTTCTGCCTACTTTCTTACAAACAGGAAATGTGGTGGAGGCTTTTACAGTCTCGCTAGCAGGCTGGCGGTCTCCTCTGTTGATCGCTTCCAGGGGAGATATAAAATAGGTACGTGAGCACTTGCATTTATTATTCGCCTGTCCTGCCACAGAAGAGCATGTACAGGATTCTTAGAGCAATATTGTGTGGCCCAAACCTGCTTTGGGAACACTTGCATGAGACCCATGCTCTAAAGCTCCCTGTGTGCGGTGTACTCTTGAATTCAGCTCAATTGTATGGATGCCTGTTAAGCTAGACTACAAAAATATTTCACAAAAATAAATGTTATTACTTCAGAGTATTACTTATTAACTGTCTCAGATCAGCATTGAGGAAGTACAATACTGGATCAGCATCCAATTTGGTCATGAGGGAGCAAGTTATTCACAATACACTCTTATGTCTTTTCCCATAGGCTAAATGGACTAACTGCCCAGAGCTTTACCAGAATGAGGTAAGCTGATGAGGAGCAATTGATGTCAAAATACAGAAAGTGGTGGATGTTCTTGCACTTGATTCTGTTTTGAGGTTGTAATTATTGTACAGGTTGTAAGGACATATTTTAGAGTGGAAATGGATTTGGCATTTGGCAGCAACTGAAATTAGACATCTTCCTCATTAATACGGTTAGAATTCAAATTTAACATAGATATTTTCACATTGCTTAAACMAAAAGCATGAGGCCATCACAGATTGGTGAAAAACAGCAAATAGAACCACAGTTGCTTTAGTAAATCATGCACCCCATGAKCTTCAGTCAAAACGGTGGCTGTAAGTAGGGAAGAAGTCTACTCCTGTAAAGGACTGRTCATCATATAAAGGGATGTAAAAGCCTCAACCAGTTAAAGAGACTGGGTATTGCAGCTTCAAGTTGTAGGCTTCAATGAATGAGAGAGTGATCATTCTGCGGCCACCTGATGAACGTATGCAATTCAGAAGGAAGCCTCTTGGAAAGGAGAGACAGTGAGAGGAGTATACTGCAGTGATGAAGACAGTCGCTTGGTTTCAACACTGTTGGAAAGAAGTTTGTGAGAAATAAACCACAGATTTGYAAATGCACAAGTAAACAGTGAGGAAGATGCAGAGGATTTCTGGGTTTGTAGTCCTGGTAATGCACGTGCTCTCTAGWAACAAGTCACTGTGTCTGCTATCAGTTTTACCTGGCTGCAGAAGGAATGATGCTCTCGTACAGGATTGGATGTGAGCTTATTACACTCTTTTGGGCAGCCTAGGAAGGAGAGGACAGATCTTGGATTTCTTGCTTTGAGCTTAGCTCTTAGATCAGTCTTTCTAAGTTTGGTATTGAGGTAGGGGTAAAAGAAAGCGTGTTATGAATGCTTAATCTTTTTCTTGTCTTGAAAATCCCTGGTGCTAGCTACAGAACGGGATAGCAAGAAACCTTGGCAGTGTCTGTATCAAGTACTTGGAAATGTTCACTCACAATTACTTTGATAATCCTTAAGTTTGTATGCAGATTTGTATATGTGGAATCGGAAGGTCTACTCACATCTGGGGGGATGGACATATATAGCAGTAAACAAACTTGGTAAATACCCATAGACTCTTTCTGTGGTGAGGTAGCTGGCTTATATCACGGAAGTTACCACAGAGTGTGGCACCGAGGCAGTAGTCGACCAAGGAAAGATCCGAACATCGCTGAGCCCCAAACAGGTCATCGAGTTTCCAGATCATCAAGACCATTACTAGAATTCACAGACTTAAAGGACATTTCTGGTTCTCCAGGAGCCTTGAAGAATGGATCCTTTTCCCCCTGCGGTCACCTAAAATGGTACCAAGCCTCACAGAAAGCTTCCAACAAATCATTCTTAGCAACTCCCAGCAGGCTTGACCAATCCCCTGGAATCTTCTATGCATGACTGGCAACCTCAGGGGAAAGAGGGTTTCAGCCTTATCAAACTGAAAGCTATCTCAGAGTTTGAATTTCTCCTTTCCTACACTCCAAGAAATCCAAAAGCCATCTTGAGTTATTTCTCCTCCTTTTTGAAGCAGGAAGTCTTTGCTARGAGGCTAAAATGATGTTTCTGGGAACTGCCTTACCTATTTCATAGAAAACGGATTTTAAAACTGAATATTATGTTTTTCAAATGTGGCTGGAGAAAGGGCAGATTTCATTTGATGAATGGTTCCAATACATTACTTTTCATAGAACCATGTCCCTAATTCACTTACGGGTTCATTTAGTTCAGTCCATTTTTGCAACATGAGCATGTTGCCATCCGGTTGCACTTTTCTAAGACTGCAGAATGCATGTTTTTGTCTAACCCGCCAAGGGTGAAATCAACTGCACAGTTGCTGGTGAATTCTGGCCTCCCTCAAATGCCAACTTTCTCTACCACTACCCAAATTACAGTCTTGCTTTCAAAAACTATGTCATTTCTAGTATGGTATAGTGGAAACTCCCACGCAAAGAACAGGAGACAGAGATAAAAGTATAGGTGTTTCTGTAAGGTGCRAATGACCTTTTTTTATTGAAGTGGGTTTATATTTTTCGTCATGAGTCTTCTCTGAATAGTTGGGGAAAGCAACTGTAGSAGGAATGCTAAGAGGGGAGCTTGTGTGTGGCTCTGCTAAAGTGCAGGCTGCGCTCATTCCGGTCTCAAGAATATATCTTTAAGGTAGAATTGTGCTTTGAATCTAAGCATGTGGCTCCTCACTTAGTTTGCAGGTGCAGACTGAGTGCTCCTTGTGTGCTAAAAGTTAGTGTAAGGAAAGTTAGTGTAAAATAGCTGCCAGAACAGCGAGGCCCTTCAAACCAGCCTCAAATGCTGCAGAGCTCTTTTGACTCTCATTCAGTTAATTTTGTACTGCATGATAAAATTAATAACCTAATTGCTCCAATTTGTGCATTGTAGATCATGTCCTGGMTTTTGCTGTTTTATCTTAAACCACTGTTAAGCACAGTGCTATCTCATTAACTGCTCCTGAATTACGGCTTCCATTACAAGCAGGGGTTTTATCACGGGCTTCCTGTGRGGGAAACCACAGTTCTTGTTGTTTGGGTTTTTTTTTTCCGAATGCTACAAAACCTTACTATCAAGGACTGCAAAAAGGGTTAGCAAGAGAAAACTACTTATGTTAGTAATTTTGCACCGTCAAAATTTCCACTGAAAGCTAAAACTTCACACTTGTGCAGGTTGGGGTGGGTTTTTTTCTGTGTGTGTTGAGTGATGTAAGATAGCTGAGCAGAGTCTCTGCATAAGTAGCAAACAGCAAATAGAACAGATGTCACTTCACCTAAAACCTGCTCGAGTCAAGCGTATCCTTTTCACTGACTTCACCCTATTTTATTTTGTAGGGAGAGCTCTGCCTTCTGGGAGAGATGTATCCTCCATCAGTGTTTCTTCTAGAGACACAATAAGAATGAATTTCCTGTTGAGACTGGCTATAATCCCTGTGCTGGTTTGGGGATTTTTGCAATTCTTTTTTGACACACTTGTGCAACGAATGTGGGCAAATATTTTTCCCTGGGCAGCTAAAGACCTGATCCTGTAACTGTTCCTCAGAAGCAGGCTTGCAACTCTGTCAACTTCGTTTGCCCAAAGCGTGTGATGAATTTACTAGCAAGATAGTGAGTGTCCCTAAGATACTAACCCTGAGCTTTTAGAGGTCGCTTGGGACTGCYGTAGGCACGTCTGTGTGGCTCAGTAGTGTGAATCTTGCCTGGAGTCCTCTACAAAAAGCATAAAACTCTTCCTACAGTGCTAAGGCTGAATGAAAAACCTGACTCCTCAACCAGGCTCATTCACTGAAGTGATTAAACTGCCTCTAGATCTGCAGTGTGTCCTCCACCCTGCTTAGCCATCGTAGCAGGCGTCCGAAGACTTTGCCTCCTGCTGATGTGTCTGTGTCTGTGAAGGATTCCCAAGCACAATTTTGAATGAAAATATTCCCTGCTTTGAGCAAAACACTACCTGCATTATGTTGAGGGACTGATGTAGCAGGTGACGAGTTGTCGTAACTCAGGCTGCTTTCTCTGCATTTGAGGTCTGAGCCTCTTCCAGCACTTCCCCAAGCCTGTGTTATCACAGCATGCTTCATGATGGCTCTTAAGTGAAATTTGGCCTTATTGCTCTTCAAAAGCTGCTGCAAACTTAGACTAGGCTCTCCAGATGCGGGTATTTGTTGGAAATCAGGGTCTATATGCTCCATACGGGGAGCATACGAGAGCAGCTCTCACCTCCCTTCGCCATGACACTGCGGATAAAATCATAGGACTCCCTTGTTTTCTCCACTACCCTCTTTTCTGAATTCTGTTCCTGAAGGACAGCGTTGTCCCAGCATCCCACCTTTGCTGGGTGGCAACAGGGAATCAGACCACTAGGAGCCCTTA
This sequence comes from Eudromia elegans, assembly GCA_003342815.1. NCBI lineage: Eukaryota > Metazoa > Chordata > Aves > Tinamiformes > Tinamidae > Eudromia > Eudromia elegans. The sequence goes on along the minus strand of PTEX01000038.1, from coordinate 2,476,377 downwards.
TGGACTCGAGCCTGCGAAGTTGGAGACGGTGAGAAGGAACCAGAAAACACATGAACCTGATCTTCGTGGCTGCAGGTGTTTGTCAGCCAGCCAAGGTGTCTTTGCAGTGCAGCTGTGAGACCTCTTAGATCTCGTCAGTGTATATGTAGGGTAGGGTGAAGACATGAAACAATCACAGTGAAGTTAACCTTTGAGAAGCGGTCAGCGACGTGCGGGCGTACTGAGCTTGATCTGAATGCCTTTGCTACTACTAAAGTTTACAATTCAACTGTCTTGTGGTTGCATCTCTCTATTTAAAGAAATACTTGCTAAGTAGATAAAAATACTTTTCCCACCACACTCTGTGCTTTTAAAACATTGTTTTCATATTGCTTCCTGTTCTACAGCGGATTTGGCTACAGCAAAGTGTGTGCTACTTTCCTTGTAGTACAAACTGTCAGCAAGCTACCAGCATTTGCAGAGAGCCCAGATGTGTGGTAAAAGGCTTTCCTGTCCCACAAAGTGCTACAAGCCCATAGAGTTTGCACTGACTTAAACATTGTTATATTTCTCTGAGGCTAGAGAAAGCATAGCACATGTTTCAGGTGTTTTCTTGGGACATGAGAGTCKTTGTGAACTAGGCAGGATGGGGACCAAACTTATGTCTCCATGTGATGGCTGGAAGCTGTGGATTTGGGTCTTGATAGGTGTTGGGAGCTACCGTATTGTGCCATGAGTGAATCCTGCCTTCACACTGGGAGCAGGTTTTCCTGACAGACGTGTCGTGTCACGTCCCACTCAACCTTCCTGCCCAGCATAAAGGCCTTCTCTGGGAGCTACAGCTGTTGTGCGTAGCTCCCATTKGCAAAGTTGTGCTCAGAAAGCAAAGAGTTAACCCCACCTGCTTTCATGTGCCAATAAATGCGCAGTGTTTTGCTTAGTCCCTTTTTTGTAACACTGTTCAGGGATGCAGAAAACATTTGCATGAGTGACTCTTCCTCTTTTGTAAGCCRAAGAACAAAATTACATAGTAGTGTTTAAAGGCGACAGGCAAGTGTGTTTTGATTGCTATTTAGAAGCTTTTGTTTAGAGGCTGATTTAACTGATGGATAAAAAATACTTCCTTCAGCATCATCCTTGATGCGCATGTTTAGATTTAGCTCCCTGTGTCAGATAGGACCATGTGGAGCAAAGCCTCAGTGCCCGGGACAGGACTGAAGCCTGCTAAAGCAGCCTGTAGTGCTACCCCTCCATCTGAGCACTGCAGAAAGAAATGGCATGCCTGCCTGCAAAACTGCTTGCGGTTTTAGCAGACAACCTTGTAAACCCRGGTAGTCTGCAGAGGCCTCTTTAAGTCACCCTCTACAGCTTCTGCAAAGGCTTCCCGAAGGGGAGCTCGGGGCTCGACGTCGTTGCCTGCAAGCAGAGCAGGGGGACTGAGCAAGGCGTCTCCGCTCGAGACCCTGGCCCAAACCTCCCCAACAGAGACACTTCATGTCATTCAGCAGCCGAGCAGTGAGTGGATGTTGTTCATTCTATGGTGAGAATTAATACAGTGCAGAGAACAGGAGACGGTATGCAATACTGCAACTTCAATGTAAAAAAGAAAAATAGAAAAGGAAAAAAWAAAGTCCCAATACCTCTGCAGGAAGCTTAAAAATACTGTGAGCAAGGCAATGGTGGTAGTGTTAATATCTGATCTTTGTGCAATGAGCTTAAATTTTTTTCTTGGTGTGTGATTAAGCACGTGCTTAAAACTGTTCATCTTTGCTCTGAGACATAGCAGCCCAGACATAGCAGCCCAGTATTGCTTCTATGCTTTACTCCGCCTTTTACTTTAACTGGAACATTATTTTAGCAGTATGGTACCATACTGAAACAGAGAGGACTTCGTAAGTATATTTTTATAATATTTGGAAAACATTTCGCCATTTTAGCTAAACAGTCACAGCTTGGGTATTGTAGCTACTTGGGGGAAAAATAATAATTGTGGTCAGGGCTGACCATTCTGGTTTGTGGCTTCCTCGTCGTGGATGCTTTTATGCTGTGTTTGAAACATGTATCCTGGCTTTACACCTTGGAAGAGTCCAGGGCCATTTTATAAGACAGAGATGGAAGGTTCTGCTTCCTTGGCAGCATTCAGGATGTGTCAAATATTTGTACTGATAACACTCTGGTACAAAACATGTGCAGCATTTGACTGACATCTAAACGCCAGAATTCCTCTCTCCACAGCTAGAGGCTAAAGGAAGCTCATTTAAAGAAGCTCTTGGTAGCTTTTTTCTTGTAACTGTGAGAAGCAAATTCTGACTGAGGCCATTTGTAGCTCACAGAAGGTTCCTATTTCACTGCTTAAGCATGTATAATTGAATACATGATTGGTATGCTAATGCTATGACTTGATGCTAACTTCTTTTACCCTTCTATCATTTAATGCAATTCTGTACTTGCATGTCCCCATCCTTTTGGCTTATGCAATGCTGAAATGCAGAGGGACGCTCTACTGAAAGTACCAAAGTACTTTTTAAGGCCTCATACAAAAGACCTCTTACAGAACTGTTGCATGTATTCCTGAAGAATATCAAATCATTTTATAAATTATTTATAAACTGAAAACATTAAGTGCTATGGATCACATATAACATGGCCTTATACTCAACACTGCAATTGAGTCCATTGTGATACAGAACATACTTCTTATTCAGCAACCTCCATGAAACTATTTAAGGTCATGATGGAAAGATGCTGCCAAGTGAGGCAGGTAGGCTGACTTCTGGTGAATAGATTGTGATAACACAATTTCCTCCCTATACCGCTATTTATTTGCCTTTTTTGCAAACAGTACTATGGTATTTTTAAAATTCAGTATATATTCAGAATCTTGGCTTTGTGTTTCCTTTAAGCAACACTGTATTTGCGAGTCCAGATCTCAGGTGACTTCCTGAGAACACTGATTCATGTGCCCAGTTTAAGTACAGGACAAATTTGTAGGTTTAAAGCTAAATGGATCCAGATTTTCAGAAAAGGGCATTATCCCAGTATTTTGGAAATTTGGAGAAGGGGAAAAGGATAAGAAGGGAGAGTGGTTTTCTAGTCCATACCGAGGAAGGTTCCTCAAATCTCTGAAACTTAGAAAATGCCACCCAAAAAGAGAGGTGCACCTAGCCAGTTACCACTTCTTACAGCAGGCTGATTTTGTCAGTGGTCAGAGAGCTCCTGGGACCCTTTAACRCTGTGCCATGGGGTTATTTTGTAGAGATTAGGAGCACACTGAAGCTGCTCATTAATAGGCAGCTACCTTGCTGCAATGTCCATACGAAAATGCTTGTCCTTCAGGAGTAGGATCAATAACTGTTCTGCTTTCCTTCCAAAGCCTGTGGTTTCTGGCAAACATAATGACTTTTCTGCTGTCTTAAACCAATCTACGGGGTAATTAGTGGATTTTAAAAAAGTCAATGCCTCCATCTGTCTTTTGCAAAGACTTTTTTGGTGTGTATAAGCCGAGCAGCCGGAACTTCAGATCCTTTTGGCAACCACCTATGTTAATTTGGAGAGCTCTTCAAGTGCTGCTTTCCTTTCTGGCCAACGCTGTTGTCTTCTCATCTTTCTGCCTCGGGGTGCAGAAACAGCTCTGTGCCATTAGCAGGAGCCCGAGCCTTTTCCCAGTGCCAGTGAATTCACACGTCCTCTTTAGGCTGTGTTTCCTCCTCCTGCCTCTGTCTGAAGGATTTCTTATCGGGAGACAGCAGAGCATGCCATGAGAACAAACCAATAGATATGTAAACATCAGTCAGGTCAAGGGATGTTAGTCAGTTTAGTATCCCTGAGACAGGAAGTTTGCCTTGTCAGACCTGGTGGTGTTCCAGGTCTTCCCTGTCSGACCAGCAGGTTCTTGACCAGGATCCTGTGTGCAGGAGCACCATGAGCCTTCTTTGATGGTGCTCATGAAGGAAGGGGCACTCTCGCCTTCCAGAGAGGCACTGGCATCCTGGATGTTCTCTGGCCCTTTTCGTTACTTACTGTGACTGACTAACACAAAGGTCTTGGWTGAACTCATTATGAGTATTGGCCAGCTGCCTTGGAGGGAAGAAGATCTGGYAATTAAAGGAGATGAAGGGGGAGTGTTGGAAAAGCACATACAGTTTTCATCCTGGGGAATGCAGGCACTGTTAATGAAGAAAACTGCAAAATCCAGTATAAAGAGCACCATCTACTGAGGCAGAATAAAATGAATCATTTGTATATAGGCCTTCTCCCCGACTTTTCCTCCAYGCCAGTCAGGTTGTTGGAAGCTTTCTAATGCAGATGCTAATCTGAGKTTTGGCTGTCCTTTGCAAGATGTATGGGCTATTGACCCCCTTGCTAACGGTGCTGACAGGGAATCTGGTGTATTTYATCAGTACAGAGTCTGCTCTGTCTCTCAGTGATACCACCAAAGGAGGGACCTGCACAGTGCTCTCCATAGGTGCACACACTATTTGCTGGTAAACCACTTACCTGCCTAGCCCTTATTGCTGGGGCCTTTTGTTTCTCAGGGTGTTTCTGCACCACCTTGGAAAAGCGTATTGAGCTCCCAGAGGTTGCCAGGGGCCACTTCCAATGCCAGAGCACCTCAGCCTCCTGGCTGACACCGAGGGGCCTGTGACAACCTTACTGGGGAGTTTTACATGTGCCGTGCTGGGCACACGCTGCAAATTTCAGGGTCTTAATGCTGACATGGTTTGTGAGTCATGAAGTCMTTTCTGCTGTCAGCTCTGAGGCAGCCTAACACTCAGATCATCTCAAAATTTGGCTGTCTTAAAGTGAGGAAAACCTTCCTAGAGCATTCCTCACCTCTCTGTCTCTAGAGCAGCCTGGCTTTCCCTCTCTGACATGGGGAGTAGCTGTCATGCTTTTCTGACTGACCAGCCAAGGGMCATCCACCTCTTTTTCAGAGCCAGAACAGGCATCATGTTGACTTCTTGGGAATCCATGATTATTGAATTAAAGCATTTGTTTGAGCGCTCGTTTTTTGGAAGGACGGTGAGTATATCATCCATATGTGAGCAAGGAGCCCTGCCTCGTCTCGTGTTTTACACTAACACAAAGCTGCCTCTTTTGTTGAACTCTAGCACCACTTACTGCTGATACGTTCCACGGGTCACTAATGGAAAAATATCTTTATACATGATGATACCCAGTTTCAAAGTAAAGCCCAAGGTTTGAGAGGCTTTGTGATATAGATTAACTTGTACTATCTTCAAATGATTTCTTGCTATGCCTTTTGTCATAGCTTGCACCAGCAGTGCCAGCTGTAGCAGTACATGTCTCAAGCACATCACTGCTGCAGTGGTTCTCAGCCACCCCGTGCCAGAAAATAGACAGTTAATTCCAAACCTATAGAGCTGGCAATGTACCAATGAGAGATTTAAGGATTCTAGGTGTTCTATTTCTCTAAAATTTCTGTGAYCTCTAATTGTTATGTACAGGCTGCCTACAACCAGGACATAAATAACGGAGCGAAGGTCTTAGACTGATTAATGCAGTTGGGGACCAAAAAAAAAAAAAAAAAGACACAAAAGTGAGCTTCTAGGTAGAGAAGTGCTAAGAGTTTTGGGTTTTTTAGCTATCCAATAACCTGTTTATAATTATTCCCAGTTCTACCAATCTCTCTTTTTATAAAAAAAAAAAAAACTCTTCCCTTCAATTTAGAACTAAAATGTTATCAAGCATAATGTTGCCCTGCAAGAAAGAGTAAAAAGGGACAATAAAACCTATTATAGGTATGTTCAGTTTCACTGTACTCTGTCTTATCTTGTTCTGATTTATAAACAAACATGAGCAAAACCAAGTCTGCAGGTCTTTTGCATCCTTAGCCAGCTGAGATTTCTGTCACCTTGCATATTTAGATACAGATATGTCCTTTAGCATACAAAATTGAGATGTTTCATAGATGATTATTTCATTCGTCATCACAGATAGTACCYGGTGGCTCGTCTTGTCCAAGTGCGGAAAATACTGTACTTGTTTGTAAACAGCAGCCCCAAAGCAAAACTGAAGGAGTGCACAGAGATAACCCAAAGGTAAGTGGAGCTCCTCGACAAAATCCCCATGATGGAAGGTGTTGTTGGCGGTACAAAAGGCTGTGAATGTAAATGTTTGACTGCAAATAATCTTCATTGTCTTCCCAAAAAGACAAGGGCATCTGCATGTAGCTGTGCTAAACTTCACCGTGAGAACTTGCAGATTATAGAGCAGGCAGCTGCAGAAAAAAGCACTATTTGGAACCAGAGTACAGGGAAATGAAAGGCTCCTCTCATTTAAAGAGCTGTCATGCTTCAACGAGGGACTTGGGCCAAAAGAGCTTGAGCTAGTAGTAAAAATCTTGCAAGCAGATGAGAGTACTATCTCTTTTTATTCCCATATGAAGGTAACGGGGTTCCAGAAATATTTATTATCTTATTAGGGAACAGTCTTCATGGGTATATAGCATTTTCTCTGGGGCTGGCTTTGAYCGTCATACCCTTTTGGTTCTGATCCGTGAATAGAGGCATGCAGCAGGACCGGCGTGCAGAGGTTCTGTGTCTGTCACAGTTTTGTCACAGGGACAAGGCCTGTGAGACCTTTCTCTGCCTTCCTTGGCCATGTTCTTATTGTCTTCTGTAACTTCTTTGTGACTTCCTGCTTATGTAACAAGTGCAGCAAGAAAATGTTTCTGTCCCCCTTTTTTTTTTTTTTTTTGGAGGGGGGGAGGGAGGATGTAACAAAATCAAAAGAACGTCTGTTGAGTGATTTGACAGCTAGAAAAGTATAGCATTTTACAACAAGACATGTATTAGAAACTGGTCTCTAGATTAGATAAGCGAGTTTTGATCTGTGCTGTTTTTTGCAACGAGTGATCCAGCTGTTGTGCTTTTCACTTTTATTGGCAGGATGCCACGCTGGAGTTAAATTTAGAAACTGTTCTGTTACCCAAAGAACTGTGGCTAGGTTAAAAAGAAAAGTTTCTCTGGGATTTTCTCCTTTGTGTCTGCAGTTTATGTCTGCCTGAAGCCGAGGCAGATCTTGCAGCAGAGATTAAGCTTTAGGCGCAGCAGTGTGAAGCAGTTTGCTTTGCACCACCCTTGTGCAGTCTCGAAACGCACGGTGAGATACGCCCTGGAAGACATTGCACTCAGGGAGGGGTAGGGTAATGAGAACTACARAAGTGGCTGGGTAGGAGGTGTGTCATTGGCTCCACACTGATGAGTCTGCAAGCCTTACATTTTTGTCTTGAAACCTAGGTTTTCTGTAGAAAATACTCAGGACTATAATTCTGGTCCTAAGAACTTGGGGGAACAAGCAAGATAGTGAGACTGCATGCGTTGTGTTGCTTTCAGTGTCACTAATGAGTASTGATTTAGTGCTAATTATAATACTTTATCCAAAGGATTTTCTGTGTCAAAAAGACAAGTTAGAAAAAATAAGTCTCTTTTCAAAGAATTTCTAGTTGCTGCCACGTGTGAAGTTACAATGGGGTAAAAAGCAAAGAAAACTTTCTTTTCCGGGCTCGTTTTAAAAATTAGCCGTGCCCTAAGAACAGGTTATATCCAGACTGCGAGCAGCAGCAGGTGTTTGAGCACAGGGTGCCTGCAGCAGAGCAGATCAGCCCTGCGGCAATGGCAGCACAGCCCTCCCCTGCCGCTGCTGTCGCTGGGAGCAAGCCCTGGGAAGGACAACTTGGACTTGTGGTGTCACGTGCAGACTGAGGACCCAACGTTCAGCTCCAGGCCCTGGGTCAGGATTGTCCAAAGTCCTGCAGAAAATCATCCTCTCAAGTCAGCATATGCAAAATGAAAATGTGAATGACAACATGCGCCTTTCTATTTGAGTAATGTGACTAAAAACTAATCCTGATGCTCAGCAAAGACATTTACTTTGAGATTTCTTTTCACTCTAAACCAAAGATTTAGATTTTTTTCAAAAGTACTATTCATTTTGGAAAAGGCAGATCAAATACATCTATCTGGTAACTGTCCTGTGGCAGCACCATTTTGCAACACACTTCATCCTTGAAAAACTGTGAGATAAATAACACTTACATTCTAGAACCTAATTTTAAGTGGTGGACTTTTTATCCCATGTAGGGTTTGGCTTTTTGCAATCTTGAACTGCCTCAAAGAACCAAAGATATATTTTAACTACAACTATAGTCACACTAATGCCCCTTTGCGATGCTTAGCACAACTGAAACCTTCATTTCAGTGGGACGGTCTGGGGTTACTGCAACAACTGAATATATACATATATGTTTAGCAGAAGGACTTGGAAAGACAGAAAATCAAATGCTCCTTTCAGTTTATTATTGAAGCAGGTACTTATTCCTTGGAGTGGGATACAGGGGCAAATGAGAAGGCTAGATGGAACGACGACTGCAGAGAGGGCTGGCTGTAAAAATGAAAGCAATACATAAACGTATGGGAAGTGGAATAGCGTGTAGGGGGGAGCGACGATTAGGGGCAACAGAAGCTGTAAAATCAAACAACGAACAGCACCAAAGTTCCCTAGATGAAAAGGGATACTCCTAGGAAAAGGAGGACCTCAAAGAGAGTGTTAAGAGAAGATTTCTATCTCCATGGAAAAGAGAAGCGAAGGGACACAAAGGAAAGGTAAAGGGTGGTGAATCAAACGGAGAGCAGCGCTGCGGATGAAGCTTTTATTGGCAGAGGACTTCCAGGGAGGGAAGGGCTCCGGCACTCTCGCYGCATGTGCGGTGTCTCAGGGACCAAGAAGGGATTTGCAAGCCTGGATTTTGTGATGAGGCAGTTTAGAGGCTTTAGATAATGGTTAAGAAGATAAATGCCAAAAGCACGAGCCAAGGCCCCTCATGGCTCATGAGAGCCAGCCCTTCTTAGTAGCATAGTGAATAATCTAATTTCGTGGATGCCTGACCTGCAGTTCAGCCCATTTAAACTTCTGTTTTCTAGACAATATGATTCATCTCTTCAGATCTTAATTTGATCCTCTTCTTCTGTCCCCTATTTCAGCTCCCTAAGTGAGACTGAAGCCTCGATTTAAGTTTCCTGCACAAATTAAAGGCTAGATGTAATCAAATTGTGGGGACAGCTTAGAGCACTAGCTAAGCAGTCTTCTTGATATTGAAAACAGCATGTAGCTGGTGATGTGTCCTGGCAAATTAATTTCTTTCTGAGGGTCTTGTTGGCACGGTCCCTATGGGAACAGGCTCTGGCTTAATACTTCTGCATAAATTCAGGCAGGATCTTGTGGCATTGTCCTTCTCCTGACTTAGTGATTTATTTCAGAGAAGMGAGTGAGAAATCAGCCCTCATTTGATGATGGAGAAACAAGCAGCTGTAACTGAGCTCCAGSCAAGGCAGGTGTGGACGTATTACCCAGGGGCTGCGTCCGGGGAGCTTCCTGATGAGCATGCAAGCTAACTGTTGGAGGAGATGCCAGCAGCATCCCTACCAAGAGGGTTACCATGGTAATCCTAGGCGAAAACGGGGACCCAATTCAAAATCCTTCAGTAAACAGGGTGGTGAGAACGTGCTTTCCTCTTGAGGGACCATTCGTAATGAAGAAGTAAACTGGCTTGAGTTAAACAGCTTGAGAACGCGAGCAGCGAGGGCGTGCAGGGTTTGGGAGGACTAGTAACAGGATAGCTGCCTTTGGAGCAGGCTGCCRGTCTAGCAATAGCAGACTGCTGTGCAGGTTACCTTAAAATCTTTCTGCATGAGGCAGAGGCTGACAAAACTCCCGATCCTTGATAAAACAGGAATTAAGTGGACCCCTAGGAATCACCTTTCTCACTGTCAAAGCTGTTTCACACTAAGTTTTTGCAGTGTGCCTGTGTTGCCAGGACTCGTGGCCAAAGGACTGAGAAAAGCCCATTGCAGTGTGGCATTCAAACCTCAACCTATGCAGAAGACACCGTATGGAATAAGGCGAGTAGCTCCACCCAGCCCATATAAATGTGCTAATCCCTGACGGCTTTAGCCAGTGCTGAGTAATGTGAAACCCACAGGAATTACAGGAGCTGGTAGACATTTCTGGTGCTGGAGAATAACAAGGCCTTCTTGTAACATGAAGGGGAAAAAAAATCAGTGATTTGTGGTATTCCAGCGAGTATTATGGATTTTTCTGATAGGATCTATGAGGTCGATCCATAATTGCTGAGTATTTCTGTCATTTTTTTTCTAGCTAACTCTAMGAGCAGTAATGCTTTCATGCATGTACAGCATGTTCTTTGAAGTCAAGTAGAAAAGGACATTACAGCCTATGGAAAAGTAGCATTTCTTGTCAAAGAGAAAAAAAATATAGTTCCATAAAAGTGCTTAGGCAGCCTGGAAGGAAACATCCAGCTAGTRACTGATCTGAATTGTAGGTATTAAAAAAAAAGAAAAAAAAAAATCTGCAAGAGGTGGATCAGTGTGCCACTCAAAAGGTGTTTGGAGTCCTTGATGTTTGAGTCTGGATTTCATTGCTCTTTTTTTTTAAAAAAAGAACAAAACAAAACAGTTGATAGCTTGTTAAAACAGATAGAATAAGGACTCTTAAAACGAAAGGTAACTTTCTTTTTTGAGGACAAATAACAAAAGCCTAAAGAACATTTYTAAGGAAGTCAACATTTCCAAAAAATGTAACTAGTGACTTTTTATYCATGGGATCAGGCTACTGCCTTAACTCTAGGCAGCTGAAGCACYCCATTTGCTCTGAGCCTGGCTTGCAAATTGCTGTATAAAACTCAGCTCTAAGACTCTCAAAAGAAACCAAGCGAGTSTTATGCTATTTGTATGCAGTGCTACATCAGTAAGGTTTGGGGTTTCTTTTTTTTGTGTTTTTTTTTGTATAAAATGTTCTAGTTCTGCAACTTTTTGATCAAGGTACAGGAAGAGAGGGAGGAGAAGCTGCTTTTTGTAATCCGAGGTCRTTCACCTTTCAGCCTTAGTACTCTCTCGCCAAGCTCATGTCCACACACGTTGAGGAATCTCTTGATGGCAGCGGCTGTGAGCTAGYGGACGGAGATTTTCTTTGAAGCTAGAGAGAACATAGGAGATACATTCAGTTATTTAGCACATTATTTTGTATTTGCAGCGGTAAAGGCGCATCTCAAAAGAACAGCTGGAGGCAGCTTTTATGCTAACAAAGTTATTRCAACTAAAGTTTAGACAAGAATGATGAAGCTCCTAGGATGCGAGAAACAGGAACACTGTTTCAAAAACTAAATGATGCATATAAGTGACCATCAGTTTTACACTTCTTGCGAAACTTGATGATAAGAGCATGAAAATCAGAATTAATCACACACACACACACACACACACATGTACATATATATTCTAAACACTGCATAGTCTGGCCATGAGACTAGTTTGCATCAATGTCTTCTAGGTGAATATAGGCACATACAGAAATTTTGTAATTGCTACAGTTTATTACCTTTTCTGTCCAGTGTTTTATTCTATCCTTTAAGTTTAAAAGAGCCTTATAGCATGGTCTGTGTTTATCTGTGGTTGAAAAGTGTCAGACACATGGCTGACAGAAGTAAAAATACAGTGGTAATAAACAGGTCTTTTCTCTGCCCTGTCTCTTTCCTAAGTAAAGGTCTGTTTATCTAAGGTGTTGATCTATTCTCTTTTCCTGTCCTCACTTCCCCTTCCCCACACTTAGATTACAAATAAAATAGAAACAATATCAAGTTGCAAAATTAACTAGAGCTGAAGTTCCCAGCAGAAGAGGGTAGGCTGGTCTCCGCCAACCTAAAAGTTTTCTCCTAATAATTCTCTCACTGATGTAGAAATAGATGTTTTCATTTCTCGTGGTTATTGAATATGTTCTACAATAGATAAATAATGTTAAAACATTGACAGCTTTTGGCGCAGAGTTCTGAAGGGCCACGTGAAATGATTTCATTCTGTTCTGTTTCTTTATCAAAAAAACAAAAGCAGCTCTAACTTAGATTTTTTTTTAAGCAAGTTGTGCAAGTACCCCTGAGGGACTCAGAAAATTCTTTACATTATCTTTTTTTTTTTTTTTTTTGACTATTCCAGACCAAAATAAGTGATTTGCATTTCATCATTACTAAGAATTGCTTCTGGTAGGTGCCTTGCCTCAGAGTTTCTGGGATCTCTTTCTGGTCACAATATGAGAAAGGAATTGCTGAGGAAATTAAGCTACGTATGTCCATATGTGAAAAGCCATTGCTTAGATTTAATTGGGCAGCATTACAAGTCCAGAACGGCCTTCATTAGCATAASACTATTTTCCTGATACTGTTAGGGATTAGGAATTTCTCCAAGGAACGTGCAGACTGCATTCATCGAAGCAAAGCAACAGCACTTCTCACTTCAGGCGAAGCCTCCGATTTACGTAAGTAGTCTTGACTCAGGATGCGGGTTTTATAAATCACTTTGTCAATCTAAAAGGTGCCCGTTATTCAAATTATGAAGCCCTGGTGAGCGGAGACCCATTACTCAGAATGTAGGGGCCATAATAACATCAGTACAACTGACATAAACCTGATGTATTATGTAATAACGTTTCAAGTAGAACAAGGTGCTCCATTTATCAGGAGCGTCTGGAGCTGGGTTTTGTACATGTTATGAATGAACCCTGGATGCTTCAGTCACACCACAGATATAAAATGGCATAATAAGGAGGYTGAGAGAGAGCTGGATTCAGGCTGTAATCGCTCTCTGAGCCACACGCTCCCAAGGATTAGGGGAGGAGGCTGCATACGAGTCTCTGCCTTAGAATAATGCTGAGCACCTTCCTACGGACAGCAAATAGAGCTGTTTGCTGTGGGAGCTGCCAGAGTGAACACAAAGAGAGGGGGTTTCTTACCTAACTATCAGCTTGCATAACTCAGTTCATCTGAGCAGCTTTGACATTTCASTAGCTGTTGCTCTTGGCTGCCGAATGTCCCTACGTGCAGATCACAATTACAGCTGGGAAGATGAGAAGTGAAATTACAGCAGAATGCACCGTGGTAGGGAACGGGAAGAGGATGGAAAGGGTGAAAGAGCCAGGATGCAGGAAAGTCTCGGGAGGATACGTTTCAAGCTAACATGCAAATCAGTCGGTATAACTGAAAGCAATATTGCTTGATGCTCCGTTTTCCCTCGCAGTAACCCCGGTGGGCACGAACAGATGCTGTGAATTAGTGAGCGAGGAGTTGAGACTCCCGTGTGAGGGCTCTTGGCTTGTGTCTGCAGCAGGGGAACAGCGCTGCTTCCCGACAGCACGGCCTGGTGCCACCCATGCCTAGTTAAGCACCGTAGTAAGAGGCYCCTGTGTAAAGTAACCGAAGCCTACTCTGCATCTAGCTGGCGCTGGAGCCTGGCTGCCTCCCTGAGCAAGGAGGCTCTGTCCCACGTCTGAAAGGAGCAGAAATAAAATCTGGGGCCTCGGTGCTTCCTCTGAAGCACACGGATCACTGCCCCCATGCCTCCTTAGATATTCCTCTCCCTACTCCTTCTTCCTTTCCAACTGTASTCAGGGATATACTGTGCTTAGGGGAAGGGATGAAGGCTTTTAGGGGTACCCATTAAAACTGTTTCTGAAGAGAGAACTAGTTTTACTTTTAGTGAAAATTTAGAGGAGTATATGGCTTGATTACTCCTCACATTGGAATCTGAGATTAGAGTTAATCCTGTGCATTTTAGATTTATGCTTTCGACTCCCACAGTGACCAAAAGGCTGCTTCTGGAAGCATTTCTCTCCCACCTCTGTCATTGAGAACCCACATGCTGCTTTTCAAGGAGCTTTTAAGACACAGGAGGAGATGAAAGAAGAAAAGGAGAAACTGCTCCATTATTATTTGGTGAAAATGAAACGGGTCTTTAAAATGCTATGAAGACAACATTTAATCTCCCAAAGTACTACAGCAATAGTGGATCTCACCTGCAGCCTCCTAATCCTATTAGATAAGTCCAGGACCAGGCAGCTGGCACAACAGAAATGCTTTTGATTTGCTTGGTACTATTAGCAAATAAAAGAGATATAAAGCACAGGCAGCAATGCAAGAAAACAGAATACGAGACCTCTAATCTTATTCATAAGGGCGAATACTCAAATTTTTCCCATTTAGCCTTGCAAAGTTTCTCCTAAAGCCACTAAAAACACTTCTGATTTTTTGATCTGGGTGTCATCTTGCATGAAAGTGCTTACAGAATTTCTGCTTTCTCTCTGTGCTCTGATGTTGTCTCTTTCCTACCTAAATTAAGAAGAATATGTATCTGGCCTCTGCAATTTGATCCTCTGAGTGCCTCTCTCTGCTTTTCAATGTGTCCTGCAATTCATTCAGGAGGAATGAGGAGGCGGCGAAGTGTGCCCTTTCCTGGGCACACCTGCTTGAAGCAGGTTTTTCTGACAAATATCCTGAGCAGCTAGTAATTTCTGATGTTTTATGGGTAGCTTATAAATATACATATATCTGTATATACAAAGAGAAAGAGAGAGAGAGAGATGGATGGATAGATGTATCTATATTTCTGTTGCTTCTCCACACACGAAGCTGAGAGCATTTGCCAGGCTCTCCTTGCTGCCTCCCGACGCACAGGGGAAGCCGTGGGTAGGGGTTTGCGCTCGCGGAGCCGGTGGCAGTGTAGGGCTAGCTTGAGTTCCAGGCTCTTCTCTGTCCTGCGAATTGTTTCCAACATCCGCTTCTCCAGACGAACAACAGGGCTAGTAGCTCCCTACTGAAGGGAAGCAAGCGTGTTGAGGGCACATGAACTGCTGTTGGCTCTTGCCCACGATTGCAGTAATAGATTCTGCACTGGGCTACCTCTTCTTCGTCTTTCTCTCTTTGAACTCCAAAAATGAAGTCGGAAAAATCCCAAACCATGGAATTGCTAGTGTTCCTTTTAGATAAAAATGATAATTTTTTMCCAGATTATCTAACTCCCAAGCCACTGACCTGGGCCAATAAATCACACCTGTTAAAAAGACAGCCTTTCAAGAACAAGGCCTTTCTCAGAAGCTAAATGACCTTTCGAAAATTCAAATGTGACTGAAGGTTTCCCACTTCTTTGTTTCACCCTGAGATAATAAAATTAAAAACACAATGCAAACACAATCTGGTTGCCCATAAAATACTGCTAATGCAAACAGAATCTTGTTGTCAATAAAATACTGCTTTGTTGCTCAGGACACAGGTGAATTTAAGGCAAAACACCAGTGCATGTCCTAACATAGYCAAGGCTGTGACAGGTATACAAGCTGCCACAATGGTAAGGGAGATGACAAATTAATGTCTCGGTCTAACAAGAAGCTTGTGATATGTCTTCTATTCCAAAATAGAAAGCAGTACAATTTTAAAGCTGTCTTCCAGTTAATCTTCTTGCAAGTTTATCTGGCATACTCACTACAATGAATAAAAAGTGATCTTTAAGTTGGTTATGTGTACCCTTGACCTGATATAGAAAGCAGGTGTCTGTGGAATAGACCTAAAAGCACATTAATCCCTCTGCAGAACAGGTATAATTCAGTTTGCCCCTTTTATGTTTATGGACAAAGCAAGCACTGCTTTTTATGCAAGAGGCATTGAAGAAGTACATAGAGAATAGATGGAGCATTAAATAAGCAGGTAATTTATGAACACTGGCATGGAGATTTAACATTTAAAAGTAAACGCTTGCTTTTGTAATCAAGATGGTTTATTTCCTAAAAGGAAATCCACTTTTATTTATTTCTCTTTTTTAATCAGTATACTTTTCCAAGAGTTRAGCATAATCATTAATGTTAATCCTGAAGTTTTATGGAATAACAAATGTAAACTTTTATCTTCTATTTAATTACAAATGTCATGCTGCCATTTTTAATTGGTTTTCATTTACAAGGTTCTGCAGATGACCACAATGGCTTTTGATTTACTTGTCCATTAATTGTGGTTGGTTTGCATGCTACCTTATGATGTCTGCAAAGTACTTTGTAGTGGGTGACTGTGGAGGAGAGGTGCAGAAGGTTCTCATTCCATTTCTTTTTCTGAAAAACAAGCTGGTGAAGTGGAATCAAGCATGCAGCATAAATTAAAGCTTGCACATGTCAAATTGGAAGGCAGTTTCTGACTGTAATTTTAGCTGTTATAATAGAACTGAATTAATGCACTAGAAATATTGTACTCAGTATATGAACTGTATAAAAGTTATTTTGCCATCAGAGGATGGCAAATGCAACTTTATTTTCCTAGAAGGTAAGAAAGAATCTACATCCTACTGATGGTCTGTAAGTCATTTAGTCTGATTATTCTGGTGTGTGGCTCCTTGYACTGCATGGTGTTAGTTCTACATACAATAAAGATGCTCTAAACTACAGAACAGAAATAACAAATGGRAAAGCACAGCACAGAGTTCAAAACTCTGAAATGTGTATAAAATTGCAAAAATCTTGAAACTCATTAATGTTTTCAGAAATAGCCGGAGGTTCTCCAAGCAGATCGTAATCCCCAAAGAGTGGACCTTGAAGCAGGCACTCTTATCCACAAATTAATTTTGATAACCATCAGTTCTCCTTAAGAGGGATACAACCAGCTGAGCATTTTTAAAGAAATTAAAAAGACACACAAAAATCTTTTGGTGGCACTTGAGACCGTGAACGGCTTACCAAATATTAAATTTCTGAGAAACCTGAAAGTCTGGTCAAGGTAATGAGTTTTGCATGAAAAAGGGACAAATGCAGATGTCCAGCTGGGGCATCTTTCACTTCTGGAAGTCAGATCATGTATTATTTCCTGAAATGTAAAATGCATCAATATTGCTGTTGTTTTTATAAAGAAATACCTATTTTTCCTGCTACAAATAATCATTTAAAAAAATCACCAATCTTTTATTTTAGCTCAGGGCTAGAAATGCAGTAATTACAGTTATCCAGMAATATAGCATAAAAAAATAATGCACAGATTCCCTAAACAGTGACATGCAGAATCTCAGATAGAGTCTGTAAAAGGTTGTTTTGAAAATACAGCGTTTTAAGAAATTGGGCTAAGACGGAGGTTTTCTCCAAGCCAGRGGAGATCAGTTTGCTGTATTTTTGTCTGCATATTAAGTATTGAGACAGCATTGAGTGTTTGGGAGAAAGCTGAACATAATTAGTTACAAACTAATACATCCCACATCCTACTAGATCAAGGAGAKAAAAAGGAACAACTGGTATGGACCCAAAGCATTTCCTGCCTACAGAGGGCAGGAGAGACTTGTGTGTTTTACGCTCTGTACAGCACATTCATGTAAACACTTTTGAAGGAAACTGAGCCTGTCCCAGGATTCTGCAAGTGCAGGGGATGACTTGGAGTTGCATCAGGAGCTGCTCATCAGATTGAGTAAAAAACAAAAAAAAAAAAACCAAAAAAAACTACATAACATGAAGCAGGTTAAAACTAAATCACATAGTTTTAAACACTAAGGTTTGGTCCATCTTCTGCAGTATCCAGATCTTCAAATGCATATGTATTTACGATGCTTCAATCACAGACGGGAGCCAGTACGTCCGTTTTGGAGCCTGGAACTGAAATGCAGAACAGCTCTCTGCTCATCCCATCATGAGCAGATGCTTTTAGAGCCTAAGCTCAAYCCTGCTGTGCCTCATACCTATGATAGCAGCATCTCTGGCAACATGAGAAGATAGGATTTTGATTTTAGATTTTTCCAGAAATTTTGTAGGAACTTCAGGTCTTATAAGGTTCAGTAAGATTCAAAGGCACATTTTGAAGATTGCAGTCTTGAATTAGGACATTAATCAGATGGTGTGCAGATTCCCAAACATGTCAACAAATTGTGTGTTCCTCCACCACGGTTTCCTGATGATTTGATGTAATAGATGTGCTATGGCAGTAGCCTGTCTCATGAAATATGGTGTCTTCTATCAAATTTAACTAAAGGGCAAAATAAAAAGTCACTCCTGCAGGCAGGCAGGTCAAAAGCACTTTTTGGAGGTACTGCCTTCAAAACTGGGCTTGAAGTAGAGCTGTGATAGAATGTACAGAGGAGGCTTTGGTTAGACCTCTTTGGGAAGCCAAACGTTGTTTTAAAATTGGAGTGGTCTCAGCTGTGGTAAATTATTCCCTACATGCTTTTCTTGAGCTTATCTTACTCCCTCTTTGTGGATCTGCTGGGGTTGTGGGATGGGGGAAGAGAGGAGCTGGCTGTATGTGGCTTCAGATGCCCTCAGCAGACTGTTTGCTTAGCATAGTCTGATCTGCCACCTCTAAGCAAAGCAAATAGGCTGTAACTATGAAAGGGTTGTAATATATTTTTTTTTCATTTTTCGTTTTCCCTTACAGTTCAGCCACAAGAAGTACTGGAGGTTGAAAAGCACCCTATGCCATAGTCATGGGGACTCAATTGCTGTTCACAGAAGGAGTCCCAAGGGCCTACAAACAGACTGGTCAATGGGAATGGGCTTACTCCAGCTGGAGGTACGTGGCACAAGCCTGGATGCAYCAGGGTCCTACTCTGAGCTCTATGAGCCTGCAATCTTTTGTTCCTAGGGTCACTTAGCATTTCTGTCACAACTAAATTAGATAAGTCTAAAGCAGTGTGGACTTTCTCTTGTGCACTATGGCATTCGGTTCTTTTKCGGTGTATGCCAGAAAAAGGTGTATTTATTTTTGAAACAATAGYGACATTAACTATATTGCTAAATTTGGTCTATTTAGCTCTGTCACATTTGTATATATATATTGAAATGATATTAGATGATATTAGATATTAGATCAAATAGTATAATTTGATTTGTCTGGTAAAGGATCTGTGACTATATGGGTATATTGGYAGAGACCAGCAAAAACACAATAAAATTTCAAGTTGAAAAACAATATCTGGTTACACATCAAAACAACTTTATCTCTGGAATCCTTATTCTAAAATGTAAAATACCCAAACTCAAGTTTCCCTAGTGACAAAAGATGTCACAATGTGTTTCAATTTTAAATTATTCTATTTCTTGAGTAAATTGTTATACTTTGCAGACTATGATGCAAAAYATAAAGTCCTAAAAATGATATTGCCATAAATAGCAGCAGAAGTATTAAGGACAATGGAAACAGACCTTCATGAAGCAATCYTGATTTTTTTTTTTCATTCTTGTTATGATTCTGCGAAGCCCTTAGTAGCTATATGTTTTGTCTTATGTATGCCTTTTGAACTCTTGCAGCGGTACTTGCTTATTTAAAGTTAAGGACGCACTTAAGTGCTCTGTTAAATTAGACTCAGAGCAGCCTGTCACCCGTCAAGATGCTGCTGCTTACCCTGAATCYCGTAGCAGACACTGCAAGAGAAACCCCATGTGAGACTGCCAAGGCCAGCTTTACTAGTCAAAAACAGCCCTTGTGTGGTGCTTCTGTGGCGAGCACCACATCAAAGCATCAAAGTAAGCACAGGTCAGCTCACAAGTGTTCTTCCCAGCCGATATGCACCTACCTAATGCACAGAGAAATATTTATGTACAACACAGCACCATGCAACTAACTAGCTAATTCTGTTTTGAACGGTACTAGAATAGAGGTTCATCTCAAAGGAGACACTTCTACCTACTACTGGGAAAGGGCAGAAATACTCTAAATAAACGCATACGTGATCAGTTTCAGATCAGAGAGGTTTCAGGCCTGTTGTTCCCTCAAGTCTTGAGAACTGCGTTCACGGACCATGTTCCCTAAATGCATATTGCACCACTAGCCCTCTCCACCTAGGTCTTGGTAATTTGCCTGTCACTACCAATCACTGCAGTTCTCTTAAAGAAACCCTCTTATCCTATACCCTTGAGGTGCCTTAGCAAATGAATAGTTTGCTCTGGAAGTCTACAAATGCATTTCAATCAGTGAAGTTTGTTTCTATAGTTTTCGTTATTTTTGATTTGCATATGATACACAGCAAATTACTTCCTCGATTCTAAAATTGTTCCCTTAATCAGAAAGGTGAAATATTTTTTCAGATAAACCATTTAAGAAGCTGTTTTTCTTTGGTTTAATTAACTGCTATATCATACTTCTTTAAAATATTGTTTACTTTTGATATTGTTCTAGACCAGTGAAAAATTCCCAAAGTATTTTAAGTCAGTCTATTATTTTTAAATATTAAATATTACTACAGCATTGAACAGCAGCATTCTACCAGCTTAATGACTCCTATTAATAAGTAAACTAACTTCTGACTTAAGAATCCTGAAAACTTTCTTCTTTCATTGAAGAAAATGTCTGAATATTCTTAGAGGAGAATAACACCTAAGTTACATTTGCCCCCTAACAGTTATTAATATAAAAAAAATGGCTATACTAGCACTTAGGTCTTGATTAAAATTAATAAGGCAATGATCAAGTAAAAGTTCAAGCAGTGCTAGCAGCACTATTAGCAATAAAATTTATATATATATATATAAGGACCATACCTTCATATAGGGCTTCTAAGCTCTTCCAGCAAAAACGTAAAGGAATCCACCGTGACACGAAAATGCATTTTGGACGGTGCATTTCTTAGGTAAATACTCAAGGTGCACCTCTCAGCTAAATGTGAACTAGAACTTAGCAGTTTTTCCTTAACTCTGTCTGTAACACAACAAGTACAAAAACAAGCATCACAAGCAATATTGAAGGCTTCTCTGTGAAGGAAAAAATACTGCTAACCATAGGGGAAATGTAAAGCCTTACTGTTCTTACAGAGGCTGTCGGGGGAGGGAAGGCACAGGAGAACTGTAATGAACAACAGCACAGGAACAAGATAAGCCCATAGATGTAATTAGTCTGTAGGTAAATAATTTTAAACCAGCCTATAGCCTTAGGGAGATCATGTTTCATTTAGACATTGAATGAGCTGGCTGCATGAGCAAATCCATCTTTTAGCTGGCAAAATTTATTCCTGCATGTGGTTAACTCCCTCATGCCCTTGAGGTAATGAAAACTTCTGATCAAAGTTTGTGTTTTTAAAACATTGAAACTAGGGTAATAAACCTCAGTGAGCTGCATCTGACGCTTCCTGACATAAGGATATATATGTATGATATGAAAGTTACAGTTTTAGTCTTGTGTAAACCTCTCTGATTCAATCGTGACTCAATAWGCAATTCTGCCTGTTGGAAATGAACTGCAAAATCTAGTATATAACCAAACGTTCTGGTTATTCCTTTGGAGGGATTCTTCAAGAATGGTTTCCTCCATTTGTTCCAGGATTTAGCAATCTAACAGTGCCCTTCTGCAGGGTGAAGTGATACGTGCCATGAGCACTCCATGTTCCAAAGGAAAACGCTGAGGGAGGAATACAGCCCCTACCAACGTGCTTCTGGAAAACTCTCCAGTTCAGGGAATCACACAAAACCTTCTGCAAGCAACAAAAGGGAAGAAGATAAGAAATCTCAATGCAAATCAGCTAAACTTCATTAATCCCAAAGGCTGCTTATTTCTTAGAAGAGATTCCCTCTAAAAATCAAAATATCTGGAATTACAGTAGATTGATAGGAGCAAATGCAGCATTCACCAAAGGTAAGAGATACTGTCTTTAGTTTCATTAATGCTTTCCATTGTCTCTCTGCCCTCATGGTCTTTCCCAGAGACTGAATTTGGTAATCCAAGCTGTGACAGAATAGTAACTCTTGGTAAGGAAATTTTGCATCGTGAACAACGTGCAGAGGTGGCTGTTGAAGGCCGTGGATAGCGGAGGGATGTTATACCTGAGYAGTTCAACTCTGAACTGACTTCAAACTTACGATAACTCCCAGAGATTCTTTAATGATTTAATCCTCCGTGCTTTGGCAATAATTGTAAAACTTGTTCTTAGAGTAGATCCTCAGCCAGCGGATAAAAACAGTCCACCCAGTCCTGCTTTACTGAGAATATTAGAATTTGGCTTGTCTGYGCTGCAGTCAATTAGCCTGGTATACAGACTGCCTCAGGGCTCTGTGTGCCCAGGAAGAAAGGTGTGCTGTGATAGTGTCAAAGTTGTTAGGGAATTCTTACTACTCTAAAGAACCACACACCACCTTCTGTGACGCCAAAGTTTTCCTTCAAATTTATTTTTCCTTCAATTTTTTTTTTTTTTTTAAGAATAAGCTTCATGTATAAAAAATTTAGGTCTATATGGGAACCTGCTACACTAGGACACCCGTGCTGCTAAATCTAATGAAACAAAAGGAAAAATATGGAAGAAATCCAAGCCATCTAACTACTTATCCATGGTATTTCTTTAGCACATGCCACCATCTCAGTCTGCATTACTGTCTTGAATAAAATTGAATGTGCTTTACTAAAAAGCAAGGGTCAGATGTGGAAAGCTGCTGAGAACTCTTAACGTATTGAACGGATTGTTTCCTGCTRTATTGATCTCCTTTGCCCTCTCTGAGCTGGACTTTTCTGCAGTCGATATTTTGAAATGTGTCAGCTTTGTGTGCCAAGCATGTTGGAGAAATTTCCATGACATAACTGCCTGCTTCCAAATCACTGGTTTGTGTATACAGTGTGGAGCACGATGGCCCCCATCTAACACCTGTAAGGGCTCAATCTGACAAGGTTAAGGCTGACTGAAACTCACTTGGCTTCTGTGATTGGTTGTTTACTATTTAAGCTTTTCCATGGTCTCAAAGCACACAGTGGTATTCTGCACTGTAAGCAGAGTATTCACAACTAAACTTGGAGTTATTTTGACCTTGGTTATGTAACCAGTGTTATGGAAGGCAATGCAACTCCAAATACACAGGAGATACTTGAAAGTTTGGGTAGGTGTATGGATGCCAAAGGCACAACTGTTACAGGACAGATGTACCCACTGACCAGACTCACCTTAAAATGTGAGTAGTGCTTAGCCTGACAAATTGGGCATGACCCCAAACATCTGTAGCTCCTTACTTTCAAGCAGATGCTGCTGAATTCTGTGCTTGCAACGCAAACTGAGCCCCAAGACATTTGCCCCAAGTGTTTTAAGAATAACTACCCAGCATCTTAGACAGCATCCTCAGCCTGATGCATAAGTTTGCACTTCTCTAAGAAATACCATGACTTCTTAAAAGATTTTCTCTGTTTCTTTACAAAATGGAGCTTAACTTGACATTGAAGTCGGCAAACTTTCTCTCTGCAAGGAATGGAGCTGAGCTCTTGTTGCCTGAGTAGCCTGTATCAGGATAACACTCCTAGATCCCCAATACCCATTTTAAAAGGAGCCTGTGATCTTGGTTGAGACTGCAATTAAAAACAAATACTGTTATCCAGTTTCCAATAATTTGATATTAAGTATTGATAGTAAGTATTCTCCAGAAATACAGATTCAGGATTCAGTGCTGTACGATGAATGCAATTGACTATCATATAGCTGATATTCAATTACAGCTACTTGTGTCAGGCATAATACTATTAAAGAATTTAATTGTAAAGTAGTAATTAACTTGTTACTGAAGAATATTAACAACAAATGCCTTGGAGCCTTTTTCCCTTCACTTACCTCAGTTCTGAACCTTATATTTATCCCCTAGATCCCTTCCTGACTTGCAGTGGGATAAAAGGAAAATTGATTCTTTCTCCCCATTTAGTAGTGTTTAAAATGACTGAATTTCTGCACTGGTAGAAATCTAAGGCCTAAATTACAGGTTGTTAAATTTTTCAGTCAAAAAAAAACCCTTTTCCTCTATTAATGTGTGCAATTGAAGTTAATATTTCCTCTGGAAGTGATTGAAGTAACAAACCACAGAGCAAGCAGTATCTGGCTGATATTCCAGGTATGTTCTGCACAGCACCATACAAGCAGAAGAGACTTCTTCTGACAGGTATCCTTTAAGAGGAAGAGAYGTTCAGTCACATGGGATTTCCCTCTGTTTCCAGAAGTCTCAAAAGCCTTGATGTAAAAGCCAGGAACTGAGAATAGCCCTTTGAAGAAGAAAATAATCAGGCACCTGGAAGAGAGTTAGTTGAGCCTGATGACACTGTTAGGAGATGGAGACCAGGATGGAGAATAGTTGCTCTGAACTAGGCAAAGAAAGGAAATCCTTGTATGCAAATGCCGCATATAGACCAGTGAAAGAAGCCTGTTAAATTCAAACCATGTGGCAGATTGTGCAAAAGCTCTTAGTCTCTCTATGCTTCCCAAAGCAGCCTCTCTTCCCCAGAGTTCAGGGTAGGAAAGATACAACTTTTATTTGAGGATCCTTTCTGTCTTGTCCCTACGACCGCAGCACATTAAGACATCATGTCTTCTCTTGGCCTCTCCTTTCACATAAATAGGAAGCCTTAGCTCTGCTTAGCCCCCTCCTGCCTTTCCAGAGAGACAACAAAAGAGAGTTTCTCCACCTTTTTTTGGAGGAGGAAGATGGAAAAAAGAGCGGTTAGCTGATAAAAGTATATGCTTTACTGTGTATTGATTTTGCTAATTTTATAAATGAGCAACTAGCTATAATGACTGGAATTGGTGCATGCATCCAACTGTATAATGAATGGCTTTCTTCCTCTTCTTTTTCCTTCTTGTTAGAAACACTAAGATATCTGGATTTTCGTGAACTGCAGTAAAATAGAACTGTGAGAAAGTCTTTCTCCCCTGATCACTCAAAGAGAAAGAAGTCACCCAATCAAAGGGACTGCTGCTCGCTCAGGAAATTCATTACTGACACCCCACATAAATCCTATTAATTAAACCACCACCATGCCAAAATGGGCTGTCATATGGTCCCTCTGGAAGGTGAAAGGGTCATTGCTAAATCCTACACGGGCGTTGCCCCTGGAACACGATTGTGCTGCGTGTGCTGGCCTTAGCCAGTGATCAAGAAGAAGGTAAGACTCAGTTCTTGTCAGGAGCACACGTAGGCAGTGCGGGAAGCCGGTGCCATGCTGAGTTTTGGTAAGCCATGTGGGATCTGGAGGTGGCCCCCAGACCAAACTTGGCATTCTTAGTACTAGCTAAGAATGTACTAGCTAAGCTTAGTACTAGCGCTTGTAGTACCAGGCTGAAAGGTCTGCTTAAGGAAAAAAACATCAGGCAGCACAAAAAGACCTAAGGGGATAGGCTTTATCRCAGCAACTTTGGCTTCTAGCAGAGGGCAGAGSTCCAGTTTTTGAAAACTGGAYGTGCATGAGCACYATCTGATCCCTTCTTGCATTCCGCAATGTGAGAAACAGCACCACGCTAATGGAGAAACAGCACCATGCTA
The DNA here is from genome assembly GCA_003342815.1 of Eudromia elegans. Taxonomy (NCBI): domain Eukaryota; kingdom Metazoa; phylum Chordata; class Aves; order Tinamiformes; family Tinamidae; genus Eudromia; species Eudromia elegans. The sequence continues at coordinate 2,451,309 of PTEX01000038.1, read as the reverse complement.
ATGGCTTGCATTTTTTTCAAATGAATAAGTGTTAAAATCCAAGAAGGAAAGCAAGCAAAATGATGGCTTATTTCTTTCACAAATATTTGCAAAAAGAAACAGAAAATTATTTCTGTAAACAGAAGCACAAAACATGGACTAGATCAAAAGTAGGTGCATAACCGACAAAGCTGAAGCAGCTCCTAAAGGCGAGATAGTAAAAGATATTAGTGAGTCAACATCATTCATTCAAATAAATAGTAAATTTGTTCTACTTTGGCACCTCTTGCAAATAAACAAGGAGAAACATGGATAGAAAAAGAACCACGAGCAATAGCTGAGACTCTCAGGGCATGGTAAATAGGCTGGTGTCCAAGAAACTGTTGCCTTTCAGTAACCAGCCTGCCAGCTAGCCCCATCACATTGTAAGCAATGAAATGAAAAATGAATTTCAAGTAAAGAACAGGGGAGAGCCCTGGGGAAAGTTCCAGCTGAAAATGCTGAAAGCTTGTAATGAGTCCTTTGATTTTTACAGGGCTCCAACAAAGCCTGAGACTAGGAAAATTGTCCTGATAAAATGTAGGTTCTCCCCTAGAAAAGAATAAAAACATCTGAATTAACTTATAGCAAATGCTAAGCTGTGGCAAATCTCAGTAACCTGAATCTGAATTACCAGAGGGGAAAAAAAAAAAAGAAAAAGAAAGAAAAAAGTGGGAAATATTCAGAACCAACACTCAGAACACCTGGCATGGGAGTACTTAATTAGATGGCACACGCTCTGTGTGCAGAGCTACACAATACCTCCATCCTGCAATGTCTGTTAAAATGTGTACAAGAATGTGAAAAACATATTATTAAGAACAAAGCAGTTGCTTACCCCTCCTTAGGGCTGTTGTACACCTGTCCTGGGCACACAGACAAGCAATGCTGCTTGCTCCTGCTGTGCTGAGATCACCTCGGTGTGCTACCTTTAAGAAAAGAAAAGAAATAAATAAAAAATAAAACGAGGAAAGGAGAGAAATAAGTCATGTGGCCAGCACAATATCAAAAATGTGGCATAACTTTTTCTGTGATGCAAGTTGCCATTAAGTTCCTTCCTTGGAGTTTCTTCCTTACTTTCATTTCCTCAGGAAAGTTACATCTTAAGGTCTCTAGGCTACAGTTTCTATACTTTCATCTAGTTAAATGAAGCATGCTTATATCAGTTTCCATTTATGTAACCGTTTTTCAAGTAATTGCTTAGTACCACTGGAGCAAAGGGAGTTTTGTTTTGCTTTGTTTTGTTTTGTTTTTCTTAACAAAATGCAAGAAAATTCCAATGCAAATCTGGAACCGTTTGTGAAATGCAACTTGCAGCAAGAAAAGGTCATCAGCTGGTAATTGATTTTGCTGTGAAACAGAACAACCGTTAAGGCATTGCTGTTCTCAGAGCAAAGATTTGATACAGCTCAAGTAACAAGTCTTGAACCAAAATAATCTTTTGATATCCTTGACCTAAAACACAATGTTTTACGTTGATTTTTTTTTTCCGCCAGAACCGCACAARTGAAACAAAAGTCTTTTAAATTAGTGGGTTTGGATCAAAATTTGAGCTTCATAGAAAGGTATACAAGAAATAAGGTGTTTTTTTCATAAAAGAAAATTCTTTCTGCATTTTTTAATGTTTATTAATTACTTTTTATATTTCTGCTGAGTTGGAGGTCTGGTTTGTAAACTTTCTTTGTATGTACCTTCTGCACCCTGCATTAAATATATTTGTATGTACACTAGACAAAATATACCCTAGCATGGGACAAGGTTGTTTTTTATTGTCAGTAATGTAGCAACCAGCCAAACGCAAAGCTGTGTTCTGGAATACAGACTGTTAAATTTCAGGCCCACCTCTCAGCTTCAGTCTTTAAGTAAATGGCATTTAGGAACCCATTAGACCCTACTGGCAAGTCATTCGTTGAAGCTTATTGGTATAGTAGAGCTGATTAAAAGCAATCAATCTGCAGACTTCCAAGGAGCACAGTGTTAGGTGACAAATGAAAAGCAGAATAATTGAAGTGCCATTTTTTAGGGTAGCTCTGCAACATTAATTTCTCTATCATAGCTTTTGAACAAAGAGCAACAGAAAGGGAGATGAAACTGAAACAACAACCACTATTGTAAGAAATGCTTTTATTTTTGTTTTATGGAAAYGTATAGGAAAAAACTAATGCAGTATTCATTTTTCAAGGAATTGGTAGAACACTTCAGATTAGCTTCAGATTCAATCCATCAATTCTGAGACAAGCACTGGTTATAAACTGATTTATTGCTATAGCTTGAGTCTACACGTGTCTTTGTCCATCTGTTTCCATAATTAATTTTAGTAGCTGAATAGCAGAAAATGTTAAGTATTTCGAGAGGATTTTTCAATTCTAAAAGTCTTTCAGGTGTCATCAGAAATTCACTCTGTGTGGCAGTGGAATGACTCAACAAAAAACCCACTGTTGCTGATGTAAACCACTCAGCAGCTGCGAATCTATCTGGTTCACGGGCAGAGCTCAAAACAGCTAGAGCTGCATCCTGCACCAGCATAAAATGAGGTCTGGTCAGTCTCATCTGGCAACACGGGACTGGTAGTGGCCATCTCCTCTCTCACCAGGTATTTGTAATGCAAGCGTGTGCCATGGAACCAAGGGCCACCAACAGGGTTTTCTCACGTTGGAGACATCTGCCAAAGCTTCTCATCACTCTGATAACTGCCATTTTAGGAGTCAAAAAACAGGAGGGTGATGCTGGAGGAAAGATTTTCAAGGGATATCAGAACTGCAGTGCTCAAAATCCCCTTTGCTGGGCTGATCTGTCACTGTTGGGGCTCTGCATGTGCATGTGCATGCTGCCCAAAGCCAGTGAAACTCACCTCTGCGCAAGGGGAATGAGAACAGAAACACCAGATGATCTTCTCCTACTTCTGCAATGCCTGTGTGCAATACCTATATGCATAGATCACAATATCATCTGCCATCAGTTAAGGCCAAGGGGGTTGCTTTTTAAAAAACTTTGCTGCAGTTCATGTTGTTTTTAAGCTTCCTCTCTCAATTTATTCAGGAGTTTACTAATTATACATTGAAGTTGGTGTGCCTCAGCTTTCCATGTGATTTGAGACATGAAGTAGGAAATACTTACAGTATTTGTATGGATTGTCCTTACAATGTAAGGGTCTTTGGTCGTTCTTGTAAAGAAATTAGCTGTGTGGAGAGATTTGCCTAGGACTGCAAAGGAAATCAATTTCCAGTCATCTTATCAGGTTGGTTGATGAGTGTACTTAGAAATCACAAACAGCAAGTCCTTGCAGACRCCTCAGCTGTAGCGCTGTGAGCTCAGATTAGGCTTTGACTTGATTTCACAGCAGAGAGTCATCTTTGTGCAAACCAGAAACATCTGGTTTAGAGCTGGGAAAGATAAACTGATTTGCAAGCCCACAGCTAGCAAAAGAACGGGTAGTAAAGCTTACTGGTTTTTGAATGTGMGTTTAGAGCTTAAATGATTGCCTTTTTGAGCAGATAGCTTTATTCCTGTGGAGTGTTCATCATAATGTTTGTTTTCTATCTCCTGTTGAAGCGTAGTGTGGTTTATATGACCATATAATGATAATGCATACCATTTTTTTTTGTAAGTACTTGTTATGAATGAGAGGATTATATACTGTATTAGTCTTCTGAGTAGACAGGAACATATTAAGCTTTTTTTTTGTAGAATTACACTATTTTTTCCCCTAAATTGTGTAATATTTTTAGAGCTGATGTACAGCTGCAGCCCAAACATGCAGAGTAAGTATCCAGAAATGCTAAGCCTGATCTTTTGTCTGCATGACAACCATCACTTTGCTTTCCACTGAGGAAAGTGTTATGGAATTTTAGCAATATAAATTGCATGATTATTTACCCGTCTCTCTGATCATATGCAAGAACTCCATGATCTTGAACTTGTTTTTGAAWTGCTACCTTCCTACTTTTAGGTTAGTATTTTTGTAAGTGGCAATCATGAACACTCGGACTGGAAAGCTGGGGGTCTTTTTAGTGCATTTTAAAAGACTTTCCACTCTGAATGCAGAAAAAAATAACATCTCTACTGATTTAGGGCACTGCATAATATGGTTTTGCCCACCTTTGGTAAGATAAGGAGAGGCAATGAATTCACTAATGCTGATTGCTCACACAGACATCCAGCAGTTGTGAACTGCCACTTAACCCTTCAGTGAGTGTTTATGTTGGACACAACAAGCTGGCCATGGATACCACATCATAAGAGCACAAGAATTGAATGCTAGTCAGGTGAGACCCTAATTAGCTAATTCGCTTTATAAGTAAAAAAGAAAGAACCTATAAGCATAACAATGCCCGGCTGGCTATATTTGCAGTGTTAACTGCAAACAACCCCACGAGGATATCTTGTGAAGCACAAGTTTGTGTTGTGACCCAAGAACTAATTAAGCACTATAAATGATGCTATTATTGCACCTCTGATTTATAAAGAAGTGGAAGCCAGTCACTTGGCAGCTGTGAATTCTTACCCAATTGGCATTGCAAACACTTTTTTTTAATAGAGTTGTTCATTTTAGATTAATCTTCTATGAAGAATCACAGTGCCATCTAGAGACTGTACAGAGTGTTTTGAACATCTTTCAGATCCGATTTTAGAAGAAAATTTTGGATGGAATGTTTAGTTTTAATATATTATTTCTTGAGAATAGCACTTTTTTCTGAAAGAGTGGTTTCCCTTTTTGTTRTTGTTGCTCACTTTTGAGTATGGAGCAATAACTTCCCTTTCCTCTGTGCCCTCTTTTGAACGTAAAATATCAAAATGCAAAGAAGACTTGCAACCAGAGGAAAGCAGTGCGAGCAACCCCAGAGATTAGATTAACGTTGTGTAATGACAAGAAACTAATCTGGCTTTGTTGAGACTTGAGAATTGTCCATTTAAACCACTGCTGCAGCTCTGATGGGAAGTCAGCACTTGGGCAGCAGCTTCAGGGTGATCTCCTCAGGACTGGCAGTCCTGTGCTCTCCAACCCGCTCAGCCTCTGTTAAGCTATTTCAAACCTAGGATGATACCCTCCTCCCTTTCCCATTTGTTACTTARCACTAGATGTTTGAATAAGTATGCATGGTTTTTCTTTGGGGTCTGTAAATGAAGGGTCTAATTGGGGTGTTTTAGAGGTTGTACAAGAAACAACATCTATTTGAAAGCTTGCTGATAGCTCTGTTAAAAATTGCCTTTTAGTTTGTGACTAATGATCTTCGCATTTGCAAGGAGACCTCTTTAGAAAGCTGGCTTAGCTGTAAATCTAGATGCTCCACTTGTACTGTGCGACAGTCACATTCAGGGCTAGCCCTTTTGGATGGATCTCTGGATGGGTTTGAAGCTAGATGATTTAGTTTATCAGATTTGAAAGTTCATTCTGTATGTGTGGTTAGTAGTCTCTATGTGATTATATATTTTTATTCTTTTTGTCCTCTGTAGTAGTTAAGTAAGCTTTGTGGCTAAATTCCTGAATTTCCAAAGGAAAATGGAAATGCTCATGCTGTTCATTTATGTTTTCTGCTTCTATGTTCATAACCCATTTAACCAGTGCAATACAGTTATTTTCAGAGACATCAAGTCAGAGAATCATTTCACACAGCTTTCATGCTGTGTGATGGAGCATTTGGGTTTGAACATTAATTCCTCAGTAGCAGCAGGAGGCGTCATCTGCCAAAGGCAGTAAAAATGAATCAGGACTGAGAACTTCATGACTAAGAGCTGGTGAGTTGTAGCCACGCTGCTGTAGTTCGTGTCCTTTTTTCTCCTCGACTTTACAAATCAAATGGCAGAAAAAAATGACCCTTCCTGGTGCAATGATTCAAAACCAGGCATGCTGTAATGCTCTTACTAAATCATGACTGAGTAATATGCGCCCCCCCCMMAAAAAAAAAAAAAATCCATAAAAACAGGGGTAAATTAAGTCGCCTCTACATCTAGAAGACCTAGTTTTGGTAGAAGTTGATCTAGTTTCCTAAATCTAACTCTTTGCTAAATTAAAAAGCTAGTAGAAGAACAAGTAGGATGGGAGAAGAATGCTCTGCACTGAGGTGGAAGTGGCTTCACAGGTAAGTAGTCTAGAAATAGATTTTTATATTAGATATTTATATTAATAGATTATGCCTTTATGAAAGTCATAGTTTTAACTTTTCATACGTCTTTGTTGCATTATGTGATGTATGATCAATCCCCATCCATTTGTCTTTCAATAAAGTATGGTTGAAATACTTTTGTATATTTCCCCGTATGTTATTTGTATGTTATTCTCTTTACACATTCGACTGTGTTTTAAGGAAAGATTTGGGTTTTGTMCCAAATCCCAGGCCCTTCCAGCATCATAAAGCACACGATTTCTGAAAGCTTCTTGTCCTTTAGTTTCGGTGATTCCGTGTCTCCTGGTTTTCTTTTTACTCCTCAGAACACTCCTATAGCACTTTACTTGAGAGAGTTTCTTCATTATTTTCTAGCTTTTTTTTYTGAAGAATCCTAGCAGATTCTGGACTTGAGGTCTCTGTTTCTACCTGGTTTTAGCTGCAGCTGCTAAAACATCCACAAGTTTTTAACAACTTGTTGATATATTCATAATTTAAATTTTTGTCTAAATTAAAATGCCTGGTGTATTTTCTGGAATATTTGATCAAAAGAGAGTATCAGATAATATCCAGCCTTCCTTACATAATTCTTTCCCTCACCTTCTCCATTACAGAGTGCAAGAAGACAGACGTGTGTGGCATCTCTAGGCTGCTATATTAAGGTTTCACCTAAAATTTACCACTTTTTTTTTTCTGTCTGCCAACACTGAGGCATGTCCTTTTCTGATGATCTTCATAGACAAAAACTTATTCTAGATAACCTTCAATAGTATTTATCCCCTTTTTCAAAAAGATGCTTTACTTGCTCGCACTTTTTTTTCCTATGTATCTGCCACTGACTGTTGTCAGAGGTGTAATGTACAGACGGCTTTAACCTCAGTGGGTAGTTCTGAAGTTTTCTGGTTTTGACAAGTGCGCTCTTGCTGTTCTGTTACATCCCACATTCTTGCTGTAAAGGGCTCTCTGAACGTTTAGACYCCTTTCTTTCAGAATTTCTTTGACTGTAATTCTTGCTTTAGTTTTAGCTCAGCCCAGCTGACACATGCAAAAGCCTCTGTAGAGAAATTCATGGCTGTCTGCCTTGCTTGAATATATGTACAAAAGCCAAGGCCCTGTATGAACCAATCTTGTGAGTGCAACCATCAGCACACTAAGACAAGCATTTCTTCCAAAGTGGGAAGATGTAACTGTCATGTATGAGTTATCTAGTCAGGACAAGGGCAGTTTACTGACCAGGAGACTGTACAGTGCCATTTATCCTAAGAACCTTAATTTCAGTTCTCAGTGGAGCCTGGGAAGGGAGCAGGCAGAGCAGGATGCCACTGTTCAGCAATGACAGAGCACTGCAGTGGTCCAACGCTTGTGTTCAAGTAGTAAGACAGAAGCTACAAAAGAGACTTTTTTAGTGAAGATATTTGAGGCAAAACATGCAGCATGAGTATACAGATGCGATCAATTGTAAATGTGTTTTGTCACCGCTCAGTTTCAATAGCGCCTTTCTGAACAGGAAGGAAGGATGTTTAGGACACTGATGTGAATTGAGTTCTTATTGCATTTCAYGAAATGTTTTGCGAGAGATTGAGACCCATCACTGTAAATAAATCACTGTAAATAAATGTATAAATCAGGACGTGATTATTCCGTTAACATGAATAAGGACCAGCAAGTGCAGGGAGGCAGTTGCTTTTGTGAAAATGAAGCTAGAGACTGTGCTTTCTCCGTCTGGAAGGCTATGTTGTCACACTAGTTTAGATTGCCTAGGGGTACTTATTACAAAGATCTGAGCCATTTAGGATGGATTGCATTCAAAGAATCTTTTTTTCTGTTTTTCTCTGCAGGGAATGGGGTTTTGCTTAAGTCTTAAGTCTGTAACACTTGATGTATTTCAGGTCAGGCTGAATTCCTTCACTGCATTTGCTGTGCAGCTGAAGTTCTCCCGGTACCTGGGATTCCCCATCCCTCAAGTGTCCATTCTCCCCTGGCTGGACTAAGCCTCTCAGGAGGCCCCATGGTCTCTTTGAGAGGCCAGTCCACACCACCAGCTTCTTCAATTTAAAAATATTGAAAATTCTTATGTCAATGAAAAAACATTTTTTTCTCTTGCTTTTTTTTTTCCCAATAACTGCATTAACCAAAATGAAAAAAAGAGAAATATTGTAATATCAGGGATGACTGAGTATTGAGAACCCTGATCACTGGGCYGCTATGTGGAAATGAAAATGCTGTTTTATGATTATATCTTTCAACTGAATTTTTGAGAAAAATTTTGGATAATTTCAAGACAAACAAAACTATATACACTGATGCATATTCATATATTTTTACGCCTGTGTAACTTTTAAAAATTGATTCTATATTTTTTAACTCTAACACTGGCGACTAACATCTAACAAGGGAAGTTTACACTTTGAAGGATCTCTTACAGTTAACTTYTATTTAAAAAATCAGATAATATGTAAAGAGGGCCATAAATCAGGCTTTTTTCATCCTAGGTTTACATTTCACTAGCATGCAACTGTAAGAAGCATATGTGAAAATATGGAGCCATGTGAATTATTATTGCTCTAAATGCAAGCCATAAGTAATAGGTACATCAGTTAATTTTTCTTCTTAAATTCCTTTTCAGACTAAACTAAGTTTTGCCTACCCATAAATACCTCCCCTCCAAAAAATACACACACAAGAAAGGAGACAAAAAAAAAGGAAAAACTTTTCAGGCCTTGGGTACAATACCTTGTCAAAGACCATACTGCTGTAGAGCCGTCTACATCATATTACAGTTGAGAATATAGCAAAATTAAATGTAATTTAGTTATTATAACAGCAGCCTCTATAGAGTCACTGTGTATAGCAAATCAGAATATTCAGATTGTCTATAGACATAAAAGAGCTCAGATTTGCAGAAGACTTGGCTAGAACTCAGCTGCCTTTCTGTGTGCATACTGCGTGTCTCATCTAGTCAAGCTACAAATGGCCCACCTTCAGCTTCCTGTTTTATTCAGAACTTTGGCAGTTTTCAAGTTTCATTGGCTTTTATTTATCTATCTGTTTCATGCTTCTTTTGACTGCATCTTTCTATTTAAACCTGATTGGGGTTGAACAAACACTTAGATCATTCCCTGTCCACTCAACATTTCCCATTGTCAGTCAACCTAGGGCTTCCTCAAACTTTCCCTTTCTTACAAAGATCAGTATTAGGAGCTCTGTTGTGTTAGAGCTGCTGCCAGGATAGGTGGTAGAATCATAGCTCAGATGTTCGTGATGTATAGAGGTGTTACTGCAAAAAAAAAATCCCACTAAGTTTTATACTAACAGAAACAAAACCTGAAAATGGTAAAGGCAGCAATATGACAGAAAATGATTTAGTCAACCACGATGTGCCCCACTAGTGTCTGTTTTATGTAATAAATAGTAGCCAACTGTTTTGTTCTTCCAGGCAAAAGACTTGTTCAGTTGCAGGCATCAAATTTAGAGAAGCAGGAGCTAAATACAGAGAAAAGCAAAGAGAACAAATTCAAGGTTAGAAAGAATGACTTGCAAGGAGGCACTGAATGAAATGTTTGTATTTAGCTAAGTAAGCAGAAGACTGAGTGGAGGATGTAGCTGTTTTTAAATATGAGAGATGATAAGGAGGAATAATTTGGTGTTTTTTTCCTGCTAGGCTGTTTGCTGCAAGTTGCACCAAGCCTGGAACTTTGCTGGTATTTGCTCCTGCATCCCGAAGCCCCAGGTGTCACCAACATTCCTCAACGTGAATGAGAGCAGCTTCCAACTATGTCATCACTGTGAGCATAGTCAATTTGAGAACCAGGCATGGGTGAGAAATGAGAAAAAGCTCATCCACTGCTGGCTGGGAATGCAGCGGCTTCCTAGAAAGTGCTCCACTGCCTGGAGCAGCTCTATCTGAATGCCAAGGAGCATCCTGAATCTCCTGAGAAACGTTCTGTTCTTGTCATGTGGGTTACACCCCTCTCAGTTTTCTCCTATTGCAATGAGACCCTCTCAGACAGTCTAGCTGTTTTTGTTAGGGGTGTGAAAACCCAAGGGGCGTGTTGCTCTCTTTATGTATTTCCCTGGMCCATAAATACGCACAGAATTCATTGTGGTTAGTATCTTCAGCTCTTCACACCAATTACTCTTCACACAGCTGCGTTGTGCAAGCATGTGTAAGCCAGAAATACTAGTTAAATTTTTTAAGTCAATAGAACTTTTTAGGAAAATACATGGCCTCGGTTCATAGCCAAACACGGTCCAGGAGGATATGCTGTTAGAGGACCCCTGCACGCATTGTAAAGACTCAGCKTTGTGGCACGGCTGACAAGGCCACTGTCTGTGGCTATGGTTTCCATCACTGAGTATCGTAGGCTTTAGCCTCAAAGTCCTGTCTTGTGCTTGTCTGAGCTTTGYGTTTTTGTCCTGGACTAGCCCACCAGTGCCAGAGCAAAGCATAAGTATATATGTATACATGCAAAAGACAGTGTTAGAGTATCTACATCTGGTCAGTGAAGCATGTCTGTGGTTTAGGCAGTGGCAGATCATACGGTGCACATATAATTCTCTTTTTTCCTCCTATGCATTTTCTTCTATTTTATATGTCTATGATTTTGCCTTTTAAACCAGCCTCCTAGTCTCAAATCTGCTTGAATACTACAGATGAGTACTGTAAAGTAAAAAGATAATATTAACCCCGGGTGATCCTCCTTTGGAGGTGTGGARGTGCTGTAGAAACATACTGCCTTGATATGTCCTTTAAAGACTCAGATATTCCTGAGATGTATTTGCATAATGCACAGTAAACTAAAACAATGTTTTCTACGTTCAAAGTTTTGTGTTTTAAAATTAGAACTTCTTGGAAATAAACTTTTAGCTTGTTTGAATAAAAAATAGGAAACCTCAAGAGGAATCGAAAATATTCCGGTTAAGCTTGACCGCAAACCCTTTCCCTTCCATAGAATCACCCTGAAGTTGGAAGAGACCTCTAAAGATCATCTAGTCCAGCCAACCTGCACGAGCGGCGTCGCCTAGAGCACACTGCATCACATCCAGGCGAGTTTCAAATAACTCCAGAGAAGGAGATTCCGCAACCTCTACAAAAGTAACAAGTTTTTCCTCAATTTCAGGCAGAACTTCCTGTGTTTCAATTTGTAGCCGTGTCTGCTTGTCCTACTGCTGGCCATCTCAGAGGAGTCTGGCTCCTTCCTCTTGACACCTCGTCTTTTAAGGTATTTATACCTGTTGGTAAGATCTCCTCTCAGCCTTCTGGAAAAAAAAACAGATCAGAAATGAGACTTATGTGCTTATGAACAAACTGRATGTATTGCACAAAGTAGATCACCTGACTAGTGGCTAAGGCAATTTCTTCACTTCCTGACAGGAAACTACTATGATGATTGCTAAATATGAGTTGTCTCTAAAATTTAGCAAAGATGACTGTGTAACTGCACACCACTGTGCTCTGTCAGTGTTTATTATCTTCTTCTTATCCTCTGCTCCCAATAGGAAAAGTCTTAAATGGCAGGGACAGCATCTCCCTTGGAGCATTTCCTCCATCAGGGAGCAGCAGTTTCATACATGGCTGTATCTGGCCTTCTGGAATTGACAGTATTTTTCTAGGGCTGGCAAAAGGCCCTGTCTGGCCCTCTTCTCCTTCCTGCTATCTATTACATCATGGCAAAATGAATTCTTGATAAAATAGCTATACTTTAAAAATAACAGATAGGAGAAAGGAATGCCCRGTTTTGAAAAAATCTCTTTTTAAAATATTACTGACTGACTTTCCCTGAAACTTGAAAAATAAGTAAATCTATGCTTCTCATTCCCACCCCCGCATAAACACATGTGTTAGAAGGTGAACCTGGCAGGAAAAATAATGAAAAAAATGGCATTTTTAGTTTTTTCAAATTAATGACCCCATGTGAAAAACTTTGAGCAACTCTAAATGTCAATTGTGTTGTTACCATGTGAAAAAAAAAAAAAAAATTACAAAAAAGACCCGTCCTTTTGATGTGGACTGTGACCAGTAGAGAAAAACCACTTCCTCCTTCCTTCCTCATCTGCCTTCATGGGTTTTTAGTACAGACCACTGCCTGTCTTACCGAAGGTCAGTAATACCAATACAAATGAACTTATGCCTGTACTTGGCACCTCCAACTTCAATTATCTCTGGATACCTGCATTTGGAATAAGTCTTCTAATGTCAGGATTCTGACCTGGAATYGCTTTCAAAGCCAAGAGACCTTGATTTTATTTGTCCATGGCGCTGCCGTTTTTTCACGGCAAGATAACGAGAAGAACTTGCGAAGAACTACTCGCCAAGAAAGGAAAGAACGGTAGCTTTTTAATACGAGAGAGTGAAACTGTAGCGGGAGCCTTGTGTCTGTGTGTTTTGTAAGTACTCTAATACCATTTTTAATAAGTTTTAAAATAGATGCCAAGACAAGAGTTCAACTTTCCTACTATTTACACTTCTTCCCTAGTATTAAAAAACTCAACATTTGTGTGCATGTTTTCCACCAATGCTTTTTGCCTTAGCCTTTCTTTATAGTGTGTAGAAGGAGGACGGTGTTTGCGAAAGAGAGTTTATAAAACAGAGGATGGACAAATCATTCTCTGCTGAGGCTGGTGTCTTCTTTTTGCAGACAATAAATGGAGCTCAGAGAAAATAGCTCAGCGTAACAAAATATGGTGATAAGAACCTCACTCAAAGCTGACAGGTATTGCATTCRTAATAATGAATAAGCAGCATTTTAGCAGCATTTAGGCACTAAAAACATTTCATGGTAGGATATGAAACAGTTCCTTCTTCATATGCTTTATGACTTCACGTGCTTACGACTATTTAATGAAAGGTTGACCTCATGCTTATATGGAAGTTTATCTATAGCAAGAAGACAGAAAGCTGTAACATCCTGTTCAAATTCATATGGCAAGCCTATGAACAAGCTGGTCATAGAAAACTAGTATTTATAAGGCTTAATTTCATTCACTGAGGTCAAAAACATAWGTTTTTCTTGTCCTATATGGAATAGCACATTAGCACTAGCACAATAGCACTAGATGTCCATTTCATACTTTTCATGTATAATCAACGTGTTCCTGAAGTGTTCCAAGTTTATAAAACAGTATGTCTGTTGAGTCATTGTTTTGTCTGACCACATTTCACATTCATATTTAGTGTGCTTGTATTTGAGTTTGACATGAAAGTTTTGTAACACATCTAATTATCAAAAATATAAGGATATGTTCTGATGAATAATCAAAATCTCACAACTTTTGGTGCAAATTAGAAGACAAGAAGAAAAATGGAGGGAGAAATGCCGTGTTCTAGGGCTTGTGGACCGAAGAACTATTGTAGGGAGAGAAGCAGCAAGGAGGGACAAACTGAGACCGCGGTGAAAAGCATGGATATGAAATGAAAGTATTCCTCCCTGACATGAGAGGAAGGCTACCAGACTCTTACGAAACAGTGGTTGATGAAGGACTGAAAGGATACTTAGGTGTGTGCAATTAGTTTAATCTACTTAAGCATCAGAGGGCACATCTACACAGTATGTTGTGAGCAGACAGCAGCCTACGCAGGCCATGCTCTGCTGACATAAAGCTTAAGCTTGGTGCCAGCCTATGCCAGGTGTTGCTTGCTTGCTTTTTCTCTGCAATGTAGACCTGCCAAGTGGCAGCTTGCAGACATGTGTTTATCTGTCTAGGATATTCTGGGTAGATATACAGAAAATCATGAGACTTCTAGTATGACTCCTGCTAGCCTGCATAGGTTCTCAGTGTTATGAGAAAGCAGCGAATTTATTGTGTATTGGCTTTAGCTTGTGTGTTAATAAATACTTTAGCTAAACTGTAGAGATAGAAGCAAGGTTGCAGACGTAACAACTTTTGATGTAGAGGCACATGTTAGCCCTGTTCACAATGGGAAAAAGAGTGTCTGATGGCTAGCTGAACCTGGTCTGGAGTCTGAGACACAACCAGGTTGTGGCTCCCCTTCCTTCAGCACTGCTGGAGATTCTGCAGTTCTCAACCATGCATGGGTCACCCCTTTGCTTGCAATTTATTCCCACGTTGAGATTTGCACCAAGTAGTTTCCAGTGTAGTGAAGCAACTCTCATGGTGGTGACCAAGGACTTTAGCACCTTAAAAGGGCAAGGATTCTCCTCTCTTTTCTTCACAAGCCACCTCACAGTGGAGTCCTAGTCTCTTCTTACTATCCAAGAACAAGTGATACCTGAAGAGTTTTCATTTCTCTGACTTACCAGAACTATTTTATGATAGTGGTAGTAGTACAGAGCACAGTATTAGACACACACCAAAGAAACTGGAGAAATGCTCAGGCAGTTAGCTCACGTGGAAGTCCATGAGCTAGGTGGGCATGGTTAAGCAGCATCCCTGCTAAGCGACACAGCGGTTGTGGATTGAACACAGCACTTTGAGCTATGTCTACTACGACTGTCCTAACTATGCAGGGCAAAGGAAACAAAAAAAAAAGGGATGTGCATTGGTTTTAAAGTTATACAGATCTAAACAGTAATGCACATAGAATTAAATCTGTGGTAGATATGATAAAGTAATAGCTAGGTTCCTGAGGCTCAAGGTCACACATAATTAATTTTAGCAAATGACCAAACATATATAGTAGAATCTGAAGTATTTTGAAGGCTCTAGTATATGAATAAAGTGGAAAAATGAATGCATGCTCAAAGTTCAAAATGCCATTATTTCATGACAGTCTTGAAAAATAATTATAAAATGTCCCTAGGTACAATTTGTATGCTCTTAGTGGAAAATATTTTTTTGGATACACTTTAAAGAGCTAGTGAGTCATTATTTTTGTTAAACTAGGGTGTAAACTTGCCACTGACTTTGCTTCTTAAGTGTTCCACTTAAGTAGTTAAATGTCTGAGTATTTTCTAACACAGCTATTTTTATAAGTGATATTCTGGTATGTAGTTGATGGCATTTAGAACTGCGCATTCCTGAGATTTGTTTATTTGGCTTCAATCTTTCATTGTACTGCAATTTACTGTAAAAAAAACATAATCGAACAAACAAGAATCAAACTTTTCTGCCAGATTCAGCTGTAATAGTCTATGGCAGTTGCAGTATTATGACAGCCAATAAAAGCATAACATATGAAACAATGTTTTTTTACAGCTTTGAAGAAATTATCTATACTTATCGCATCTTCAGGGAACAGCAAGGATATTTCAGAATACAAGTGAGTTACCCTTATTTCATCTATAAAGATTGTACCAAAAAAAAATGGTTAAAATAAACACACAAACACATTACTGTAGAAAATATTTTCAAGTTTGCTTTCTATCCTTATCAATTCATGACTAGTTAATGCCATATTTATTGTTGTGGATGAGCTCAGAAGTAAACTTATTACCTATGCAGAAATCCTTTATAACTTAAGAGGATCTCTAATTTGTTGACCAAGTATTTTCTGGTTTGACTATTTCTATTTGATACTACTGAAAGAAACCGTAACTGTCATTACCTGCTCCTTTAGACTTTTTTCTTTTTTTAAAAAAAAAGTTCTGCCTCTGTACCAAACATCTTATAGGGGCTTGTGAATATTGGAATGATCTTTCTGATTAAAATACGTATCTATAGAGCTGTGTGATTCTGAGGCAACTGAAGTAACAACCTCAGATAATGCAGCTCCTTGCTGGAAAACAACTGTGAGAGCAGGTTCCATCTATCAAATCCCTGCACAAACAAAGCCTGAATCTAGAAGCAAGCTGAGGCTCCTCCTCTGCTCACAGTAGGATAGCAACAGGACTGTCATCACCCAAGTAGCATTTAAGTGGAATTAAGCCACCAAACTCATTTCATAAACAAGAGACCAAGCTGTCATATTGTGGTGGCTCTTGTTTATTACCGCTTTGGGCTGAGCATGAAAAAGCATAATTTTCCATGAACAACAGGATGGTTTATTGATACACAAAAAACATATTTTGGATTATAGCCACTCTTCTGGATTTTGCCGTTGTGCTTATCAGCAGCTAATAACTGAAACACTTTTTTTCCCCCCTATTTTCCTTACAGGGTTCTGTCTAGAATATGAAAGAAAGCTCTGTTCTTTCAAGATTGTAAGCCAGATTGTTCCTGCTTACCAAAATAATATCTTGAAATAATCTACTCATGGCATTGTTTGGTTTTTATGACAGATATAGCCATGAATTTTGTAGAAGTAGTGGCATACTGTCTGTGTAGAGATGAATGGAAGATAAAAGATGTCTAAAAAAACCCAGAAATGTCTTTTGCTAGATAGCAAATGAAAGTAAAGCCCTGTTCTCTTTTAATGTTTTAAAGTAATGGAAGTGGAACTTTCACTGCAATAGGAGCTGATTAATGTGCTTATTGTCTGTCACTGCCCTAAAGGATCACTGCTGCAAGCACCTCTGTATAGATTACTCAAGATCTTTACTGCTGGAAAAAAAAAATCTTGAACTGCATGGAACGGTTTGAAGGACTCAGATCTAGGCTTGCAAAATAAATTTTGGTCAGCTCATTGACATCACATAGAGATATGATTCCTTACAACTTTGCATTGGCTCCTGAATACATACTTACATATTGAATCTATTTTGCTTACCCTCATCACCATTTGATTAAGGAATGAGTTTTTTGCTTTTTAAAGTCTTGTTTAAAAAAAGGATAACATCTGTATTCAGGTGGTCTAGCAGGACAGCAACATCATAAAACCTTTCCGTGTCAAAGACCAAGTCTTGAAGGACAGACGCAGGAAATGAGAAGTTTACATGTTCACCATGAGCACTCTGGCTTCCCAAAAGACACCAGGTGTTTTTGTCCTTTTGGACTTAACAGAAAAATAAGTTTGTGTTGTGATGAAGAGTGAAATTCTCCAGGACATAGAGTATAGTTGACTGAAATCTCTAATGTTTGCACTGATTAAAAGAAAAAAAAAAAATTTTAAAAAATGAGCTTTAAGTCCTAGATCCTAGATCCTAGATCTAGGATCCTAGGTCCTAATCTTAGATCAGTGACTAGGGACAGGCCTAGGTCAGGGGTTTCTGACGGGAGGAACTGGTAATGTCTGAGATGCAGCCAGGCCTGCAAAGCACTACAGACAATGGTGAGAAGACTAAAGGAAATAATTTTTCTTTCTGCTCAAGTGGGAAGTTTGCGACCCCAGTGAAGGCAGGGAGCATTGAAGAGCTTCCTCCTAGCTGCAGTGTTCTTGGCCTGGGTTGTTGGAGGAAGGTTACACCTACTGCCATTAACCACACCATCAAATTGATGTCCCTACTTTTTTAAGAGTGGCACAATATTCTGTCAACAAATCTGTTTAGAAAATAGTCCCTTGGTAAAGAATAAACTATGTAAAGCTCCTATCACTTAAGGTATCTGCTATGCAATACTACTGCAAACACACTTTCTTCTTCCATCCTTGCAGACTTCTGAAGGTGTTCCAGAGAGGACATTCAGAACTTTAAAGGATTTAATATACAACTACGAAAAGCCAAACCAAGGACTAGTAATAAACCTTCGCTACCCAGTCATGAAACCAAAGCCCCCACACAGAAGCTCAAGGTTCACGTCAGCCACAGATGACATCTATAATGGTAAGAAATACAGGATTTTAAAGCTCTGTGGTGAACAGCTATAAATTCTCCAAGCATAGCTTACATGGACAGCAGTTCAACACTCTTGCCTCCGTTCCTTCAGCTCTCTCTCAGTCCTCACAGGCTCTACATTGGATCAGAATAGGAAAATAATCGAGAATTGAGCCTTTTTGAGACTACTAATAAAGCTTAAAGCTAGTGCAGTAGAGCACTAAAGCTCTTGGCACACACACCAGCACTACAGAAAAAGGGTATGTGGAAACTGATTGAAAAAAATGTTACTTGGTAAAAACAGTGACAGGAAAAAAGACAAGTGTTTCATCCAAACTTTCCTATGGGGAAAGGGTTAAATAATCTACAATCTTTGCTCTTCCTCAGATTCCTAGTGACTCTTCCTTTCTTTGGTGTTGTTAACATGGGCTGGCTTTGAACATAACAAGAAGGAATTCCTGAAACGCATAGTATCTTGATTTTTTTTCTCTTTCATTAAAAGTCAACACAAAGATACAGTTATCAGAAATCCATTGGCAATGTCTACTAAAAGCACTTTTGCTATAAAACTTGCCCTCAGTTTGAAAAAATAAGGGTGGGACATATGAAATTTTTTATTAAAAAGGCTTATCTCTATGGCAGATAACGAAAATTTCCCATCTGAACAAAGACTCTGGCTGAAAAGACTACTATGTTGCTATCTGATTTTTCTATATAAATACAGCAATTTCAATATTCTCTCTAAAGAAGCAGAGAAAAATAGTATTTTAGTAATGCTGAAACATTTTGCATCTTTTTATTTCTCATTTCAAAATGACCTTGTTCCGAACTCTGGTTCTGTTTTATAAGCAAGATCAGAATCATAACGAAATATTTCAGTCTTCTTGAAGTACACCCTGAATCCATGCTAACATTTTTTGAAGTTTTACTTTATGATAATTTCAGTATTGACAATAACGTCACTGAAGACCAAAAACTGGATTCCCAACCTTTCCTGTGGAGGAAAAAACAAGCTCATTTTTGCTTAGATTTAGTTCACATGTATTATTTTTCATTTGTTCATGGGAAACCATTCATTTCCAGCTCACAGGCAATATATCATGTTCTAGAGAACATGCATGTTCTATATTTTCTATAATTAGGTAGTTCTATATGTTTCTATATTTCTCTATTCTATATGTACATATGCTCACCCACTAGAAATTAACAAGTTAAAATTGAAAGAGGTACAGCAAGGCAAAGCATGATGCTGTCTGTATCTCATTCCTTCCTGAATACTGATGGTACCAGCCCAGAAAAGGCAGAAGACGGTTTCATCTGATGTGGTTCTTCAAAGATACCTCCCTGTACTTCAGGGAAATTTGAGGCTGTCCCTTACTTTAACTGCTCAGTTTGAAACATGTTTTGATACCATTATCCAATTTAGGTATCTTTGGGATGGTACCAGATTTTAAAAAACACCAACCAACTAGTGGTTTATTGTGGTTTGTGTTAAAACATCAAAAGTCTTCTAAGTTAACATGTTGAAAATAAACGGCATGTAGTGCTCATAAAGGCAACTTTGAAACTATATGGTGACCATATGCTGCTAACTTGCAGGTTAGACAGCAGTGTAGGTGGCGTAACATGGTTTATGGTCAGGTGACCTCTAAGTCTTCAGTTTGGGAAGAATGAGTAGAGATGCTAGTGGTAACTTTCCAGCATTCCTCTCACTAAAGAAACCCTTTTGGTATTAGTGTTGAATGTTGTTTGGCTGCAGAATTCATCAGCCACAAGCTATAAAACAACTATGAAACTATCTTTGTCTGGGGCCTCTGTCTGAAAGACTAAATGTACCTACCAGCCAAAGTGAGAGCGCACATGAAGAAAGGAAATTCTTTCATTACACACGGTTATTATGAAAGAAAATGTGCTTAGAGTATAATCTTATGGGTGACATATTTTGCCACTAATTCTAGATATAATAAACTAGTTGGGGCCAGCCTCTTTGTGCCGCAATCTCTTCTAGATATGCCACACTTGCTCTAAAAGGTTTTATGCTGTCTTGTCAAGAGAGATATAAAATACTCCAGCAGTGATAGACAAAATTTTAGCAAAAAAAAAAAAAAATCTAAAATACATTTCACTCTACCATCCTTCATCAGTTTTTTCCAGGAAATGCAACATTCTGGGCTTGAATTGCAGGGGCAAACCAAAATTTTTCCTTAACCATCAAAATGTTTGTTGTTCTCATAAAACCAGAGGCCCTCAAAAATAATCAAAGTAGGTTTGAACTGTTGATATTCCATTTTAATTGAAATTTCACCACATAGCGGTGCACTATATAGTCTCAGACTGCTTTGTTTCACAGGGAAGCTCAGGTTAATATCACGATGGACATCTCCCTGAAACGCAGGCTCTTAAAACAAGCAGTTTTTCTGGCCTGGTCCCTTGTGCTGCACCAGCCACTGGCACGGTGGCACATTCTGGATTGAGCACTTCAGTGTCATCGCTGGAACCCCTCACGGGACTTGGGTCACAGCGCTCGTCAGTAGCTAGTTAAGGCCAATCTTTCCTAGCCTAGGAGGAGCTTGCCAGCGGGAGGTTACTTCAAGAGGCAGTGGGTTTCCACAGTGCGACAGAGTCCTAAGCATTCAATTTCTGACTTTCCCCAAGCTCTCAAAAAAACTAAATCTGAAAGGATCTAAGGGAGAAAGAAGGCTTTTCAGGCTCTCTGCCTCTAGCAGACTTCCCTGTTGGAAATATTTAAGAGAAGAAAGAATGTGTTATCCTATAGTCTCAGCAATCTGAGCTGTTGATATGATTTACTGACTACAGATGATCGATAGCATTTGACTTTCTCATGAAGATTGGTTCTTATATTGTTACAACTTTTTAAATACTGAGCTTGCTGGTTCAGGAAAGAAAACAAGTTTCTCCTCTGATGTCTGGAGGAGCTAGTCTGTAGGACACCGGACATAATGTTGGTCTGCCACAGCAGAGGGAATACAGAGGAGCCAAACTGAGTTAAGAGGATAGCCACACATTCCAGAGGAATGACTTGCAATGACAAGAAACTTTTGTGTCATTTTTTTTTTACAGAAATTGAAGATGGGGATTATGTTGAGGTCCTGCCCTGAATGATCTGCACCTGATGATTTGGGAAGCTGCCTTTTCATACCATTGTGCCACAACACAACAGATCAGCCAGAGACAGTTATCAGGCAGGCGTTCTCAGGTGTGCATCTAGACATCTATAACTCATTTTGGAGCCTATCAGAGCAACTGTGTTTCCCTCCAGTAATCCCATACAAGCTGTTATTTTTTTTTTGCATGAAGAATAATTAATTTTTCTAACAGATACATGCATAGATGTATGTTTGTCTGTTTTGGATTTTAGTCAGTAAACTGTCCTGTGTGCCTCCTGCTAAAATGAACAACTTGTTAGAAAACAGCAATATAAGTATGATAAATTAATAAAGCAGAACTGATATAAAACTGATGCATACTGATAAAATGACATACATGGTGATAAATGTTCCCTTGAAATTATATAATTTTTATCATTATATAATGGTAAAAAAAGACCAGAAACTGTTGTCTATTGATACTGCCTTGGTGCTGGTAAGCAGCTAGCTATCTTAACGATAGATATGCCATGGAATACTAGTATGAGCTTGTAGTTTGAAATAACCTAAATTAGAACAAAACGGTACTGATGAATCCATGGTGCATATTTTCCCTGCTGTTTGGAATTAATAGCTCTAGTGGCTAATTTCACTAGATGAGTGAAGGCTTTACATGTATGTGATTATAAACAAATCATTTTTGAATATTTAATGTATACATAAGAATATTTACTACATTCATTTGCCACCGTGATTGCTTGTATTGTTATGTGCATATTTTTTATTATTTTGTTGTAAGAATTTGCTTTGACCTAACCCCTCATTTTAAATATTTAGTACACACTTTTGTACTGAAGGTGACCTGCAACTAGCAGCCAAAGCTAGGAATAAAACATATGTCCTGATTCCCCCTGTTAATAGTACCAATGTGTTACCCAAGGAAGATGATTAAATTTGCCATGTGTTTCTTTAGTATCTTTCGTAAGTTACTTATGTATTCCATAGAGGCAATACTAGCTATAATTCTTTCATTTTTGTTTTCTTCTCGTGTATTTTTTTCACTAGTGTTTGTTGCAGCACTTTTAGATGTCACACCTCTTGGGGCTTCACCAGTTCTGGTAACAGGCTTAGCTGGTACTTGCAGCACGGAGGAGATGGTAACTGGGGATATTAATTAATCCAGACGTCAACATTACTAATATATGTGTCTGAAATTCATGAACTGAAAAGACAGTAGTGGCATATGACAAATGGTACTATTAAAGGAGAAAAATCGTGCTCTGTAGAGTCATAAGGCACGGCTGCCTCTCTCTGCTGCAGGACACAGCAGCCTGCCCGACCTCGGTCACCACACGGATCAGATGGAGCATCTGCTGTGCTTACACCGCCCACCTACGCTCCTTGGTTGACAGTCTACATCGCCGCGTGGTTTTGTCTTTGTTTGTTTGTTTGTTTGTTTGTTTTGGTTTAATGCAATGAGAGACACGGCTGTCGTTCACGCGACAGTCACCTACACGGAAGGCCAGGTGACCCGCAGGGCATCTCAGCCTGCCCCGCAGGAGCCCTGCCGTGTGATGGCTGACAATGAAACACAGAGGGAGAGGCACAAAACTTATGGGGGAAGAAAAAAAAAAAGCCAAGTTTCCAATTCCAAAAAGCTCACGCGAGGGCCTCAAGTGTCCGCCGCCGCTTCTCCACCTCCGAATAGCCCGAAGCGAGAGCTGAGGCCAGACACGACACCGACAACCTCCAACCCCCTCAGCGCCGCCCGCTCGCGCCCGCCCCAAGCTAGCGGAGGCGGCACCCCTCCCGTCATGCCCCGCGCGGCGTAGGCGGGCGCCCCTCTCAGTGGGTGCCGCCCGCAAGATGGCGGCGCCGGCGGGAAATACGAGTGCGGAGTGAACGGGGCCCGTGCCGCCGCCAGGCAGCCCGGCCGCCATGGACGCCTCGGGCTGCATGAAGTCCTTGCTGCTGGCCGCCGCGCAGTACCGCGCCGCCAAGACGTCGCCCAACGCGGCGCTCCTGCAGCGCAGTCTGGAGGTGAGAGCGGCGCCGGGCTCTCCGCGCGCGCGCGTGCACCAACCGACACCCTCAACGGCCGCCGGTGCCGRTTAGCGAGCCCGGGCTGCCCGCGGCCTCCCCACCCCACAGCACTTCTTATATTTGTGCTCTATGTGTAGGTCTAGACGTGCAGAGCATAACTTGTAAGTTATGTGTATGTGGATTTTTTTTTTTTTTTTTTACATACCCCAGAAACACTGCCCCACAGGTATTGTTTGCTTTCACAACTTAAGAAAGAAAACATAGTTTGAATGACACACTGGTCTTGTATTTAGAGCTTGTGTTCAAAGCTGCTAAGGGGATGGCTGTGTAGCTACACTGCAGCGGTCTCAGTAGGTATGCCATACACAATGAAAAATAGCAGTGTTGGAAGAAAATGTATCACCAAATCTGTGGGGTACCTTTATCAAATACTTTTTTAAAATTAAAATGTTAATATAAAAATTAGTATTCAGCTTAGCTTAGTTTGAGATAATTACTGTGAAGATGTATACTAGAGCTTTACATAACATTCCACTGCTGTATTATGAACATGCAACTTAGGTCTACCCGTAATGATGTGTTGTTGTGTCATTTCTGGCCTCTTTTTACATGCCTTCCATGCATTCAAGATGCTTTTGCCTTATATTATAGAGTATTCACAAAGCAGCATTGCATATTACTGCTTGTCTTCATACAGAGTAATACTCGTCTTCCAGTCCTGTTTTTTTGTAGAACTGGATGTGAAGTTGACTGAAAGCTAACTATGAAGCGCTCATATTGAGTGCTATGTTTGATTACTCCCTCAGAATAGACAAGGCTCATATTTTATCTGGATGTGTGTGTAAATAAATATATAGAAATACAGAGTAAGCTACTGTTTCAAGTCACTTTAGTGTGTGAAGAAATACAAAGTATTGTTCCACTGCAGTTATTAGTTTGAAAGAAGCTGTCTTCTCTTTTAAAAGTAAAAGACCTCATTGAAGGCTATGTGGGTTTGTTTGTTTGTTTTTGTTCTTTTGGAAACATGTCTGAGCTAGAGACAGCAGCAAGCGTGAACATGTATATCCTGTTAGAATGGCCCTTGTATTCTATTCATCAAATATAGCAAAAGATATTTAATGCTAATGCAACCCTATGAAATGTATTTTGTATTAAATACCTTGTTCCAGATAAGTAACTGTTTGAAAAGTGATGGAAGGAGGGAAATGCTTGTTTGTATATATGTATAAATGACCTTTTTTTTCCCTCCTCTTTTCCAGGTTATCTCTGGACTAAAGCTTACTAAATTATTTGCTTCAAAGCAGATTCTACCAAGTGAATGTCTTATTTGCCTAGTAGAACTCCTTGAGGATGCTAATACAAACCCTTCTCTAACCTTGTCTGTGGTTACTTTGCTATCACAACTAGGTAAGTTGTGTATATTAAATTTTAGCTTAGATCTGAGATAGGAAGGGAAAGGAAGGTGTTGGGTCTGTTGTGCGTGAGCAGCTTTCTATAAAAAGTGTAAGCAGAGAAAGATTTAATGTTTTTCATCTTAATCATGTTCTTTGAGTGACAGACATCATACCATACATACAAGGCTAGATGGGATGTTAAGTCACCATCAGAAGTGGATTTGGAGCTTTTACTAGGGGAAAAAAAAACCCAACAGTGATTGTGTTTGCCAGAACTTGCGTTCTTGCTTGCAGGCTGAGGAAAACATTTTCTTGGAGGTTTCTTGATGTCTTTTACAAGCTTGAAAATAACATTTTTATGAAGTGGAGAAATCTATGCAGGCATTGCAGAGGAAGGGAGACACCATGATGCACCAGTGATCACAGACTCAGTTCAGGCCTCCATTTGCAGGGCTTATTAGGTCATGGTTCAAAGTCTAATGCCCTTGGCTCATGTGCTTTGAGTTTCAGGAATGAGGAATAGACTCTGCTGCCTCTTTTTTTTTTTTTTTTTTTTTTTGGGGGGGGAAGGGTAGGAGAGGGGAAGGTGTCTTTTTCTTCCATGTCACAGAAGTGTGTCTTTGTTGTCTAGGGAACTCTATGCCTAATATAACACACATAAAGGCTACATGTATAGTAAAAGATTCACTATATATTCACAACTATTGGTTTCACACTGTCCAGAGTCTCCCATCACATGCCAGTGGCTGGGGCAATGGAGTCCTTTCAGATGGCCTAATGATTCTTGATTCTCTGTCTCTTTTGATCTTCCTTTGAGTTTCTCCAAATAGTGTGAAATAGATTTGCAGCTATTTCACCCTTGCCCCCATCTGTCAGAGTGGGGAGTTTTAAGATTCAGTCTTCCTTCCACTGATCTGTTGCCTACTTTTTGTCATCCTTGTCTGCTCTTCCTTTCCCCAGACTGCTTAGTCTACTTTTCTACCTGAATATGAAACAAGGAAACTAAAATCTTTGGTGTTAAGGTTTAAGTATGCAGGACTTGAGCTCTCAAGTTACCTTACTTACCTAGTAAGCAAGTGTGGTGGTGGGGTTGGAGGGGGCAGTACCCTCAGTGTCCATGTGTCTTAAGGAAAAGATGGTGTTTCATTTATGTTATTTAGTGACACAGAGATGCCAGAGTACAGGAACTGTGATTTGTTTGTAGTGAAATATACCTGAAGAAACTTGTGAAATATACCTGAAGAAACTTGTGAAATATACCTGAAGAAACTTGTGAAATATACCTGAAGAAACTTGTCTGAGGCTTGACCCTCCTGGCTTCTACTTCTATCATTGATATGACTGTTACCTTTGCTATTGCATATGATTTTTTAAAATTAATCCTACTTTTAAATTCTAGCTTTAGACAATGAGGCTAGAGAAGCTCTTCAGGATACCTACAATCTGACAAGCGTACTGTCAGGGCTGGTTCATCGAAGTTCTACTAATCTTAGTGATCCAGTCTTATTACAGGTAACTGGGACTCATGCTTAATAATACCTTATTATAGTTGCACAATAAATATTATACTGTACTTAATAAAGGGGCTACAAAGCTATGTGTTTTATATGCTATCTGAGGCTATCATGTAGAGTTCAGTGTTTGTTCTTTATTTAATTATGCTTGTACTTCTCAAGTGCTGTAATTCACAAAAACAAGTGCTTTCTGAGACTAGAAGTGTCTACTTTAAGAAATAGCTGCCTGAGAGCTTGGAAGCTTATTTTCCAGTTGACACGAGGTAAATATTTTTTTTTTTCCCTAATGTTTTTCTTAACAAAAGTCTGGAGATTTTTTACCTACTCAGTACATTGATAAATTGAAATTAAAGGAGTGAAGGGGAAGCTGCAGCTGCTGCTTCTCACTGAAGTTTCGCTGTGCTGACTGAGTGCAAAGAAAAGGCTCTATTTCTGCAAGCTCTGTCTTTGGAGTCAGGTGTACACATTTATTAGTTCTTCAGTCAAAGCACTATGTCTTAAATAAGTCTTCACCAACTTTCATTTTTATCTTCTGTCCACTGATCAGTAAACTTTCCGCAATTCCTGTGGTTTTGAGTATGTACAGGCTTTCTTATTACCTGTCCGAGCTTTCAGCAGGTACTTGTTTACTACTTTTTTTAATACTTTTGTTATTTTTGTTAATAACCTTTTTGTTAATACTTTTTGTTTAACAGATAATAATTTTGTTAATATGCAAGTCTTTTCTGTGGGGAGGGAAAGCAGCAAATTAGTTTTTCAGCAGTTCTGTTACTCTTTATCTGATTAAAATTAATTAAGTATCCAGTAAAGAATGCATTTCACATCTAGATATCTACTGAACCATTAGGAATACCGGGGGACTTTAGGGTTAAAATGACTTGCACTATCATTGGGAGAGGTTTTGTAGACAAACTTTCTGCAAGAGATTACAAAATACTTCCTGTTTTTTTTGGTGACGCTTCTAGGTGTTTCAATACAACAAAGCCTATTTCTCACTGATTGAATGGAGATGTTGCTGACCAAGAAATTGAGAGAATTGGATGGGCAAAAGAAGTAAATTTCTCTGTGAAAATAAAACCATATTAATCTGTGTGTGCTTTTAATAAGTACATGCAGATAAATGTAATAGGAAAGGGCTCATGGTGCATGCAGCAGCTTGTGCAATTATATTGCTAATACTCCATAATGTGAAAATTAGTTTAGTTGCAATGTCTTGCTACTTTTTGTTTGTTGGTTCTAGCTGTAGAAAAATACTCTTTGTACCTGAAACATTCTTCAGTGAGATGCTATAGGAAATACATATCCCAAAAACTCTTATTTCCTCAGAGTATTCAGCTGCTGCAGAGGCTAACCTACAATATTCGAGTTTTTCATGCTGGCGCCAACATCGATGAATTAATTTCATTTCTAATGCATCATGTGTAAGTGTATACTTGGTTGTTTTTGCTAATGGGAAGTATCTAGCTAAGTGGTTTTTTGTTTGTTTATTTGTTTGTGTTTTTTTTAAAAAAAACCCAAGATCATTAACTTGTTGTACTAATCCAGCCTGTAGAATGAATTTTGATATTTTCTCTGAATTTACTAGAGGTTTTTCTTTAAAGACACTGTTTAAGATTGTCAAATGGAGTGATTATGGCACTTTGAGCTTTAGTTGGTATCATAATCTCAGCTTCCCAGCTCAAAAATGGGACCAGTACTAAATTCACATTTGCCATTACACTATATCAAAATTATGATAACACAAATTTTGTGCAAATGTCTTGATAGGCCTGCTGATTCTGAAAGGAGCTTGCAGTAAAATCAAGACCTTAGTTTTACTGTTAAGCTCAATTAAAAGCTGTCAACATTACAGGAACTGCAAATCTCAATTTTGTTTTGCTTGGAGAAATAGTGTCTTTACCCAAAACTACATATTTGTTTTAATTAAATTCTGGATCCTTTAATATAAACAAGTTCATTTAAATTTGTGAACTTTTTTCTTTCTTTTTGGAAGTCAGTCCACTGAAGATGAGTTAACAATACCATGTTTAGGACTCCTGGCAAACCTCTGTCGTCACAACATATCTATTCAAACTCAGATAAAGTCTATGGTAAGAACTTTGGATTTTTTTGTCGCATGATTCTCTGAGTTTAGAACAATAGTCTTGTCCAACTTGGGGAAGTTAACTTTGTATTTCTTAGGTGCCTTTTTTGTAGCAATAACAATGCCGATGTGTTTGCTATCAAGAACTGGCAGTTGTTTCTCCCAAAACGGAGAAGAACGATTTATAGAAGAACAGGAAATTAGTTTTTTTTTTTTTCCTCCTGCAAATTGCTATATTGTTATAGTAGCTCGCATCAAGCGTGCTAGTTTTGCAACTTTTTTGAGTGATAGGTGAACTTCCATTTTGAGTGTCCGGTTCTCAGAAGGCTAAGTGTCATCCTAAAGACTGGATGGATTTCTGCAAAGCAGAAGTAACTTGGCCCGAGAAATAGAGATCTCTATAGAGAATAGAGATCTAATCTTCTAAAGATAAATTAGTAATTATTACTGATTTTGATGTCAAGGCTCCAGAGTTTTCAAATACATATACATATCTCTACTGCTTTGTTCCTGTGCCTTCACTAATTAGTGCAAACAACTCATAATTGAGGAATACAAATTTATATATGTGACAGGAAATGTTGTAAGGTGTCTTCTTGGAAGAAGGGCAAAGAGGGGGAAACTATTTTCAAATCTGATCATGCGGCAAAGAAGAGATTTCTCTCTGTAGGATTTCTCTCTTCCTCTCTGTAGGAATATTTTAGCAAATATAATGGAATTCCTTTTAATTTTCCACTGATCAAATTCAGCAGGGAATATAGTCATTGACATTAGTACTGTGTAACTGTGTATTAGTAACTGTGTATTGTCAGAACACTTAAATGGATTTTCCAGAGAATTTATCATTCTAAGATTCTTGTATAGCATTCATGATTTGTTATTTATAAGTATGTACTAGCTGTAAGTTGGGTGTGTTTATAGAATGGAATAAAACTGGTAATGCTTGCATTTATCTTTTCTGCTTTAGAATAATGTGAAGAGTTTCTATCGTACCTTGATAAGTTTCCTGGCCCATAGTAGTTTGACTATGGTTGTGTTTGCACTTTCAGTGTTATCAAGTCTTACTTTAAATGAAGAAGTAGGAGAAAAAGTAAGTAATTCTTTGAAGTCTATTCCAATATCAAGTTATATAAAATCAACAGTCACTGTAGCTGAAGCAGATTGTGATTCCAGCTAATTTTAATAAGAGACCTGAACATAATATGTATGTGTATTGCATCTAACTCTTCTTAATTTCAGCTTTTTCACGCTCGAAATATCCATCAGACTTTTCAGCTAATATTCAATATTGTTGTAAATGGAGATGGTACTCTAACAAGAAAATACTCTGTTGATCTACTTGTGGATCTTCTGAAGAACCCTAAAATTGCAGATTATCTTACCAGGTATAACTTTGCTTTATAAAAATGCAAAAATTTATAAAAAAAAAATTATAAATTCTAAGTGCTTTTTGAATGCTATTAGTTGCTTATAGCATCTTATACTGTCAACTAAAGGAATTCTTGCATTACCAATCTCATACAGTAGTAGAGTGAACTGGGCAGTATTGGTGGTCAGGCAACTTGATGAATGGCTCTGTTGCCATTTCACAGAGTAGTATTGTCCAAATTGTAATAATTTATGTAGGGGACATTACAGAATAGTTGCTTGAAATCCTTGACTAGCAGTTTTACGAGTCCAGCCAGTAGAATTTGTTTGCTCAGTCTAGATCTGAATCTGTAATAGTGAAAACAGCTGGAAAGGTCTTGGTTTATTTTAAGGAATTTCCATTCACTTTTGAAGTATGTTTTAAGTAAAACCTTTGCATAGAAATTACATTATTGAATCTGTAAACTATGAAGACTGTCAAATATGTACTTGAAGTGTTTGGAGGTAAAAAGGGGAACATAGCACTTAGGATTTATCAGTTAGTCTAAATCTTATGTATATTGTAGATATGAGCACTTCACCTCATGCCTTGGACAAGTATTAGATCTCCTTCATGGAAGGGATCCTGATTCATCAACTAAGGTATTCATGCCTTTTGGGCATAAAGCTAACTGCTTATCTTTCCTAATCTGTTTTTTCACTTTTGAATCCAAAAGCAGGTTTCTTATGTAGTAGGATTGTTGCTGAAATAAATTGTAGGTCACTTAAGACTCTTGTACTCAGCATTGATCCACTGTAAATCTTCTAGTTGTTCAAAATGCTATCAAGCTGACTTTGCAGAGGTTGGTTTTATGTCTGCTTTCAGACAGCTGGCATAAAAATAAAAGTCTAACATAAGCACCTTTTTCTTGTTTGGCTAACAAAAAATGCACAGAGCTGCACCACGAATGCAGTGTGTGCCTCACTAGACTGGCCAAAACTTAAACTAATATTCAAATTTTGAACTGATGATTGTGAAATTGTGCTGTTTATTTTAGAGATCATAATTTACTTCACTCATAGTTGAACAAAATTGGTGCTTCTTTGTATTTATTTTATCTTGGTACTTCCCTGTGTAAATGAAACATACTTGCTATCTGTTACTGAAGACTGAAATATGAAATGTCCTGAAAATATTTGGGCTGAATATATTTGTGAAACACATATATATTTTTAATCTCTCTGTGCACATACACATCAGTAAAGATCCTGGAATGTTTTCCCTTCATGGCTTTCTTTGAGTGGCATGCTGAGGCATTTCTACTACTGACAGATTTCTAGGCAACAACTTGTTAGATATAGGACGAAGTGGTACAATGAAAATTGTTACAAGCCTGATTTTCACCAGTTGATGAACTGCGTTTCTGCAGCTGCCTTAGTTTTCTTTTCTGAAAGTCATCCTTCAAAATACTGTTGACTAACCACCACCATCATGCCAAAGGGAACTGCACCTACATCTCTCTCCATTTTTCTTTATTATAGGAATTACAATTTCTGTAGATAATTGTAATCAATTTTAAAAAATAAAAATTAAACTCTTCCATTCACTTTATGCAGGTCTTAGAACTCTTACTTGCCTTCTGTTCTGTGACGGAACTGCGTCGCATTCTGCGGCAGGCAATACTGGAACCCTCTGGCTTGGCAATCGCTGGAAATGCCAAATTTGTAGCTCGCTCAAAGACTTTTGAACCATCTGTTGCGTTGGTGCATTTGTCAAACCAACCACTGGAAGGTTCTGAAGACTGTTCAGTTCTAGCTTTGCAGCTGTTCAAGGAGATTTTTGAGGTACCAAAACTAGTAACGGACTTTAAACAATTTCTTAGCAGCTATGTTTTTGTCTGAATTGATTGGTGAACAACTGCTGTTACAGTTAGAATGTTAATCCATCTTTGTGTTCCTACTTGAAAAACAGCATATAAAAAAATCTGAAATATAATGTTTCTGGTTCTAGAATTCCACATGCTGCAAATCAGCTTTCTTTTGAAGACAAGCTATGTTTTTAAAAAATAGCTTTATGCAGAAAGGTAATTGGAAGATATGGCAGTTCATGAAGTGATTGGGTAGATGCAAACAGTTTTTTACTAATGTTTCTTTGTTAGGACTAGTAGAAGTGAAGAAGTCTCTGCTGATTCTGTGCTCTTTGTTAAACTTTCATGTGTGTGATACTGATCAGAAGTCTTGAAACAAACTTGAAACAGTAAGACTTTAGGGAAATTAGAAAGCGGGTTGATGTAAGAAGGGTAGAACGGGTTTAGTTTCCCGGTTCTGTGGTTTTAAATATTGACGTAAAATTTCTCTGTTACAGGATGTTATTAATAGTGGCAACAGCGGCTCAGCAGAACACTTTGTGGATCTTTTGCTGCCTGTTCTCCTTGATCATCTTCAGATGCCAGAACAGATTGTGGATGAGTTATTAGTGAAGAAAAAGTGTGAACGAATGGTTAAGGCTATAAGTGTTCTGACAAATATCCTTTTCATGTGCCTATTGACAGTTAATTTATTATTCTTCTACTATGAACTGTTGCTGTAAGATGTTATAGAAAATGCTCATCTTGAGTCACTTAATAGCTTTTCATGAAGGTCAACCTCATAATTTGGCTTGGGGCTGTCATCTTGAAAGACCTTAAATTGCTTTCTAATTGCTTGGGAATAACTGAATAATACAATGATGCAGGATAGAATGTGGTGGCTGTTCAAAAGTATAAAGCATCCAGCTAAATGCAGAGTTCAGATCAGTGCAATGCAAGTAAAAAATAGATGTGAAGTTATACCATTTTAAATTCTTCTAATTGCCAAGAGGTTCCTTCATTAGGATATGAGTGACTTCTTGTCTGTCTAGATGAGCATACAATCTCTGACAGTGGCTAAGACTTGGGGAGGAGCATGGGGAAAAGACCAATGTGGTGCTACTACTCATTTTTTAGGCTTCAAACCTTGAATTACTTGGAAAACTGCATTTCTTTCTCTTTTTTTTTTCTGATTCTATGATTTTTATCCAGTTGCCTTTTTCAGCTTTATGCCCACAGTCTCGCCTAGAGAACTAACTCTTGTATTGGAGATTGATCTTTGTTTCCTTTCGATCATTTTCTGTGTTACTTGTGGTTTTGTAGACAGTGGCATTTCTCTAGTCCTCCAGTTGTCTGTTTCCAAATCAGTATACTTAATTGGAAAGTGAAGCTGACTTGGCTTGTGACTTTAAAGATGGATATATTATTTTTTTCTTAACTGAAGTCTACTGCTGTGTGGAGATGACATACTGAAAACACATGCCTCAAAGGAACTGAGTGCCAGCAGGTGCACTTCGCTAATAGAGCACCAGTTCATCTATATTGGGGTGGATACTGGTTTTGGGACAAAGGTAGTGAACTCTGAACTGTGGTGAGCACACTAAAATCATGTTTATCTAAACTCTAATTTCGCAAAACTTGCATGAGAGTGGTGACATAGTTTCAAAGAATATTGTCCAAAAAAAGATAATCAAAAGTGGCAAAAAGCTTGCTGGTCAGTTCAGTAAGAAAACCTACCTTAAAGGTTCTGGTATCATTTTGGGGTTACGTGAAGCTCCACTTAAGTGGAAAAGTGATATTAAACTTCATATGCTGTAGTTAAATCCAAACCAAAGCATATCTGAAATGCTCATGACATCTAACTTTACATTTTGATTTTATGGAAATAGCATTCAGAAATATCAGTAGGTGAGGGGAAAAAAATGCATCCTAAAGGCATATAAACCGCTCCAGCTCCATGTAGCTGGCTAGAACATTGGCTAGTTGCTGCCATTCCACTGCCAACCGATAATGAGACATAATTGGCCTGGGATTAAATGCTTTTCACTTTAAAGCTGAATTGGACTTCATTATTGCAGTCTTTAATGTGTTGGAGAAGCTCTGTAGCACATCCAAGGAATTGAGTAATCTCTCCTGGTGTTGGCATTGGTGCCTTGATAGACATATTTAACTTGGGGGATAGAAGCATGTGTTTTGAAGAGAGACTGAATTTTACAGTGTTGATTTGACAAATGTCATTCTACTTCTTTTTTGCACTTTTCCATTTGTATTAAAAGCAAACTTGCTGCTGACGTTATTTTGAAAACACTTGATCTTATGAGCAGACTTAAGCAGGAGGTACCTGGCATAGAAGTCAGCTTCTACAAAGTTTTACAGGTATGATGTGAAATCTCTTCTAAAGCTTGTTTGCCTTGGGTGTATTGTAATGTCTTTTTCTTGTTGTTGATTGTTGTATTTGATCAAAGTACTTTCTTTTCAGGATCAGCGCTTGATTACACCTTTGACATTTGCTTTAACATCAGATCACAGAGACCAAGTGCAAGCTGGACTTCGAATACTATTTGAGGCAGCACCCTTACCGGATTTTCCTGCCATAGTGTAAGTTTCTGTGGTAAAATTTGACACTTTTATGGCTATAGGGATGCGTCGTGGGAAGGACTTGACCAAATCCTAATAATTTGATTTTCTTGTGTGTTTTCTCATCACTTCGTTGTTTGTGATTTTGCTTTTCTTGAGAAAACTCAAAGATGGTATATACAGAAACTACAAAAAAGAATCATACTCCTTTTTGTCATAATCTGAAAAAAGGCAGTGTTCAGACTAGTTATAACAGTCTAGAACTGTGGCTGTTAAGATTGTACTTTCATCCTTAAAACTCTGGGTTTTTTTAATTACAAAGTAGTAGTATATTTCAGTAGCACTTGTATCTAGGTAGCTATATATGTCAAGTCAAATCCTTGATTTTTTTTTTTAAGTAAATGAATGTAACATGATAAAACATGCACAATTTATGAAAACTACTCTAAATCGGACTATTCAAAAACTTCAAACAATTGAACTGTTAGAAGACATCATCAATTTGAGTTAAATGTGAAACCATGCAGTAGTGGATATAAAAAATGCGGTGAATATAAAAAAAAAAGTAGTAACAAATAGACTAGTTAAACAAAGGATTTGTCGATTTAGGATTAGGATTTGATTTTATATAATGGAGCAGCAAAATAACATGTCCATAAACACAAGTTAAGCATAGGCTCTGTTCATATAGACAGGAAGCAATTGAGACAGTTCTTCAATAAAGTGGGTTAATTGCATATTTACAGTAAAGATCTTGAGTGGTCACTTAAAGCTCAGCTATTTGAATTCTCATGCTCTGATTAGGAATATAATGTGACTAACTGCCTTGAAAATAGGATATGAGTTACATGCAGACAAGGAACTGGTTTTTTTTTTGTTTTGTTTTTGTTTTTTTTGTTTGTTTTTTTTTTTTTTTTTATTCTGTTTTTTTTTTTGATTATTCAGTGTTTTGATCTTTGGGTAAAAATCACTTTTGCTAAACACCATGTCTGTCCTGCTACTGGCAAATGGTAGCCTTTTTGAGCAGAATAATATCATGTTAAGTATCCTGTTTCCTCAGACTAATAAGGGGCGTTTTATATCTTCTCTTAGAGCTGAACAGTAGCTTCTTAGTGAAATGCTGCACTCATTCCTAGAGGTGATCCATGGCAGGTTTGGTTTTGGGTGTGGGTTTTTTTTGTTTTTTTGGTGGGTTTTTTTTTTTTTTTTTTTTTTGAGGTGAATGTGGTAGGTGAATGGGATACTGAATCTTCACTAGATGACTGACTTTCTTTCTTTCTTGGGGGAGGGGAAGGGGAGGTGGTACAATGTGTCTTAATGTTATGTGATAATGCGCATAGTTTTCAATAGTGTCATATTTTCAATAAGAGAAGTTGTTATGAAATTGTTCATATCTTTAATCCTCACAATGGTATTTTTAGCAAGTTATCCTTAACATTTATGTTCACACAGGCTTGGTGAGAGCATTGCTGCAAATAACGCTTACAAGCAGCATGAAACAGAGCACACAGCAAAAAGAATCCGAATGCAATCGCCCATGACCCATGTTATTTCAGTGAGGAGTTCTTCATCTCATTCTTCATGTGATGATTCTGCAACTTCAAACATTCAGGAGTTAATAGAGAAACTCCATTCTGGACTACAGGTTGATAGAATTTATGTATGTTTGTTAAATATCTGACACTTCACTGAAAAAATATATCTGCATTTCGGGCTATAGTGCATGTGACTGTTGAGATGAGTGTAGATTCCTGTCTGTTTGGAATGTGGTGTTTTTACTATGTTCCTGAGCGGAACTCAGCTTTGTGCTCTATCAGAACCTGGGATCTTGTTTAAATCCTCTTCTGCACTGGAGCTGCCTGCACTYTTTGGGGTATCATATATGAAGGTAAATGTCAGATGTAGTCATGGTCATGCATACTTTCTGGGATGGGTGCAAGGAGTGCCTTCCCTTCACATCTCTGCCCCAATCCACTTTACCAAAATAGAGGTGATGATGTTGCTTTATGAAAGCATATTGCACATCTCGTGCACCTCTAAAATGGATACTAACACTTTCCTTTTACTGTGTGTAGCCGGCTCCTTAGCATTTGCATTTTAATCTTTGTGTTGTTCTTATTATGTTAGGAAAGTTTTGCTTTCCTCTGCAACTATGTGTTTTGAAAGTGAGACACTGGAATAGGCACCATGTATGGTTCCTCCCTTATGGGACCATGAGGTCAGATGCTGGATATTTTCCTTTTTCTGTTCAAAGCCAAATAACTTGTAGCTGTTTTAGACAAAGTTGTTGTACAGATTGTTGTACTGCTTTCTTTTGACTTCAAAGAACAGCATGCAAATCAACAAGCTGAACAGGAAGTGTCTGTGACTAGGACTTGGTGACTCTATTGATTCCACTGCCTCCAGCCTTACCTTTGCTGCAACCCTTTGTAGTTGTTAAGAAGGAAACTCAGCAAGCTATTGGTTCCAGGTAGTTGTAGGAATAACAGTGGAAGAGGTCAAGTGACTCTTGCCTTGGCTTCCTTTTTACTCTGCCACTCAATATTCTCATTGATCATTCTTTTCAGCACTGCAGGTGGCAGTCTATAGGCATGGTGCTGTGGCTTTTTATTATTTATTTATTGTTTATTATACTGTGGTCCAGGTGGCCACAGGTGTCTTGCAGCATTAGTTCACTAGCTGGCAAACATGTCCTGCAGCTCCTTAGATTTTTTGACAAGAAGGAAAAAATATTTTTGATACGTTGCTCAGCAAATTATTTCTTAGTCTTTCTGATTAATGCATTTTTAAAGGAAAGAAACTATTAAAGACTGTTCAGTTAAACAGCTGGCTATGTCAGGTCTGTGTGCATTATATAAGTTGTGTGAAGCTCAAATGTGTGTAAATGTATTTGAAAATAATCTTATGAATGACTGTACAGAGAAAGTGAAGGGAGCTTATGTACTCTTTCCTGGTAATATCTAAAAGGACATGGAGATGACAAGTTTGCAAGAAAGAATATAAGTTACTGGTGTCTGTAAAGGGCAGGGAAATGAGTTGATTTTTGGAGCTATGTTACGGGACTGATAAATTGGGAATACTGATAATTTCAAAAGAAAATCTGTAATTGTTCTAAATAGTGGAGAAAAATATGGTACGCATTTGTTGTACAAACAACTGGTATGATTTTCACTTGGTCATGCATCTGTATGTATGAACAGCTGCTCATATATCATATTATTATACTAGTATTGTCTAGGCAAAACTCCTGAAATCACTAAGTGTCATTTTCATTTGACTTAAGTGTGTATTTAAATAAGCACTTCGGGCTTATGGTATCACACAAGGTAAACTTCCTCTAGATGGATTAAAAGGGCAAGTTCTGTTCTGGATAGTGTTCTTTCAAAATAACTGTGCAGAGTCTTTTCTAATAATCCCCATGTTGACAAGAGTGAGGAGTATAAACATGGCTTTTTAACCATGCATGTATTATCTTGTTGACTTTAGGGAAATTAGTTAAATAGTTTTCCAGGAGTTAACAAAGATGAGGCCATGGAGAAAGCATTGTTGGTATGGTGTTATCATTCCAGGGTGACTTTGAGTCTGAAGTATGCAGTTGAGCAGGTAGTTCCAGAGAGAAAATAAGAACTTATAAAGCTAGCACAATTCAAGAAACTATCACGCTTTTCAGACACACATTATGTGTCTCATTACTTACAAATCTAATGTTTGTTAATTTCTGGTGCTGTCAAATTTTCCACAGATGAAGGAGCCAATCATTGATATGAGGATATCTGATATAATGGATGTTTATGAGCAGAAACTGTCAGCATTAGCAGTAAGTATGACCCACAGTGTTTGGGGATGCATTCATGCCTGGATATGCAAAAATTTCTAATGAAGAAAAAAATTCTTTTTGCGGGCAGTCCAAAGAGACGAGGCTGCAAGACCTTTTGGAAGCAAAGGCGCTGGCGCTGGCTCAGGCTGATAGGCTGATGGCTCAGTACCGATGTCAGAGAGCCCAAGCTGAGTCTGAGGTGAGTTGCAGCAGCTTGTTCTGAAATGCTAGGCTGGAGCTGAGTGATACTTGTCTGGTAGCTTTGATTGTGGTGGTGCATGCAAAGCTTTCTACTGCTTAGCTAAGCTATGCTTACAATTAAGGATAATCTTGATATGTCATCATAAGCATCCCATTTACCTCTGGATTGTTCTTTAGAACAATTTTCTTCATCTTTCCTTTAGAGGAAGTCGAAAAAACTAACCCACTGTACTGAATACCTTTTACCATTGGTAACAATTAATTAGTGCTAATCTGGAGATACTAATCTCTAAAACAAGCAAAATCCCTCGCTTGATTTCTGTATGGAGTTTGGTGTATGTAGAACAATTTTTGTTTTGTGCCTTTTAATCACTTGTCATATTCCGTAAGATGATGAACTTTCAATTAAATCTTGCATCACTTGGCATTTGTAGGTAAGATGTGCTTTGAGAGCTCATAATCATTTTTATTCTTTAAACTTTAATATAAAGTTATATAATAATATAATATAAACTTTAATATCTTTAAAGATACAGTAGCTGAGACTGCAACTTAACCAAAGCATACATGTATTGATTTTGGACTACTTGGACTTGGACAAGGAATTTGGAATGAGCTAATTGCCTAACTTGAGTTAATATTTGTTAAGAAATCTTTCTTAATGTAGCTGATTTGAACATCAGGTACTTTAATATTAGAGACGTATGCCTATCATATTAGGTATCAAACATGACATAGATATTTCAAAGTGGCTTGTAAAATCGCTTGTAAATATGTAGTTTTTTTCTCCCCTCCCCACCCCTCAATTCAAAGGCAAGGACTCTTGCTGCAATGTTGAAGGATGCAGAACGAAAAAATGAAGAGCTTAATGTTTTGCTGAAAGCTCAGCAGGTGGAATCTGAAAGGGCACAAAATGATATAGAGCAGCTCTTTCAACACAACCGAAAACTACAAACAGTTGCTGAAGAACACGAAATACTGAAAAAATCATCTATTGAACTCCTTCAGAAGTAAGAAGCTTAAGATCTCTGAGCAAATCCTTCATATCCAACTGAAGTGATAACATCCTTTTATTTTTCTGAGCTAAGTATATTAGAAGGACAGCATCACATGCTACTTCATAGTTTAAAGTGAAAATTTCCCTTTTTCCCTACTTTTGGGTCAGGCACCTCCTAAGTCATTCAGTAAATCACTGTGTTAAATGGAGACCGAGAACTAAAGCTGTAGGTATTGAAGCTCCAGCCTCAGAAATGCTAAGATCTTTGTGTATTTAAATAATACTCAAAACAAAATAGAAAAAAAAAAACTCTTGGGGAAAACTAACTAACAATGCTTGGTTTCTAATGGTGTCATACGATGCATCTGCATCACATGGAAGCTTGCACCTTGTGATCACTTCTGTAGTGTGTTTGACCAAAATTGGGTCAAAGTGAGATGAGAAGGGTGGAAGCACTTTCCTCCCAGTCTTTCCAGTGACATATACGTGTATTATTTCTTTAGGATTTTAGGGTATGTGAGGCACAAGAAGTATACAAGGTTAGAAACTATGTATCTAGATAAAAAAGAATCTGCTTTGGGAAAATAAAAGCTAAAAGAGCTTTCCCTTTTCAAACTGCATGAGTAGTTGTTCTTGTCCCTAAGCATCAGTGAACGAGACCAAGAAGCAGATAAAATTCAGAAAGATTCTAATTTAATGGGAACAAACATTTTATTAGATAATTTTAAAGACATATCAGTACCCATGGGGAGTTATGCAGCAGAGCACTGGATTGCGTGTAAGTGAATCGCTGTACCCACTGTGGAGTTTCTTGAATACTCATCTACTGTAGTTGCTATGACAGTGCTGCCCTTTTTTTTTGTTTTTACCATATGTATCAGCATGCTATATAAGGATATATTTATTTCGTTGTGCATAAAATCAACAAAAATCTAGTATTTAGTCATTGTGCATTTTCCAGGAAGTAATAAAATAGCTTTGTCATCCTTACCATGTATTATAAAGTAAGAACTTATTTTCTAAACAATCTTCACATTTTTTAAATGCAGTTGCTTAACTTTTCTTAACAGACTTGGTGTCCCTTAAAAGATGGCTGCAAAAAGCAAATCTGGAACTGTTTGCATATGCCAAGTTTCTAAAGGCATCAGCATACTCATTTGTTAGCCACTGAGAGTTTTCTACTGAAAAAAGGTTGTTTCCTGATGTTCATTAAGGATGCGGCAGGGGTCCACTGAAGCTTGCTTTTCGTATATGTTCAGGAGAAATAATTTTTGCTCGAGTGGGATGATTGCTCAGTCAAGTAGTTTTTTATCTGACAAACTAAGTAAAAACTCTTCAAAACCGCTTACCTCTTTTAAATATCATCCTCTCATTTGTAGGCATGAAACAACTGAAAGACAATATAAAGATCTACAGATTACATGCAATTCACTAAATAAACAAGTGGAAGCGATGAAAAAACTAAATGAATCACTCAAGCAGCAGAATGACAAGTAAGTTTAATTCGTAGTCTTTTTTAAACAAAGCACAAGTAATTGAAAGATTCAGACTAAAGTGCAATTTAGCTTTTCTGTTTAAGTAACCTCTGAGAAGTGTAGTTAGCTTCAGGATTGTTCGATATGTGTATTAGGTAAAAATCTGTAGTAGTTATTTCCGATGGTTTTTGTTTCCTATGTAGTGGTTATTATTCTCTTTATGGTGCAAAATGTCATTCTCTGACCAGAAGACTATTGTTGAGGTGAAAACATATATTTTGCCCAGAAACTAATGGCTTAAGGTAGTTCTAATGTACCTGTCACCCATATACAAATAAACTGGGGACAACGGAAATGCACAACGCTATGTTCTTCCCCTCCATCCTACCCACGTGCACTTTGCTGGAGGCTACAACTGAAAACATGGTAGATAGTAGGTGAGTAAGCAAGTGAGCCAGAGTGACAGTAGATGACATCGAGATGAGACAAAAGGTAGACAAAATATATGTTAGGAATTAGGCTACATAATAATTGGAAGAGTTGATTAACTTCAGAAGGTATAGAGTGTTCAAGTTACATCTGTAACAGTGATATATGATAATCATAGAATCGTTATGGTTGGAAAAGGCTTTCAAGATCAAGTCCAACCGTAAACCCTTCAACACCACTCTTGCTAATGCCTGTATATTCAATGATCTTGAAAGTAAATATTATCCTAACTGGGTTAGGACATCTGCAGACTTTGATAGACGGACTACAGCAGAATCATGTGAAATAGTCTTTTTTCTGAACTTTTATGTGACACTCCAGAAGATATTCTGAATGCTATTGGAGACTCTGTAAGCATAGATATGTTCATACAGCAAATAATGCTTCTCCGAAACACATTTGACTAACAGTATTGTCAATACAGGAGCATCCTAGGAGCACAAAAGGCAGTATCCTCCTTTATTAATGGCAGTGAGGTATGACTGGCAATTTCATTTCTGCAATGGTATTCTGAATGCTTTGTGTGTCTGCAGAAGAGCCAATTTTTGATGCTCAAGTTCTAAAAATGACCCATTTTAGTAGTTTCTACCCTTTTCCTTTGATCAGAGAGAAATCACTTTTGCAGAAGCTTGTGTAGGGGAGAAATCTGTCTGCACACACTCTGCAAATTCATAGTTGTGTTGATTGGAAGCTCCTGACTGTGGTTGGAATTGATACAAAAATCATTCTGGCTTGTTAAAATAATGTCGTTGTCTTTTAACTTCCATGATCATTATTGGGTTTTTTTTGCCACTCTAGGACTGCTGCACAGTTGAAAGAAACTGAAGATAACAGAAAAGAATTACTACAACAGCTACAAGACAGAGAGAGCAAAATAGCAAGTAAGCCATGTAATTAAATATTATTGGACTGAAAGAACTCATTAGATGGGTGTTTTTATGTGCCCTAGATAAATGGCTGACTTGTAAGCTTTAAAGATAGCCAGAGATAATAGTAGCATGAAACAGACCAAATTCTTTGCTGTTGTGGTTTGAAAGAATAGGTAAATATAACTTTTCCATTTACATGGATTTCACTGAATCTTTGGACAGTATCAGACATCCCTTCAGAATCTTTTTAGAGTATATCCATTAGAACTATTTTCTATAGGAACTGTAAACTACAAGATTTTTTTTTTTAAACTTTTCCGCAAGTGACTGCAAAACAGACACTATAACTTAGCAGTAGGTGGCAGTGCTCCATAATTCACTTGGTAGCCATGCCAAGTCTAAAAATGTGTGCTGTTTCACAAGCAATAAAGTAGCTCTATTCTAAGTCTGGCAACCSATCTTTTAATGTGTTGGTTTTTTTAAGGCTCACAACAAAAAATAAAAGTTTTGGA
The DNA here is from genome assembly GCA_003342815.1 of Eudromia elegans. Lineage (NCBI taxonomy): Eukaryota > Metazoa > Chordata > Aves > Tinamiformes > Tinamidae > Eudromia > Eudromia elegans. Next base: position 2,409,327 of record PTEX01000038.1, on the reverse strand, counting down.
AGAAAAACTAAAATCTCAGCAGAAAGAAAAGACGGATATGGAAGAAACTATAGATGTTCTTAGAAAGGAATTAAGTAAAACAGAACAAGCAAGGAAAGAACTTAGTATTAAGGTAAGAATTATTTTCATCTGTCCCCAGTCTTGGAATTTTAAGTATCTAAATAGCTGATAGAGTTGAAGATTTGATATTTCAATAACAGAAGTGATTAAAGAAACCAGAGCAGTGTAGATAATAGACAAGAACAAATATACTTGGTTTTAATCATTATATAGATTTTGAGTTTTGATACTGTCTGAATTAGAGAGAAAAGAGGCCAAAGTCAGACGGTAATGAGGCTTTATAAAGAATGGAGATGACAGAATGTTTGGAAGGAAAAAAGTATGCTGAGACAACAGAATATGTTCTTTTTTTATTTGCTAGTTTTGGCTTTTGGAGAAGGAGGTTTGTATCCCACTCTCTCTCCTTCCCACCAAAATGTATCTGTGTCTTTTTTTTTTTTCTTGTCTTTGAAATTCTAACAAATCTATTTTCATCTCCACAAAAAATATGGGCCTTTTCAAGCAAAGATGTATCAGTTTGGCTATATAACTAAGGTCAGCAGGGTAATGTTAAAAAACAAACAAAACCAATAAATATAAAAAACCAAACAAAAGCCAGAAAAGCTCACTGCAGCCTGCATGTCCTAGTCTGGAGGCATATTCAACTTCCTAATAACTCAAAAGGCACAGAGTAACTTTCTCTCTGCAAACTGATCAGTAATGGTAAAGATCTGTGTGGTCTAGCAATGCCTTTGCTGTATTTCTATTAATTGTTGCATCACTAATCTCTCCAGGCAAAATTTTCCAATATATAACAAATATTTCCCTTGTTATTGGTAAATATTTAACTTTGGCTTGGAGAAGGAGGGAGGGGGTGAAAATGCATGGATGGCCTACGAGCACTTCTGTCCCTTAAGTAGGACAAGAGTAATGTGACAGTTGATGCTTTCCCTTTGATATCTTTCTGAAGTGTGATAGTAGCTGTAGTTGTTCACATGCACCTATGTGAGAGTGGAATAGGATGTTTCCATAACAAGCTTGTAATTTTAAAACTGTGTTTTAATTACTTAAATTCACTGCCACACCACTCAACTTTCACTGCATTGTGTCTATTGATTTCTGCCTCTCTGAACTGAAAAGAATGTTTCTTCTGCAGGCATCTTCTCTGGAAGTTCAAAAGTCCCAGCTGGAGGGACGTTTGGAAGAAAAAGAAGCTGTTGTAAAATTACAGCAAGAAGAACTGCACAAACACTCCCATATGATAGCAATGATTCACAGTTTAAGTGGTGGCAAATTAAGTGCAGAAAAAGTGAACCTCAGTTTATAGAGCTCTGTAGTTAGGTTTTAATGTTTTATACATATGTATAATTATATGTAAAGATTTTTAAATTGAAGTTAGCATATTATCTGGCTAAAAAGACCAATATCATCAAAAATTAAGTAGCTAGAACTAGTATTTTGGAAGGTTTGGTTTGAGAAATCTGAGCCATCATATAGCAAATGGGTCATCTTGTAGAACTACTGTCTTGTAGAACAGTCTTGTAGAACTACCATCATCTGTACTGGAAGCTGGATTCAACTGTTCTTTTTGACTACCATTCTTATCCAGGCAAACAGGCAATAACGATCACTGCCTTATTTTGTCTGTACATTCTGTTACTGGCAGTCAGACATGCAGTGTGCTTCTGTATAGAAAGGTCAAGCATTTTGATAACTTCATCTTGTTAATTTTGAATCTTCTGAATACCATGTATTATGCTTCCTGATGTCCAAGATACAGACACAGATCATACCAATTTAGAGCGTGTTACACTGAAAGCCATATTTCAGTTTATCAGTGCACATTTCATGTAGTAAATAGGTGGGGGTGTTGATAAGTAGTAGTGATAGGAATTTCAGCAAATAGAATAGATAGAAACTTGAATGAATATCAAAGTATTATCAATAATGTAAAGTAAACAGATATGAGATGCAATGCTTTGTTAGAATACCAGTAATACTTTCCTAGTTCTACCATGACACTTTCTTCTTCTTTAAAAGGCTCTGCACTTTGTTTTGAATGTCCTATCTAGTGCACACTAGCTATTCTCAGCACTGTCCATTTCTGAACATTTCTGTCCATTTCTGGAAATAGGATTTCATGTACTATTTGTACATGAAATTGTACATAATTTTGAAGAAAACATTTTTTTAAATGTACTTTTCTATAAGACTAGAACTTGTGATGTGCTTTTTTGAGTGGGAAAAATCTTTTCATGTTCTTTGCTTAAATATGACATGACTAACATGTCTTTTAGCAGTTGGCAAAATTCTTACTTTGTTAGCTGTTTTGGTAGAACTACCAGAGTTCTGGATGATTCTATATCCTTATCTGTAGTGCTACTGCCTTTATTTGTATCTAATTTGCAATAACTACATTTTAATACGTCTGAGATGCCTTATGTTTTTCAGTTGTGTAATGCACGTGTCTTACTGAATCTGCTCAACTGATGTCAAAGTAGAGCCTTGCATGTTCAACTGCACTTGCACACCAGCTGAACTGTATCTATTTTAACTTGTTTCTGAAATGTATTTCTTATGACTTAACCACAGGTAATATTAGAGACATAGTTTTGGTCTCTGTGAAGACTGCAGGAATAAAAGATTGCTCTATTTTCTGTGTCTTACATATTTTGTTAAGAGAGGTAAACTACAAGGATAACTGCCAACTCGGAATACATGTATTTTGTCTAACTTGTTGCCTAAATCCAAGTTATTGCTTAGGACAATTTGAAGAAAATAAATCCCACCACCACCTACAAAAACACACCAGGATTGCTAAAGTAAGAGTTTTATCTGGAGGGGAAGGAGAGGAGTTGTTTTGGTTTTTGTTTTTAAACTCAAGTAGGAAAGCAAGCTTCATTAGACATAAGTTTTTACTTCAGTTTAATGGGTTTATAAGTCTGAGTATCAACATAAATTTATAGGCATGGATTCATTTTTCCTTAAGTATCTTGGTCACAGGGAAAGGATAGACAAGCATTTTTGCTAACTTTCTGCCAAAACTATTCATATAAAGGAATTCATATAGAAATTAAATTGTCAAGCAGGTTACTAATTAAACTGATAAATGCAGGTCTGACTTCGCTCTTTTAAATGGGAATGAGAGGGGGGGGAAATAGAAAGCTGACTATTCAAATAAGGTTATTCAATAAAGTTTCATGGCCCCAGAAAATGGTATATGAATCTTTGGAGCTGACATAATAGAATCCACAGTAGGAAGCACTGTGTATGAATATTGATTGGCACTTTTTCTTGCAAAAATGTGTTGCTTCAGTCTGCTATTGCTCTAAGCCAAGTGTTGCTGAGATCTGTTGGAATATATAGCAAATAGATGCATGGGCAACATGCATCTACTTTGACAACAGTTGTGGTGTTTTTGCTGGCAAGGCTTTTCCAAATGAATAGTGGCTACTGGAACTAGCAAGTAAGTTGACATCTGTTTCTAATACAGTTGAAAGCACATAACACTTGTCCTGGAAGCTCCTGTAAAAAATCTCTAGCTTTTTTACATTGAATTACAAAAGAACAGCTGTGTGTTTTAGGTGGTAGTGGTGTTTGGTTTGTTTTTAGGCAGGTTTGCAGATTTAACGTTGAGGATAGTTCTGTAGCAAGCTTCCTCATGCAATTTTCATATTCCTGTTACACACTGTACGTAATAGACTATTGGACTGCATTTCCCCCAGAGGCTCCCTCATTTAGTGCCCAGAGTAGCTGGCACCAGCATAATGAACAGCTATTCGATAAGAGTCAATTTTTAATTAGCTGTGTTACATCAGGGCGCCAATTGCCTGTTTTACTAATATACAGACTCGGGACCTGTCTTACTACAGAGAAACCTCAATGCTCTAAATCAGGCACTCTAGTACTTTCCTTATCTGCAAGTAGCTACCATTCATCCTACATAATTTGGAGAACAGCCAAGACTTCTGATTTTTAGAAATGTTTAGTACTGATTGAATAATAGAATTTATTTAGAGAGGGTATTAAGAAAATACAAAATTCTTGGTACAGAAGTCTAAGACCACGGTATTGTTTGTTAATGGTGCCAGTGCAGCAGTACCAGAAGATTCAAGTTAATAATGAGCCAGGAATTATGTATTGTTTGTCATTAGTTTTCTTGATTTTTGAGAACTCCTGACGAACTACACACTTATCTTAACAGTGTACTTTTCTGGAGTAAGTGCAAGTCCAAGTGTGTGTTTGGGGGGATGGGAATTATTGAAGCAGCCAATGTCCAGCTTTGTAGGTTGGTATAAGCGTTCCATAGAAGATGTAAGCAGATGTTCTTTTTCTTGGAAAGCAGAGTTTACTTTCTGCAGCCATACGTCAGATATTTTTAGGCAAGTACATATTTCACACAAAAAAAAAAAAGCTTTCAACCTTGCAAAATTGATTTTATATAAATAAATTCTTCCATGCCTTCCCATCTGTCCCCTTTTGAAATAACTTCAGGTTTCTTTAGTGTCTGAAACAGACTTCCCTTCCACCTCTTTCTCCCCAAATTTTGCCTTTTGCAGGGTGACGAAGTTGGGAACAGACTGCAGGTTTGCATCCCTAGGATTGGATTGCTTCCTCTCCACCCCAGCTGACAGCTTTCTTGGGAGTATGCGTGAATGTGGCCCAGTTAGGCATTCAGAATTATGTCACATTGAAACTGCAGAGCAGATTATGTAAGTATGTTGCTTTTGGAAAGGGGCATCTTCTGTTTGTACTGCTAAAAAATAGTATAAGTCCGCTAAGTTTATGGTTCTCATACTTGCCATCTGTCARATTTTTCATAAACTGCCTCGTGTCCTCTTGGCACATTGCCTTTTGAACCGGGGATTAGCTGACAGTCTTGATAGAGGAGCTGGTAGTCTTTGGAAGTATCATCTTACTACAGCATTGGTGTGAAGTGCATGGGGCTAGACATACTGCTGCTCCTCCACCTGTATGGCCTTCTAAACTGACCTGTAGATGCAGGTTTGAGTTTAAAAGTGTGAGGGTGTGCTTTTAGTTCCTTTTTTTTAAAGGTATTACTGTTCGCCTGAAAGCGAAAGCTTGCAAATTCTGTGAGCCCTTAAGCTATGTGTTACTACTAGCTTAAGATCTCTCTTCCCAATTGAGTGTCGGTGGGCTGCGTTGCTTTCTGAACAACTACTGAGGATGTTTTGCTAGCCGCAATGAACCTTTTTCCCTGAATGTGTCTCTACAGACGTAAATGTAAAAGTACACTGCAGAACCACCAAACAGTTGGGGTTGTAAGGGTCTTATAGAGGTCACCTCGTTCCAACCCCCTTGCTCAAGGATGGTTTGCTAGAGCAAGTTGCTCAGGACTGTCCCATCCAGTTTTGAATATATGCAAGGATGGAGACTACAGTCTCTGTGGGCAACTTCTAGTAAGTGTTGGGGGGTTTCATGTGTTCAGATGGTTGTGTTTTAGTTTGTACCCGCTGTCTCTTATCTTCTCTCAGTACCTCTGTCATCTTTACACTCTCTTGTCAAATGTTTATCAGCCTTGATAAAATCCCCCCAAGCCTTCTCGTCTCCAGGCTACAGTCCCACCTCTGCCATCCTTTCCTTGTCTACAAGAAGCTCCAGTACTTCCATCATCTCAGTGGCCCTTTGCCAGACCCGCCGGTAACTCCCCGCGTTTCTTGCGTTGGGAAACTCACAACAGGGCCCAGTTCTCCCCGCGTGGCCACCTCAGAGCTGAGCAGAGGGCAAGGAGCCCCCGCCTGCCTGTGGCAGGGCTGCTCCTGGCGCAGAGCAGGATCCTGTCGCTCTTGTTTATCAGAGGCACGCTGCTCGCTCATGGTTAGTGTGTCCGCAAGGATCCCCAGGCATCCCTCTGCAAAGCTGATCTCCAGGTCATTGGGCCCCAGTGGATACTGGGGTCACTGCCTGGGTGCTTGGAGTTAGGCTTCCCACGTGCAGGACTTGGCCCTTCCTTTGCTGAACTTCTTGAAGATCCTCTATCCGTTCCTCCAGCGAGGTAAGTGTCTTTATACCAGGATGATGCTTGCCCTAATACTCTTCAGGAGGAACGTGCCGCACTGTCACTGAATGCTCATTTCTTCCTTCTGTGCTTGTTTTCTCCCTTTAAGAGAAGCCTTGTGGAGAAACCTCAGAAACCCCATGCAGTACAGCTGATAGGGCAGCAGCTTTCTCCTTTCTCTGAGGAATCTGGCAAAGCCACTTTGCAGCATGGGGATCTATGGAGATGGCCTTCCTTCCCTGTGAGGTGTCCCCATTGCTACCTGTGCTCTGGGGTGAGAAAGAGGGAATAAGAGGAAAGGAGGAATAATGCCACTTGGCCTAAAGGAAATTAAAAGGAGTGCAAAATCCTAGATTTCTGTGGTTGACCTTCTATAGTATAAAGGTCGATAGCAGCTCTCCTTTTGATATGGTCATCTCATGATACAGTCTTTGTTCTAACTCCAGCCCATGGGTTGTCACTTAAAATATTATGATTAAATTCTGTGGGATCCTGTTCCTGTGAGCCAAAGTATATCTCTGAAAAGGTTATCTCTGCACGGAAACCAAACACTTTATAATGCTGGGATCCCCCACGCAGCAAGAAGGGCTAGCCCTTCCTTTCTCCATATACAGCTMAGCCTTTATGCTTCTTGATATGAGCATATAGGGTATCACGGTTAATTTTTTCCGTGCGGTAACTGAGCTAACAATGAGTTTTAGGGGTTTGCACTGTATTAAGTTATTAAAAACTAATTTTGCGAGTAAACAGCCGTTACTTTGGCTGGCTTATGCTTTATAACAACATGTCTGCGTGCTTTGTTTATATAAATGCTCAAGTGTTGCATTTGTTGCATTTCAGCTGCGTTTCATGGTACAGCCAGAAAGTCCTATGGCCTTTGAAGGAAGGAAAAGCATTGTAATTTAAAAATCCAGAGGCTTATGGTAAGCTTATGATGGGCCTAGGGTGGTAGAAGGGYGAAGGGACTCCCAAGCTGTTCAGTTAAAATATATTTTGTTTAATCTTAGAATGGGGCAAAAAAAGGAGAGTTGGGAATTGCTGCTGCTTGCTTATGTGTCACATCAAGTGCTTTAATTGTTTCTCTTTTTATCTGCTGAGGACCAAGCTTAGAAAAACATCTTTGGTTTATTTTTATCACCTATCTAGCAATTGGATTTGGATCAAGATTGAGAAAGAAAAAAAAAAATCAAGTCTTGCGCTTTCTTGTATTGCATCTGCTCCTCCCGTGCAACTCCCGCGCTGCGACGGCCCGGAGGCTGCAGGAACTCCGAGAGCTCCTGCCTTCCTCCTGGCCTTGGTCTCACGCCGGCTCCCGCACCGTGTGAGTTCCGCAGGATGTGGTCAGGCAGATGCCTCTCTTGAGACTCTGTCCTTGTGCACGTGCAAAGGACCCTTCCCAGGAAATATCTAATGGATACCTCCCTTTCTTCTTTTTCATTTCTCATTCTTTTCATTTCRTACCTTTAAATTATCTTTGTGCAGTAACTCTGTGATTTTACCCTCATATTTACCAGCAAAGAACATAAGACAGATGGAGGTTAAAATATGTAGAGTATCTGCTCATTTGGAGATCATTGTTTGAAACACTGGAAGCTTCTGTCTGTATCTCACACACGTTTGTGTGTGCATATAGAGGGTTATATAAGCATTGAAAAACCCTCYTATTCAAAGCCTGCTTCCTGGTGGATTTGCCACAGCTCTGGCAGTGCTGCGTACTTGCTCAGCATTTCCATGAAAATCRAAAGGCTTTTGCAAGCCTAGGGGTTTCAGCCTAGTTATCTAGACAATAAAACTACGCCAGTGGCTGGCTGCCTAAAGGTGGGTGTAAATGGCTGGCCTGCCCTGGTGGAGGGACTCTGTGCTGAAGCTCTCCGGCATGCTGCGGCGGCAAGCAGCTCCTCGAGTCCTAAAATCGTCTGTCTTTTCTCACTTGTGACTCATGCAGAGGCAGCGCCTGCGGCACAGCGAGGAGGGACACGCGGGTGGCGCAGGCTCCTCGCCACCTGCCTCTGCCTTTCTCCCCACGCGGGCCTTGCTCGCGTGCCGAATGGGGCAGAGCCCCGGGGGGACACAGCAGCTAATGKCACCCCATGAGCAGGGTGCGTGCTGCCGTGAGGCTGCACAGCTGCCCGCTCCAGATCTGCCTCTGCAGCCCAGAGGACTCCTGAAACGAATCTAAATACTCGGAGCCCGATGCTCACCTGTTTATTCATGAATATGTGAGCAGGGAGGGCAGGGGCTGGCCCTAAACCACAGATGAAATGTCACTATCTTGCCAAGTCTGCCCACAGAGAGGGCTGCAAAGGATGGCGACCTCTTGGCAGGGGCMTCTAAATGCTGGTCCTGAGACACAGAGTCGCTGTTGGAGAGGACAGCGATGCTCCCAAAGTCTCTTCTATCTTTTTGTTCTTAAAATGCTGTTGAAACAAACATGGCATTCTATGTCAGTAAGCCCCAGGTTGGAGTGAAGGCATTTAAAATGTGTCCGGAGTTCTCGTAAGAATTTTAGTACAGATTGTGGTGTCGGTAACTTCAAACACACAACACTCGTGTGCAGGAAGGGTGTTTACGTGATTTTTACTTTGATGCCCACCCCAAGCTAAAACGTGACATCACCTGTGTGACAGGAATCAGAGGGTTTCCTCTACCCTGACCCTCCCACCCTCCCCTAAAGTCTTTAGTCTCTCAGAACTTGAGGTTAAAATCTTAATGTAATTAGAAAGAGAGAGAAAGAGTGGTGCTAATCTTTGAGTATTTTCCATTCTTTGCAGTGCTGAAGTGTGATAAAACTTTAAATCAGGTAGCTAAGTCTGGCATTAGTCTCTGGCTCTTGTTCACTGATAACATTTTCCTGGATTTCTCCCAGACTCATTAGGTATCAGCGCTCTGGGGCAAGTTAAATGAGGACGTGTGCTTGAGTGGRGAGGTGTCTTCTGGACTGAAATATTAAACAGATCACCTTTCATTCCCTGATGGGAACTAGTAGTTTTTGTGCTACATGGCTACAGCGATGCCTCGCAGCTCAGCAATACTTTGGCTGAGGAACTGCCTGTGTCCTCGTGCCTCCCTCCCCGCAGCAAACAGTGCTACACCCCAGTGTCTCCTGCGCTGCGCCCACTTCCTCATACACAGGCTTAGCAGAGCCACCGGCGCCTCGTTTCGCTCCTTTTAGGGTGCCAGGCGGTAGGAGCCGATGGCTACTCGGTGTCAGCTGAGCTTGGTAACTCCTCCCGCACTTGTCTTTAGCCCGAGGCAGAGTTAAGCTCAGCTGTTTGGGTCAAGCCTCTCTTGCCGCTGGCTGCTACTGGCTGCTTTCCACAAGCGGCACGTGTGCCGGCTCTGCTCCCACACACTGATGAGCCTCGTGTAGTGGCAGGAAATCGCAGGGGCTCTGCGCTTGTTCTTAGGCTCTACGTGCTGTTCCTCCACGCTGAGGTCTCTGCAATCACTTGAGCTTCCTGGGGAGGGAGGCAGGTTCTCCCACCTTCTAGCTACGGGTTGCATTGCCAGTGCCACCCAAGGRGCCACCCAAATTGTTAATTTTCTATCTGAAAACCACTATTTACTACAGAAAGTTCCACAACCGCAGCAATGCTGTCACATGTCCTTTTGTGGTAATCTTCACGGCTCAGCTCTCCCTCACAGTAGGTTTGTCCTTTTTTACAGCGCTTCTATTTCTGCCTCTGTAGAGGATTAGGCAGCAAGTTCCTTTYTACACCGTTAGAAAGGAGTGCCTGGGGCTTGAGATCTCAGCTCAGGTGTTACCTTCCCAAATGCTGATGTAGGCTAATTCTTTTCATCTTGCATTAAAGGCTCCGCGGTATATTTAAAACATTGTATTTTTAAAAGGTTAAATGCTAAATGTCCGCAGATGCACCATCTTTGAGGGAAGCTAAGTGTAAATGCTGGCTACGCACCTATTCTGTCGTGAAGCTCTTGGAGCTCCTTGAGAAGTTATCTAACACCTTAAGGCTATTTATACCTTGACGAGGAATTTTGTTTGGAGATACTGTAGAGCATTGATAGTCCATTTTTAATAACCCTGCTTAGCAAAGAGGACGCTGGCTGGTTTCTATAGACTCAAGTGGGTCGATAAATGGGTAACAGATGCATGTGACGTGCTGGAAAACCACTTAGAGAACAATAGCCAAGGTCACTCCRTGTCACTTTTGCAGAGCGCTGCAGGACTGGGAAGCCAGGTTTTCCTCCTGTTTTTCTTCCAGACGGGAAAAACGTAAGCTGCTTTACAGATTCCTGCACAAATAGTTCAGCTCCGTAAGAGACGGCTCRCTCGGTGGCAGGAGCTGGTTACTATGGCTATATGCATGACTCTAAGTAGAGAAATCAAGCCAACAATCGCTGTATACATTAGCTATATATATATACGAAGGAAGCTCATTGTCAGCAGCTGTGTGAAGTTGTCATGCTGAACATCCAATGTTGTTTGCAGCAATCAAGGCCTTGGTGATTTTTCATGTATTTAAAACAAGAATGTGCTGAAAGTAGCAAAACTTGTGCACACGGGACCAGGTCTTTTGTCTTCCTTAAGCCCGGTTTTGCTCTATGCAAAAGTGAATTCAGCTTCGGTCTCTCTTTGCTCCTAGTGATGCCCCACTGGGGTAGCAACAGCCTGCAACGATGTTGGCTCTGAAATATGGGAGTGCTGAGTGGCTAGCCAGGCAAATGTATGCGGGACACGGAAAGACTGACTTGTGTCTGCTTTGGCTTTAGCAAGGCGCTAATCTGAGTGCAGCTTCTAGCAGCTACTGACATGTAGGAATGTCCCCAGAGATACTTTCCTGTTGTCAGACATGGTTGGAATTGATCAGGAAAGATAAGAGGTAGTTGCTGGTAGGGAGAGATCCATGGCCAAAGTCACAAGACTCACATTCTTCAGCTACAAATCCGAAGTAAATCATTTTCTCCTCCGTTTTGGGAGTTATCCTGCCCCCTCTGTTGATTATCTAGCTAATTATTTCCTTTGTTGTTGTTGTTGCAGGGTGAATGTTGATGGCTACCGTAGTTGGGCATTGGTTTCCCTTTTTGTACATGTCTGCACAAACTGGGGAAGCGGCAGGTGAGGAGGATTAACTGAAGGCTGTTACCTCTGGATAAAATTATTGTTCCTATTTCCAGTGCCCTGATTTTTGTAAGTGGCAGCAATGCACTTGGGTATTTTCAAGCAGTTGTTGCCTGACCATAAATCTGTGAAGCACTTCAATTACTTGTTGTTGGCTATAATTCCATCATTAAGGTTGAGCATGTTCTTTTTTTTTTTTTTCTCTTCCACTTGAAGTAGGAGTTAAATCTTTGATGTGAATGGAGAATAGAGCAATTGTGTAATCTTAAAGGCTTGCTCTTTGAAAATGGAACAGCATTTCTTGGTGAAATCTGTAAATCTTTTAATTAGCCTGAGTTCAAATTAATTTTTTAAAAAAATCATTTAAAGAATTAAAGCATTTGTATGTTTTTCCCAGAATTCTGAATGATCTTAGTGGAATAAAACAGGCGCTTGAAATTTTCCATGTAATTAAAAATAACTGAAATTTTGTGCCTGCATGTATGTGAAGAAATCAGCTAGTAATTAAGCTAATTACTAGCAACTGCTGCATTTAATATTATGATTATGCGTAGGTACAGCCAGGCTAAAATTCTTGAGTAGGTCCACTGCAGTACTGGAGATATATGCAGTTTATTCCCATGCTGCCGGGATAACTTGCTAGCAAGAGCTGTGCTGGCCGAAAGGCCACGCTTGCGGGGGTGGCTCGTACAGACCTTCACTGGTGGTCTAGCTTCCTTAAGGCTCCTGCCTTTTGGTCTTTAAAGCTGGATGGATTGGCAGTTGTGACCTGCGTGTTGCCGCAGRAGTTGTCCTTCGTGCCACCAAAACCTTTGCTGCTGGTGGAAAGGAGGCAGAACCAYGGAGAACAGCAGGAGTTTGCTGCTGGCAAGGCTCAGAGGAGGTTCCCCATACCCRCTCTTCTGGAGGGCTGGCAGTAGGTGGTTGTCTTGGGCCTCCCTGGCATACGAGCAACTCTGTCCTTGAAACGGCCCCCTGCGGCTTGACCCTGCGCTGCTTCCGAAGGACAAAACCCTCGGGCAGGATCCCCTGGCTCTTGCTCAGTGCCCATGACGTGGGAACCTCTCGGAGAAAAAACAGCCCCTTAAAATGAGCCAGGGCTGAAGGTTATTAACCTGGGGCCTTCGGAAAGGTGAAATTAGCTTTAAAGGAAGCCAGGAATGCAAACACTTAAAAGACTGATCCACGCTGTTTGAGTTCCTTAACTTACTCAGATTTTTTTTCCCCTGATGTCATAACTTTCCGGATCAGTGATGCTTGATTTTAGGATAAAGGCAGCATTCTTGTCATATCTTTTCCTCCTGTAAATCTATTCCTAAAGTGTCCTTTTCCTTTGAAATTAATATGTAAATACCATACTGGATTTACTTAGACTGGTTGACATGTTATCTGTGTAGGAGAATGGGTTTTTTTCAAGTGCACTTAAATTTTTAAAGAATATTTTTAATAGTAAAGATCTGTTCCTATTATCAGCTTCTGCAAAACTGTTGACTTATTTATTTTAGAGCCCTAATCCTTTCTGGCACACAATCTATTCCCTTTGAAAAGTGCTGGGCTCCTTTTTCTGGTATTTGGGGTCTGTCAGGAAGTTCTGATAGACATGACAAGTGCTTCAGGTGGAGAGCGATGAATTAAGACATCAGGGTTTGATGTGTTTTGTGGAGTTGTGAATGCAATCTGCATGCTCTCCAAAGGCACGGAGTCCACAGCTCCCTTGGGTGCCTGTCCTTACGTGTGTGCTCGTGCCCTGTGGTCTCAGCCTGTTGCGGCCAAGCTGGAAAGGGGAAGGCGGGTGCATACCCAGTTTAATGCGGGAGCACTGTCCCCCCAAAATCTTTGCTGGTATGTTTTCATTTCTGGCCGTGGTAATAGTGTTGAGGGGCTTCTATGGCAAGCTACAACTGGATTAAGGCAGGGCACTGCTGCTTCCCGAAGCCTGGCTGTGGTGAAGGTCTGGGAGGGCCTTTCTGAACGTTACGGCCTTACCAGGGCCCCGTGTGACGAGTCACGTGTGGTCAYGGCTAAAATCACGCTCTAAAAAGGAGAATACGAAGACAGAGTGGAAGATTTTGTTTAACTTGTCGTCTCGCATCCTCCCTTTCATATAAAAGCGGACACTTACTTACTTGTGTTATCATTTATAATGCCTGCTATAACAAAGCTCAAAGCTGTCCTTTCTGGTTGAGAAAGTAACTATGCTCTATCTTGTTTGAAGGCTGTATGTGTAGTGCAGTAAGAAGTGTTTGCAAAGCTTGGGTAGGGGACAGAACCGCTGCCCCTTGTTGGAATCTTTTTAAGGCATTTCTGGTTTGTTTTTATGGAAGAGATCTGTCTTTCTGCCATGTGATTCCTTTTCTTGTTCAAATAATTCATACCATGTGGTCTCCCCACAAAACCCTCAGGACACAAACACAATGAGACATTAGTTTGTAGTTTTCACATTAAAACCAGCAGGAATTTCAAGCAATATCAGCAAATGAATAGGAACTGCGGAAGTTCCAGTGTAGGTTAGGGATATTTTTCTGATTACAAACTGCAAGCAAATAAAATTAAAATTTGTGTGTCCAATGAAGAATAACTTCTGAGATAGATATAAAAGCTATTGTTGTTGCCTTTGATTGTTTTTTTTCCTGATTTGAACACTACTGYCACTCAGAGCTCTCATTCCTTATACTTTCTGTGTCTGAAATCAGTCTCATGTCTTGATTTTTGTCCTTGCTTCAGTCTAAATTTGGCAGAAATGACTTGCCTGCATTCAGTTTCCCTTTCCTAGAAGGGAGCTCTGGTACCACAGTGATATTTTATTTTATTTTATTTTATTTTATTTTATTTTATTTTATTTTATTTTATTTTATTTTATTTTATTTTATTTTATTTTATTTTATTTTATTTNTATTTTATTTTATTTTATTTTATTTTATTTTATTTTATTTTATTTTATTTTATTTTATTTTATTTTATTTTATTTTATTTTATTTTATTTTATTTATAAACCCATTGCAGGATTTGGAGTTGCGGAGGTGTCAGCAGTGAATGATTGAAGGTCTCCAGACCAAGCCAGAAATGCAATGGAAATCATCCATGCCTGAGCTCAGCGCTTCAGTGTCTGCTTATCTGTGGTGCATGTTCGGGTGAGCATGGGAGGTGACTGTGATTTTTTTYCTGCTTTGGAAAATCCTTGTTTTTTAAATGCAGTATGATGAGAAGGATGAGAGTTTCTACCAGGACCAATATATTCTGGCAAGCAAGAAGCAGAAAAAAACAGCTTAGAAAGTATTTTTTTTTCTTTTGATAAGTGTGTTTTTGTATCTCAAAATAGCCTGGATTTTTGTCAGAGTTGTGCAGCAGAAGGTTCAGCTGAAAAATTTGACACATCTTGGCTCTCTGAAAAAGTCAGWCATAATTTTAATACCTCTTTCTATAGATAGATAAATAACTCTTACTTTGTTGCCTTGCAGGAGTTACTGTTAGGATCCCATTTTCTTTTCTGACAGTCGCAAGGCACCAGCGCCCAACCTACAGAACAGGATGTAGAGAGGCCGGATAGAACCCTAATGGTTGGAAAAGACCTTCGGGACCATTGAGTCCTACTGTAAACCCATCACCACCATGTCTGTTAAACTGTGTCCCTAAGTGATGAGTAACCACCGGCCTCTGCAGGGCAACAGAGCAACRAACCAATGAAGACTGTTCAGAAATGCTGAAGTGGTTGAGCTGTTGGTGAGAAGTTTCTGTGGGAAATGCTTATTGGATCAAAACCTGAGGCTTTTCTTTACATTAGTGGGTTTTTTGGCAGTTTAACAAGTTATTTGACAGGACTGCCAACCTAAAGTTGCAAACCTTAAGTTGTTTGGTATTTACTGTGAGGGTGACAGAGCCCTGGCACAGGCTGCCCAGAGAGGCTGTGGAGTCTCCTTCRTTGGACATCTTCCAAACCCACCTGGATGCCACCCTGTGCCACGTGCTCTAGGGGTCTCTAAATGATTGGACTAGTTTGGAGTAGATGCTATCTAGACTAGATGATCTCTAGAGGAGGTTGGGCTAGATGCTCTCTAGACTAGATGGTCTCTAGAGGGGGTTGGACTAGATGATCTCTAGAGGTCCCTTCCAACCTCAGCCTTTCTCTCATTCTGTGATTTTTATGTCGTTGAGCTGCCCAAACGGTAGAGATGCAGCAGGGACTCCTGGCAGCTTGGTAGGCTGGAGCTCAATGCTTCCTCCTGCCTCATCTCCTCCTCCTGGACCTTTTCAGAAACTAGTCTGATTCCTGATGTGATGTGCTCACTCAGGGAAACATAAACACCCCATGCAGAAAAGAGACTGAGATTTAAAGTTTTGTTTTGGAGCATTTCCTTGCAATTTGGTGCTGGTAGAGGCATTTCAGCTCTAGTTTAAGCCTGTATGTTTTCATGATGCTGAACCTGAGTAGTAGGGAGGCTTTTTGAAGCCTGGCAACGTGAAGGGGAGGAGTGTTGTGGAGGTGGAACCAGATACAGCTCAGCTGCTACACAGCACAAGCTCTCAGCATCAGTCATGCAGGTCTCTAACAGACGAAGCTCCTTCTAACTAATATTGAGCTCTAAGTGTGGGGCATTGCAGTTGGAAGAGATCCACATATATATATATGTATGTACGTGTATATATATATATATGCTTACACAGACAGGAGTGCACATATGTGGATTTAAATACATATTCTAAATATTGTTTTATATATATAAATGTATATATTTAAGTATTTAAATAACATATGCTTATACACACACCCCCCAACCAGTTGTTCCAGAAGGCTAACACTGGGAAGAAGGATGACACGTTCATATTTGAAGGCATGGATGTGCTTTCTCAGGCTCATGCAGAAAACAATCTCTCTGTATTAAGTTTTTAAAAACTGGGTTTATTTTTTTTTTCCAAGAAACACCCCTGCCTGAGCTTCCTGGTTGAGGTGAATGGCTTGGCAAAGCTGTACTTGGAAAGACATGATGTGAAAGATCATAGACTTTCCTTTCTGCAGTGGCTTCTTGATATTTAGTATTAATGTCAGTCACATAGATTTGTATAGTTGTTGCTGGCACTTGCAATGAAGGATGAAGTATCCCCACAAGGCCTTTATTTCACAGATTAAACTTCCACTAGTTTTTTTGCAGCGCAGTTGGCAAGAGGCATTAGTTAAACAGCTACCAGACAAACAGCCTTTGACAAAAGGTCAAGTTAAGATTTGGTTGAAAAAGGAGAGGGGGAAGGGGATTGCTCCCCCCCCCCCTCCCCCCCCCTTTCCTTGCTGTTGTGAGTAATGTTGAAAGGGAGGTTAATGTTTAAAGCAGAAGAGAGAAACACCTTGTAACTGAGGGCAATTAAGATGGCAGGATGTGAAGGCTTTGTCAGGAAAAGGGTGCCCACCAAACCTGAAAGCACCTCATTAGCTAATCTCTGACCTGACCAGTAGGTCGGGACACCAAAAATTATCCGATATTGCCAGATTTTCCTTGGGAGAGAAAAGCAGCATTAGCTTCTGGAGAGAGAAGGGTGAGAAGGACCCTGATGTAAGACAGCCACTCTTCCCCTTCCCTTGCCCAGCATGTCTCTGGAGCCAGAGTTGTAGCTGTTAATTTAATTAGGCTCAATTCTGCTGCTTTTGGCCTTTCCTTTTCTCCTAGGGCTGCGAGCCAGTCTGCATGGGTTTATCAGCACCGGTAACCTGCTCTCCAAGAGCTGTCAGTCTCGCTGCCAGAAGCCGAGCTCGCCCATTAAAACCCTGACCCTGTTAAAGCGTCCTTAAGATACCGTAATGATCAGATGTCAGCAGGGGAGAGGGACGAGCGACAGCTCTGAAATGTTTATCCTGCCGGGCCGGGCACCCGCCGGCAGCGCAGTGCCGGGCAGGGCACAAGGGAGCGCGGCACGCGGGCTCCGGGACCGCGCTCCGCCGTGGCGGCACGCGCTGCTCCTCCACGCTCCACGGCGCTTCCAGGCGCTTCAAAGCACGAGGAGGTGTTCGGTTTCGGGCGTCTGCATACTGATGGCAACAGATCACGGGTCTCGGTGGTTTTAAAAGCACTTGAGAAATTTGGAGAGGCTGAGGAATGGTTTCCTCAGGCGCGTTTGCACAGGAGCAGATGCTCTGCATGCAGAGCGTCAAATCCGCACGCCATGCTGTAGCTCTTGGTCAAGAATGAAGCGAGGGATGCTGTTTGAAATGAAATGATGGTTCCGGAAGGAGGGTGAGCAGAGGTCGCTGGTACCTCTTCAGGTTCTGAGCATCCGTGTTCATAATCGAGCATGTGTACTGGAGATGGGCAAGCACGAGGGCTTGCTGAATCTAGAAAATCTCTAGTTCTAGTAACAGAAGTTTAGATCTCTGAAACATAATTATGCCTTAAATGTACTGTCTAGCACCAGCTTTCTCATCCTTTTCAGATGTATTTTCTAAAGTTAAGCTCCAATTCCCCTCCAATTTGTAGACAATTTGAGGTTCCCCTCGCTTTGGGGCATCAACCACATGAAGAATTAAACCATAATTCTTTGCTGCTGGTTAAGATGTTCACATTTTACTTCCCCTGAATTATTCCTCCTTATATGGCTTTTTTCCAAGACTTCCAAGATCACCCTGGCTCCTGCTTCATTTTAGCTTTTTCCCATTTGACTTTTAAATGGAGAGTGCAACAGCAGCAGCAGTGACCACCAACCATAAGGTAAATGGTAAGTTTGCACCTTCTAGCTACAGTCAGTTAAATACATTGAGCTGAGAGTTGCTCTTTGTTTGCTTTGCAGCAGTCCAGAAGGATCATGACTCAGAAGACATTTTCGCCAACCTTGAGTTTCTTGAAATTGCATCCTCCTTATCTTATGGATCTTGTTTTTCAGGTGCGCCAGAATATTATGAATGTTTCGTTGAAAACATTCTGAAGGCCAGATTTTGTCAAAACAGTCCCCCCTTTTTTTTTTTTTTTTTTTTTTTTTTTTGAGGGGAAAAAAGAAAGTAGGAAAAAATAGCGAGGTGTTGGAAATGGGTTCTTAGAGATCCAACATGTCAACTTCCCTAAATAAGACTGTAATATTGACACTATCTGTGTCTGGAACAGATAAATGTTATTGCATTCTTTTCCAATATGTAATGTTATTAAAAATAGGTTAGTCACAAGGGCTTTTCTTATCAAAGTTCCTTGTTTCCCCAGAAACAGTGACCAGCATTAACCTTTCTAAAAGTAGCCCCTGCGAGAGACAAATGTCTTTGGTTGTCACTGCTGCAAGTTTAATCTAGGGAGAAATGTACTGTATATCCTTGTTCATATTAAAAGGAAACTGACTCCAGAAAGGCAGGAATAAAAGATGTGCAGTGCCAATTCATGTTGGGCAAGCAAGGAAAAGTAATTGATCATGTTTGACCCGGTGTTGCCTGTGTCACTTTTCTAATGACATAAACACGGAAAGTGCATTGGCATCAGCTGCTAAAACAACTGTTTGCAGCCCCTGAAAAGAAAACGAAGGCATGGGGGAGAGATTGTAGTGTTCGTGTAGAGTTGACAAACCAAATTTTTGAAGCAGAGAAAATGTATAAATGCTAATAGAGAATTTGCTAGAGATGCTGCTTTCTGAGCAAAGGAGGTAGTGATGGTAATACTGTGTCTACTGGCACATTGTGTGTTAAATCTTTGTGGTGTGAAATAATCATATTCTCAGTCTTCAGCTGCAGATGAACAGCATCTGTAATTCCCAGTGATGTGTGTGATCCACCTTGTTCTAAATCACATGATTGGGAGCTGCTACCTGAGCTCTACAGAGTTATTCATTATTCACTGAATTACACTTTCTCTAGCTCCTTTCTGCTTGTAGACAAATAGAAACCAGAAAGGAGATGGATCATATACAACTGAAACCACCTGAGAGACACCAGCAAAATCAATCTAGACCAGGGGACCAAGTGGAAATCACTTCCACTGCTGCATTTTTATATTTGATTCAGACTACTGGCAGCCTCCAAGGAGGCAACTCAGCTCTGCGGTGGTTTTGGTTGGTGGTCTCAGGCTATGTTCCTGTCCTTAACTTAAGCCCCAGCTGCACGGTACGCTGAAGCTCTCATCTCTGACTTTGAAGAATCCTCTCCTTGACTTTGATCTGCCTGGAGGTGAGCATGTCCATAGTATAGGGATAGTGCTTCTCTGTCTCTTGGTAGCTTTCCCTGCAGACTAAAAATACAGTATTAGTGGAGTGCTCAGAACCTCAGCCTTGCCACATCCATCTCCTGCCTTTAAGCAACGCTTCTCTAACCCCCTTCCTTGCAAACCTTCTTTGCCTGTGCAACCTGTCACTGTCCGGTCATCAGCACAACAGCTTTAAAAATAGCAGATTCAGTAGGCAAACGTTCTTATTCTTGTCTGGTTACAAACCAAACCACTTGTTCCTGTGGTTATCTAAGAATTTGATGAAGCTGTGGGTGAGCTCCCTCCCTCCTTCCCCTTTCTTCATTGGAATTGTTTTCTGCAGCCCTAATACATTGCCTTCCTTCGTGGCCAGCTAGCATTACCCACAATATTTATTTTCCTCTATGTTTGTATATTCGGTTCCGTCTGGAAGCAAAGGAAGCTATATATTCACCTACTTCGGTAAAACCAAATCAGTCTGGCTGTGTCAGTAGTTTTGCTATTTATGGGCTGAAATGAAATGAGACCTGAGCTACTTCAGAGTATTTCTGTTAGAGGAGAAATGAGTTTATGATGAGAAGGCCAGACATTGCTCAAGCTCACGCTTAAAAATGAGTTTTTTGAAGCAAGGCTCTTGCTAAAATTGATGCCTACTTTATTCACTGTCTGAGGTTTACTTTCTGGGCAGAATTGATATATTCTTACATTTTCTCTCCATCCTTGTGCAATGCCAGTGTAGTCCAAATGTGTCTGTGGCCTTGGTTTTGATTATCCAGGCCCAAACAAAGGGGCTTCAAGGTGCTGGACTGTGACTTAAACTTTCATCCTGGCTCTGTTGCTTGAGGACAATGTTTGATTCCCATAACCCAATTCCCTTGCAAATCACTCTTCCGTCATGCAAGACGCTTTGATTTTTCCTTTTGTGGGGTATTAAATATGGATAGTCCATTTTTTTTCCCCATCCTTCGTTCCCCCGCCTCSGAATCCCAACCCGTGAGTGAGTTCTTGGGCACAAAGAAGCGCCCGTCGCTGTGAAAACACAGCGTGGAAGCAAAAGGTTCTTCCATGAAGTCATGGCGCAAGAATGAGGCGGCGAGGGGAAGCGCGAGGAGCCCGCCGCTCCCGCCGGCATTCCTGCCCTCCCCCTCCGCCGGGGCCTGCCACACATGTTCCCCGCGACGGCCTCGGGGACCAGTGACAAATATAGACACAAAGGGAAGCTGCTGCTGCTGCCTTTAAAAAGTTATCACCAGTGACCTTGAGGTAGGTGTATATAAAGCCTGGGCTGGGCAGAGCCCTGACACTTTCCGTGTGCTCTCCAGGGTGAGTACCAGCAGCTCCGCTTCCYGCCGCGCGCCACCAGCCCGTATCTAACCGTAGCTCCCATGTCACTAACAGCTTGAGGGGTTTGTGGCAGTTTCACTAAACGTGTACCCCAGTCAGCCTTGGGATGCAGTCTCATTGCTAGGGTGGCAAAGGCACCTTTCTTCAGGCAAGATGCTCGTGAAAGCGGCAAGTCCCTCCTGATCATGCAACCAAGTGGCCATCTGTATTTGCTGCTCCTCTCCGTCACCTGCAAGAGATGATAGGTTTGGCAGTTGGCAGTTTTAGGTGCCACGGTGAGTTCTTCAGCCTCACCTGAGCTGCAGGACAGTTGGGTTGCCTCTCAGAGGTGCGAGGCAGCCGCTTTGGGCGCTCTAGCCGGTGGGCCAGGTGCCCCGTGCCAGCCTTTCCACCAGCCACAGCAAAGAGAGATGAGGTCCCCGCTTTATGGGTGTGAATCTGTCATCAGTCTGGTGGTGGACATGGGCATGCCACCCAATTTTCTGTAACTATGCAGCTTTTCCACAGGGATCTTTCAAAGTCTGCATGCAAGTGAAGACTCTTCCTGTTATTAGTCAGGATAGACCTAAAGGAAAATCAAGGTGTAAGTTTTACCTTGTATTTCCTGATTCTGCCATCTTTTAAAAATAATACTATGACTGTGAAGTCTTGCGAGGGGTTTTTCTCACTGACTCCTAGGCATCTACAGGAGGGATGCTTTCTGGGCCCTCATTTCTGCCTTCAGTAATCTCATATGCTTGGAGTTAGGACGGATGGATGGACCCAGATGAATCATAGCTTTGTCATGCTATAGCATGCCTGTTTTAATTAATGCTTAGCCCTGAATATGCATGGTAAAAATATCCCCATCCCACCTCTCAAAAAAAAAAGGGGGAGAGGATAGTTTTTCAGCTATTACCTTCTTAAAAGGTCTACCAAGGGAGCACAAATACGCAAAGCTTAAACAGTTTAGTGCATATTTGGACCTGTGAGAATCTGTCCTGGGTCTTCTAGGTGAATACTGGAGTGGCTCCTCTTGTGTTTTTACACATAGGATGTGAAATAACACTTGCATGCTCTAGCGCTGCTCTGTTTGGATGCACAAACTGAAGTAATGTATCTCCTTGCACTGCGAGTGCTAACATAAGTCCCTCGCTGCCACGGTACCATGCCTGTGCCGCTGGGGATGGAGGTGCTTTTCACACCAGCCTTGAGTTGGCTTTCCAGTTGGAGAGTTCTCTCCAGCTCTCACAGTGGAGAAGTATTTGGTGTTAATTGTGTTCTCAATCTTTAGAAAGAAAGAAGTTAGGGGTAGTTCTGGGGAAGAAAGTGGTTGGTTGGTTGGTTTTGTTGTTGTTGTTTTTGCTGCTGCAGCAACAAGATAACAGATCTCAAGCTTGTGTGGTAAACGGGGAGAATGGAGTGGATGTACTGCATCGACTGCTTTGCTACCTTGGGCTTTGCAATCCCCAGGAGGAACGAGCTGAAGAAAATGAAACCCAGCTGACGAAGAGCTTTTGTTTGGATGAATTTGATTAGAAATTAAAAAGGAAACTAAATTGTAAAGATCACAACATCTCTTCTGATTGGAGTCTTGAAAATTTGTGCACTTGCTCTGGATATGGCACAATAAATAAAATGAGGGGAGAGGGAATATCTGAGGGTCACTTGTGCAGCTTTGAATAGTAAGCAAATGGTATCTCAGTTCAAAAGGAGGGGAAAAAAAGGTCTAAAGCAATTCTGCTATATTCAGGGAAGGCAGAAACCTTTGGGCTGTGAGACTTCTAAAACAACCTCCCTGGACAGCACTGCGTGCAAGAATATTTCACACAGTGGGGTGCATGCGTATGTGTATATATATACACACATATTTTTGTTTACACATATGTCACACATACACATATATACATACATGCATGTATGCCCATGTGTTACATATTTTTGTATTTGTGTATACATATATATGAATGTATATGTGCATATGTGTATATATAAATTTATTAATGTAATCATTATGGGGGGGTGTGTAAATCTTATGTATATAGCAATCAAATGAATTTCCTAGTAAAAAGCCATCAGTTTCACTGGCATTCAGTGCAGCTTAATTTGGCCTACTTGTAAAATTCTGCATCTTTAAAAATAGCCACGGCCATGTAAATAAATATAGTCAGGACAGAGCTGTGTGAAGGGTAATTTTTCTTTGACAGCACATGGTGTGTTTAAAAAGTTCTCATTATATAAAGCGCTGTTGCCTTGAGCTGCCTATCTGCCTTCCAAACAACAAAAATAAGCCTGTTGTGGGATGAGCAGTTAGCTCGTTAGCACTCGGCGGTACTAACCCAGCAACTTGGTCTCCCATACGGCTGCTCGCATGATAACAGGTTCCCAGATGATGTGACCTTGTCATTGGGAAGATATTTGTGTAGACACTAAGGTGCTCTAGAAAGCCTGGGTTGATGTAGGAAGCTCCCAAGCTCTTGTGCCAGTGCTGTGGTGGCTGCACCCACGCTGGTGAGTTTGGAGATAACTCTGTTTGTCCATGCTGCCCTACACAAGCTCAAACGAGGCTTTTCCAGACCCATGCTAAGTGGCATTAAGTACACCCGGAACACTCTTGAGTTGACTCTTTCTCTGAGATGTCAAGGAAACGCCTACCAGAGCTGATGCGTGAAGGGGCCGTGTGGCAAAGCCCTAGGTAGACGTGCTGGAGTGCTCAAGACAGCAGCGTTAGTTCCCGGGGAGCTGGAGAGGGGCCAGGAGAGGCCACTGCTAAGTGGTTTTCGGAATCACAGCTTCAAGTGGTTTCTTTAGCCAGCTGCTCTTGAGCACCATTTCTGCCGTAAAGAAGAGATTCAATTATCTCATGAGATAACTGGGATTCCTGCCAGGAGTCTGAACCGCACAGGATCTGACTGACCTGAACTAAGCTAGGACCAGGAGGACCAGCAGAGGTTTGACTTGAGGGTACAGTATAGCCTTGAATCAGTGTTAAGTATTTGCATTTAAAATTAGTCATCAGCTACCTGCTGTATAGTGCTGTTTTTTTTGTTGTTGTTGTGTGCATCAACTGGATTAAAAATATATTTTTTGTTTGTTTGTTTGTTTTCCCCCACCTTTTTCTTTTGAGGGAGTAGAACAGATCCCTCTCTTTCTCCTTGTTGGGCTGTGCTACTTTGAAATCTTGCCAAGATGATGGACATGTCGGAATTCGGGGAGGCTGCTCCCTTCCTCCGAAAGAGCGAGAAGGAGCTGATGATGCTCCAGACCGTGGCCTTTGATGGTGAGTTGCCCTATCTGTTATGCTGCCATGGGCTAGCTAGCCTGTATCAGGGTTGCATCCACAGTACAGCTGTGGGAATGCAGAGCAAGCCCGGCTGCAAAAGCCTGTGTTGTCACGGGTAGATTGTTTAATCGAGGTTTGATTTCTTTATTTCACAAGGCAATAAAAAATGCCCTCAGCATTAAATAGAAAATAAGTCTAGTTGATTTATATAATCTTGGTTAATTTATTGTTATCATTAGATAATATCAATTTATATAAGTTTAACTTCTATTGATTAAGTAACTCAGTTTGGAAGTTAAGATTTATATGAGCTGTTCTGTTAAAGTAGAGATCACTCTTTCTTTTGTATTTGTATGTCTGCTAGACTTGCCCTCTTAGGTTCTAGTTGTCCATAATTTAATTTTCATGAAATGGATCTATGTGAGCTGTGAGGTGCAATAGTGAGAATAAATACATTAATAAGCATAGTAATAGACTATTCATAATAGCTGCTGTTACAAGCAGGTCGCCTAAAGTCTACTGCAACTACCCCAAACCTCTAAAAAGAAGCATACAAACCTAACACATAGTTATTAATATTACTATTCTTCAAGACAAACTTTACCAGCATGTGCAGACATAAAGCTAAATCTGATAGCTGGCAGGCAAAAAATGTGGGCTGTGTGCCTCATTCACACAGCAATTTTCTGTGTGACTTTTGGCAAACAGCTTAATTTGGGCTTGGCTCTCAGTCTTTAGTCTGCACACTGATGATGATTGTGAATTTCCCATGGAGGCTGAGGCTTAGGCAGCGTTTATGAAATATTTTGACACCTTATGCTGGAGGGACCTCAACATGCCAAGCTGTCATCTCAAAAGAGACACAACCTCTGAAGGAGCCCTATACCTTCTGTTTTGGCACGTGGCTCCTGTAGTACTGCCGATTTGTTGTGGCCCCAGGGGCTTGGGAAAGTGACCTTGGCAATCGCTCTTTAAGTTGGGCATGGTGTTGCTGTTTGCCTGAAGGCTGAACCCTCTGTCTCCTTAATTTCACAGGGAAGAAGAAATGTTGGGTTCCTGATGAAAAGAAAGCTTATGTTGAAGCTGAAATTACAGAAAGCAGCGGTGGCAAAGTGACCGTGGAGACTACAGATGGAAGGGTAGGAAAGCTTTTTTGTCCAACCGGTGACTAATGAGGCCCAAGTGCTAAGCTCCGGAAAATAAGTAATAGTTTAAGTGCTGTAATGCAATTCAAAATATTCATGAAATGGGCTGTGAATGAAAAACCTTTATGACATGAAAATGACACATGAAAAACAACCAAGGGAAAATAAAAACACTGTTGAGTCTAAAAAGAGTTGTCAATCACTGCACAGCAGATAGCAGTTTGTGAGCAGGGTATGTAACCAGCCAGTGCTGGGTTTGATTCTGTCAGGAGCAATGAGAAGACAGCAAGTAAAATCCCATGCTCTAGCTATCATGTTTCACAGTCGTACAGTTATACTCTTTATTTTTACCACCTCATCCTTCCCTCATTTTTCTGATATCTGGGGGAGCAAGTGGTATTATGTATGTTTGATCTAAAGAATTTCCCTCTGTGGGGATAACGTATACTCCTGCAGGCTGCATGCAGCAACACAGCATCTCAGTGTTCACCAGTGTTGTTGTTTCTATCTGTCTTTGCAGACCATGACTATAAAAGAAGATGATGTGCAGTCAATGAACCCACCCAAATTTGACATGATTGAGGATATGGCTATGTTGACCCATCTGAATGAGGCGTCGGTGCTGTACAACCTGAGAAAGCGCTACAGCAACTGGATGATTTATGTAAGCGTCAATGCTTGGTGTATTTAGAAATCTGCATTCTAAATGCTGTGATGCTTGAACATGTTGTTTTCTCTGTATTCAGTTTATGATTTTGATAAGCTACAAAGTTAAGAATCTTGCTCATTTTTTTCAGAAAAACACTGCTTGTAGTTGGTTTGTGCCTGTATCCAGATGTGCAACAGTGAATGAATAAGATCATAGTCTCAGTTTTTTATTGATTTGTCTCACAAAATGGTGTCATTGGATATATTCTGTAGTCAGAGCCTTCTGGTGGTTTAATTTCTTTTCTCCACTTGTAGACATAATAGAATTACAGAATACTTAAGGTTGGAAGGGACCTGTATAGGTCATCTAGTCCAACCCACCTGCACACGCAGGGTCACCTAGAGCACGTGGCACAGGGTGATGTCCAAGCAGGTTTGGAAGATCTCCAGAGAAGGAGACTCCACCACCTCTCTGGGCAGCCTGTTCCAGTGCTCCATCACCCTCACTGTTAAGAAATCTTTCCTTAAGTTCCTGTGGAGCTTTTGATGCTTCAGTTTGTGGCCATTTCCTCTAATCCTATCACTGGCCACCCAGAAGAGGCCAGCACCACCGTCCTCGCTCTCTCCCTCCCAAGGTATTTATATACAGTGATTAGTTCCCCTCTCAGCATTTTCTTCTTCAGGCTGAACAGGCCCAGCTCTCTCAGTCTTTTCTCATAGGGCAGATGTTCCAGGCCCCTGCTATTATTACTAGCCATGTGGAAATTTTCTTGCTAAAAAAAAACAATGTCTCAGACTTTGAGTACATATACAATTTCTTTTAATTATGAACGTTTCATTTTCAATGTGGGTATGTAGTTTTAATCTGGACTCTTCTGTTTCAACCTTGACTAAATACTTGAAAATTTAACAGATTTCCCAGATCTACAACTCTGGGGAAACTTGTTCATCGGAAATGCTGGGCCCTAGCTAATTAATATAGATAGCTCAAAGAATAATTATTAAGATTTTTGTCCAACTGTATTTCTCCAAGAGCTGAAAATGTTCTACAGCTTTTGGGAATAACACTATGAAGTCACTTTTTCCCTTTGAACATCCAACTGAAATTTCCCTTAAGGTGCTCACATCGAATTAAAAATGGGAGAMTGTTTCTCCCAGATTTTGCTTCCTAAGAATGGAGTTCAGACAAGAAGGCTGTAAATCTTCTTTCCTCCATAATTCTTATTTTTAAGAGGAAACACCTCTTGTAGGGGAACAAGGTTAAAAAGCTTGKACCCTGAAGGAGGTCTGTGTTGCTCCTTTGACCTGCTGAAGGGGCTGTTCCTTGTCTACTTGTCATTGCAAATGTTTTTCATCCCTGGAAAAATGCCTTAATACCTGTCATTTAAATAACATTCATTACCATTAGGAAGCACGTAACGAATCAATGGCTTTAGAAATACATATCAAAGGCGTGGTGTGAAAGATAGCTGCTCATTTTTGGAACAGGCAATCATTACTTCCTGCTTGGTTGAGTGATTTTTTTTTTTTTTTTTTTTCTTTTTCCCCACTCTTATTTTGGGTCCCTTTCCAGACCTATTCCGGTTTATTTTGCGTGACTATAAATCCCTACAAGTGGCTGCCTGTCTACAAGCCAGAGGTGGTTGCCGCTTACAAAGGCAAGCGGCGCTCGGAGGCTCCTCCTCACATCTTCTCCATAGCTGATAACGCGTACCATGACATGCTGCGTAGTAAGTAGCACTGTTTACTTTCAAATTTGTTTTCCCTTTATTTAGCCTACGTGACGGATATAGAACCTTCATGAGAACCTTTTCGGTGCCAGCCCTCAGCACCAAATATGGAAATACTCCACCAGGAATAGGAGCGCAGGAGTATGCACGGGTGATCTTGTTCTCTTTACTCTGTCCCTGTGGTGCTGTTGATAACAGAAAGCTCCRTGCACTGCTTATCTGTTAGGCCTGCAGATCCTAACCGTAATGGAAACGGCCTAACCTCGGAAAGGCTGCAAGTATATTCCCAACTTCACTGTCAGTTTATCCATGTTCTGAAGCTCAGAAGTTGCCTACACTCATGAAGAGCAGATGTTGAACTAGCCTATTCAGATATTTCTACAGAAGAGGCATCCTCCTTTGAGACAGCTCAGTATCCAGTGAATTAACATAAAGCTGCTCCAAACTCTTCTACCATGGTCTTAACTTGAGAGCAATTTATATATATATATATATATATATTTTTTATATATTTATATATTTTTATATATATATTTGTATTAAAAAATAACTTAAGGCCAGCTCTCCAGGCTGCAGCATGCCCATCACTTGCTCACACCTCATATGACACTGTGCTTAAGCATTGCATTGACTGCCCAAGGGTCCTGGCGCTTGCCATGGGGGAAGCCCCTCGGGATTTTGTGAACAAACTTCTGTCCTGACTCGTAAGTGACTGTGAAGAGGGTTTATCAGCA
Organism: Eudromia elegans; assembly: GCA_003342815.1. NCBI lineage: Eukaryota > Metazoa > Chordata > Aves > Tinamiformes > Tinamidae > Eudromia > Eudromia elegans. Next base: position 2,381,185 of record PTEX01000038.1, on the reverse strand, counting down.
GAGGGCAGCAGTGATGCACCTACACCAGGTCCTATGGTCCCGGGGTGCAAAGGGAAATTCCCAAGAGAATTAAGGGAATTTACACATCTTGATGTACATGTGGCTGCAAAARGAGGGTATTTGGTCAGATAAGGGTGGAATACAGCTGTGCTGGGTCAAATTAATTCCAAATGTAACTTGYGATGAAGGGAGTTAAAGTATAGAGGGATTTAACCACCATGAATAGTGAAGTTGTTCTTATTTTAGCATTTGCTGAACTTGGTTAATCATATATTATGCAAAGTGTTATTATAAATGTTTGATTCTGCTCAAGCCATTAACAGCAAGGAGACTATACAACTTTGTGTTAGAAGTGTGTCTAACGAAAAAAGAGTCTATATAGAAAGGAACTGTTAGTGAACAAACAAAAATTGTTTGAGMTGGTTGGGTAATACAAGAGCAGAAGGGCCAGATGTAAGGAAAGATATATGTGGRGGTCAGAAAATAAATATTTGGCTGGCAGGAAATTATTTCCAGTTATTAAAGTTTCCCAGAAATATGTGAGTCTTCCTGACTGGCAGGTTTTTAATACTGACTTAAAATATAAAGGAGGATTCAAGGTATGACTTGCACTCGAAGGTTGGTATAGATGATACTTATTTTTATCTTTCCATCTCTGCTACTTGGGATTCTGTCCTATCCTCTTGAGAATGATTCTGGAATGGTTGGTACTGATTTGCAGTGATAATAAGCAATTTGTACAGCCTCATTTACTTGCCTTTTTTTGTTTCTCCTCAGATCGGGAAAATCAGTCCATGCTGATCACGTAAGTATTTCTTTTTTTGACAGTTTTGTGATTGTTGTTGACAAAAAAAAAAAAACCCAAAATCCAAAGAATAAAAAGCTGAAGTGCAAGCTTGTTTGTGGAAACTCAATTAAATTGTCTGGAATTTGATCCAACCCAAGTAACTGCCCYTTTAGCCATCTTGTGTTCTCACTGAGCCACATGGGGAAGGAGTAGATAGGACCTGGATAGAGCTGGGCAGCTTTGTGGTCCCTGTTTGGTGTTTGTTCCAAGTGCATGAAAAGGCTCAGCAGGCAGTTAAAATAAGCTCGTTCAAGGGTGGTCCTTGCTGTGTGTGCCCATTTTGCTCAAAAAAGACCCTTTCTCAGTGTGGTTGCCCTTGCTGCTAAATGTATTGAAGAGCGTTGGGTAGAATTGAATGCAGTGACGATGACGACCAAGGCAGAAAAGAGGCATGTCACTTGCTGGCAAGAATAAGTGATGGCTCTACTTGTCTCTTTACACTAGTCTCATGTGCCCTTGACCCTTGAATAATGCTGGGAAAGTACTGCAGGTTTTGTGTGTGTGTGTTTGTTTTCTCAACATCATCACTCAGCGCCTGTGTCTGTCTGTTTGTATTAAAACTTCATGCTCTTAAGCAAGTTCACTGCAGCGTGACTTCATACCAGAAGTCTGGTAGCTGAGCTGCGTGATGAATCTGAGATACATGATGAATCAGTAGCTGCTATCGCAGGCATTTGTCTCTGTGCATTCATTTGGGCTATATCTCTGTCCTCTTTTTCCTCTCCTTAGCGGAGAATCCGGTGCTGGCAAGACTGTCAACACGAAACGTGTCATTCAGTACTTTGCCACCGTAGCAGCCCTGGGAGAGCCTGGCAAAAAGAGTGTGAGTCTGCCAGCAGCTGTTGCATTTCAGACTTTGAAGGCTTTCCTATTGTGTGCAACTAACCCCCCAAGGCCGTATCGCAAACATGAGCTCATGTGCTAGACCTCCRTACACACGGTTAAGAAAAGTATTTTCACCCTTTGCTTTGGGAAAAGGTATTGCTGTCTCCGTAAGTGTCATCTCTGAGTCTGAAGGTTGAAGGCCAAAACAGTTCTCAACTTGCTGCACTCCAGATGGAGCAGCCAAAGCAGTCTAGTGGTTTTTGAATGGCTGCTTGTTGCTTCCTCTCTTTTTCCAGGARTCTTAGTTGTGGTGACATCGAATACATTTGCAAATGTGTTAAAGCTGGTCAAAAGGTGGGGAGACTCTGAGGATTTAAAAAATTCATGGATTTTTTTTATCAGAGGACCTGGCATTTGAAAGCATAGTTTCTCATCTAAACATCTGTTTTGTTGAAAAGTGTTTTTCACTGCAAAAAAAAAGGGAATGTTTTGACAAGAGATTTCCAATCAGCTTTTCTTTATTTTGCCTTTGGATAAGTGCTGTTCTGCTTCTAAGTGCACTCTAAGGTTACAGTGAATATTGCATTTGTGTTGCTTTTCATCTTGAACTGCTATGAACACTSAACAGTGTTTCATTGCACTTAGAGGCTCAACACACTTTTACGGCAGATTAAATGATTCTTGTGAACTTCATGCATAAGGCTAAAATTTCATCCCGCCTGGGATTCCGCGCACGTTACCGATGTCACCAGAGTTTGATACGCATTCATCTGCAGCCTGCAAAGTTCGGTTAACAAATGACTGAAGAGCCAGTCTTTCAAGTCCAGTGAGCTTGGTAATCATTTTGGTAGCTAAAAACAGATGTGTACGTGGAATAACTGCAAATAATAGATATTGCCACAGTTTTTTTTTTTTACAAAGATTGCAAAGTTCAAGTGTACTCAGGTCTAGTTGTCTAACACTTCTCCATTTCCATTTACTTCCTCTTGTCCCTATCACTACCTTCCAAATTTTTCTCTGTGTGCAACCTGTCTTTTGGCTCCTTAAGAAACACCTCTAGAACAAAACTGAGTAGAAACTTGGGCTAGGGGTGAGAATAACAAGCTGAGTAGGAACGGAATAGTACTTGGCTGTTTTGTGATGCGCAGGGAATGTAACAGCTGCACCATTTATTTTTGATAGGGGGRAAAAAATCCTCCTGCTCGCTACATTGGTGCCAGCTAGCTCTCTAACCTTGCTAATCTTCATCTTCTGTGATGTCCTTCATGCTAGTACTTATATTCTGTTTCTTTTTTTTTTATTTCCGTTCCTCTTTTGATAGCAACCCGCTACCAAAACTGGGGTAAGTAGCCAGCTTCGCTGTTTTATCTTCTCCGTATGCAAAGAGTACTGGGCCCTGACACGTTTCGTGAACCTCAGCCTTGCTCTTCACAYGGTTCCCGGTGGATGTGTTCCCTGATCCCTAAGCAGGTTACTTCACCTAACCCAAGTTAGTGGGAGTGACAGCCAATCTCCAAAAATGCCAAAYACCACGAGGTCTGGGTGCTTTCGGAACTAATGCATTTCTTTCTAGTGTTTGCCACTTCCTCCCATAGCCGCTCTCGTACCTGCTTGTATTTGGATGTCCCCACATGCACCATGRGTGCGCAGAAACGTGGGGCTGCTTCATTGGTATGCGGGTGGCGTGRAAAATAAAATCCACCAAGCAAAGCAGTGGAGAGGCCTTTTAAGCGCTCCTTGTTGMGTGCTGATGCTGCCATTAGGCTGCTCACGCTGTGCCGGCCCTGGCGGGGAGCTGACTCRCTTCGCGCCGGAGCTCTCGCTCTGAGTGCAGTGCGTGGCTGTTGCAGTCGCCGGGTGAGCTCTTATCCTGCGGGTTTCTCAGCAGCGTTTCAACCTTGATTTCTAGGGAACGCTGGAGGATCAAATCATCCAAGCAAACCCAGCCCTAGAAGCTTTTGGAAATGCCAAAACCCTGAGAAATGACAACTCCTCACGTTTTGTAAGTGCAGAATGAAATGATGTCTTGTTCAGCAAAGGCCAGTTATTAAGAGCTCTGTAATTATCTTTTCATGAACTGATTCTTGTTTCGTCCGTTAGAGTAGCTGGATTCCTGCAAAGAACAGCAAAGTGGGACSTAAGCAGGAAAAACTATAGGAAGGATTAAAGAAATGAGGAAAAAAAAAGAGTCACCCTGATTAGATGCTTACCCTGTTCCATGAAGCTCTTCACACCCCTAACTTACCATGGCAAAGCCAGACTCTCCCCAGGACTGTATCAGCTGCAGAGCCTTCATTTTCCTTCTRTGTTTTCTATTAGTCTGGGTTGTTGCCTCTGCCTCAACTCATAACACTCTTGGCCTGCTCTGTGCTCCTATACCTTTCTCCTTGGCAAACACACACACATCATGACATGGCATCCATGTCATCTACTTTTTTTCTGTCCACATAAGCCATCCCTGCATATTCCACAGTGTTGTTATTTGCTTAGGCATATCCTCTCTCTTCTATCAGGCTTGGAGGCAAGAAAGCTCCTTGGAAGCCCCACTTGTCAGGCTCGTGGGGTTGACGTTGCCTGAGAAGTGCAAAAGAAGTGGAGTGAGGATGATAGTCTGAATTTGCCGCCCATGTTTCCCTAAAGAAAAATGAAAGTGAGATTTGTGGAGATGGGAAAGCAGCAGTGGGAAATGACGCAATTGTCTGAGGAGTTTGTCAGCTGGAATGGAAATTAATATAAAAAAGAAAAGTCTGTGTGTTTTTAATATGATAAATTGAATAAAATGTACTCACAGCTTTTTTGAAGTTCAATTTACATGCGCATTTTGTGGCCCGACTGGTACAGAAAGCACAGCACCTCACCAACATAAGTAGTGAATCCAGGTCAGGATGACATAGAGGAGTGCAGACCATGTGTCTCATGAGCGAGCTTATTGCCCTGAGTCCTGCCTTACGGTAAAGCWGTGTCAAGAAACCGAACACGCTACCTGTGTTCCCCTGTGCCTCAGCCTAGGGGAGAAGGGCACTGTTCTCCTTACCCCACAAGCTGATTACGTAGCCACCTGTATAGCCTGGGGCTTAGAAAAGTGCAATATCATTGCTTAATGCTTCTGGWCAAAAAATCTGCCTGTGCGTGGATTTCTTTTTGCTTTTTTTGTTTTGACAAATGCTTCCTGTTCAAAAGCATCCTTTGTTTCACTTCATTAATTAGAGTATTTTTCCATGTGAATTAGGGCAAATTTATCCGAATCCATTTTGGAACCACAGGCAAGCTGTCATCTGCTGACATTGAGATTTGTAAGCAACAAGCTCTTTTCTTTTAAAAATACAATTTCTCCTCTGAAACCTCAAGGGAACCTTTCTCACTGTTTGTTTTCTTTTTTTAATCCTTTTTCTTCATTATACCACAAGATTTACTGGAGAAATCTCGAGTGATTTTCCAGCAACCAGGGGAAAGAGACTATCACATCTTCTACCAAATCCTGTCAGGGAAGAAACCAGAGTTACTGGGTAAGTGTCAGTTGGATGCACACCTTGAAAGAACCAACTTTTAACTGAAAAGGCAGGGGCTGGACAGGACCCATGCGGGGGAAACTGGCTGTGTTCAAAAGGCCCTTATGCTTCCAGAAGGGTCTTAAGATTTTGTCAAAAGGGAAYTTCAACTAACAAGTAGATTTTGAAAAGGCGGAGCTCTGGTGGCGATAATAAAGTCACCTCAGATAGCATTTATGACAACAGAGCCATCAGTGTCCTGACTTTGCATATAAAGAGATTGATTAAAAGTCCCTAAGGGGAAAAGCTTGTTCTCTGTTTCTGCCCCAAGTGCTAGAACCGGCACCCTCCCCTGCCGCATAGCGTGCAGAATACAGCAAGCTGCACTGAGCTCCTTACACGAGAGGCTGCCTTCCAGGTTCCCCACTATTTGAACGTGCTCCCCTGGACCTGCTGGAGCAGAACGCTGCTCTGCTCCCATTTCCCAGGGCTTTGAAAGTGCTAGGCTACTAGTTATTTCCCTGGCTCTCTCTCCGAGTGATGTTTTGATTACTTTAACCTGTGCTTTATAAAACACTTTATAAAGCCTACCGAAGAGTTATTTTATTGCAGCACTAAACTGCTGCTAAACCATAGCAATCATAATCTGTTTTGAGGTCTTATTATCCTGACAATGCGTGGTCAAGTCCTTAAATCGCTAACCTTCTTAGCTTTTATGTGGCCTAATTAATGGAGATTATGGGAAAGACTTGAAAGAAGAGCTGCAGTAAGCTTTACGTGAGAATCTGTGCTGGGAAAATGTGCTCCTTCTCATAAACTTTCCATCTGTATAATCCACATCAGCACGTGCCCTACTTGCCAGCAGGAGCCACATCTGCAGGCTCTTGARGAGGTTGAAATCAGTGGTGACTTTATTTACAAGAAATGTGCAGATTTATATATAAATATGTACATGTCTAAACATATATTAGTATAAATCTAGTCAAATATATAAATRTAATTAAGTATATAAAATATAATGTTGATTACATAGCAAAGTAACRTATAAAACAGAGTATGATTCTATAAATGCATGTATTGGTAAGCATATATGCATAAACAAACGTGTGCCTGTATRTATATACATATGTTTATACAAAAATCTAGACCAAAGCTTGGTCTGCTGAGTATGGGTGAAACTTTTTGTTSATTTAAGGAAGCAGGGAAACGAGACTTGCCTTGTTTTTGTGAAACCAGCTAGCTTCCTATAAAACAATTTCACTTTTGGTTTTTTTGATATGAAGGAAATGGGAGGAGGAAAGAAGTGGAGACGGATTTGTATTACTGAGAGCAGAATGCCTTCCACAAGGAATCCTGAACTCATTTTTGGGAAGTCTTGTGTAAATGGAGGATATCATGCTCCTTCTCATTGTCTTGGATCATAAAATCTTTTTTTTTTCTCTGTATTTGGATAGGATTTTCACTCCTAGAGCCAGGCAAAGCAGATAAGTAGGGCATGAAATGATGATCTTGGCACACTGCAAAACATGTTTAGTAGATGTCTGTGCAGTATTCACATATCCTTGATATTCACTCGTTCTCTAAATCTTGGTCTTCAGATTGGAGTAGTAGTGCTATTCTGCCATTGTAAAAAGCACTGCAGATTTGTATAGTGGCAAATATATGTTTGTTTGAGTTAATATTTTCTTTTGCGGGGGGAATGAGGAAGAGGAGGGGATATCCTAAATGAGTGGTAGTTTTAACCCTGGCAATTCTTTTACAGATATGCTGCTGGTGTCTACCAACCCATATGACTACCACTTTTGCTCACAAGGCGTGGTTACAGTGGACAACTTGGATGATGGAGAAGAATTGATGGCAACAGATGTAAGCCTGTCCTTAGTTACTTATTTGACATTTTGCTTAGTAGATACATGCTGGGAGGAACCTTAAGTTCTGTTACTGAAATTTTTGGAACAATTGGAAGTAGAGATGAGTCTTAGTCGTGTTCAAAACATGAAGCACGAGGAATGCTAAACTACTATGCTTTTGAAGGTGCTCTTGCTCCATGTAATGTCTATGGGCACAATGTCCTTGTTCAACATTTCATACATCAAAGCAATAATGGRAGCTCTCCTATTGCTCCCCAGCTACTGTTGGGCATTCACATTGTGCTAGGGGCTGTTTTGTCAGTAATATCTGCCATGTAAAGGTAGATTGTGGCACTGCAGGATGTTGTTGTTATTGAAGAGACAAATGCCCCAAAACTGGTGTTTCTTCTTCACAGCAAGCCATGGACATCTTGGGATTTGTGCCAGATGAAAAGTCTGGTGCCTACAAGCTCACAGGTGCAATCATGCACTTTGGAAACATGAAATTTAAGCAAAGACCCAGAGAAGAACAAGCAGAGGCTGATGGCACTGAAAGTAAGAATAACAGCTAACATTGCTCCTTCTCTTTAGAAGCTGGGCATATGGGGGACATTCTGTTGAGTAAGAAACAGGTCACTGTTGCCTTGATTTTGCACCATGTACTCCTTGCTCAGCCGAATGTTGTATTTTCTTTGTACAGTGACACGATTGAACTGATTTAGAATAGAAGCTGAATAGACACAGTTCAAGCAAACCAATGAATATTCACAGGCCCTGGGTTTTTTTTGGTCATATGAACACAATGTCAAAAGTTGTTGCCTTCACTAAAATAACATAAATCATAATATAACATAAAATAACATAAATAAAAAAAAGGCACCTAAAATAACATAATAAAAAAAAAAAAACTGTCTATGATCAGTGTAAAGATTTGTTGTTTTCCCTGACCCTGAAGAGTTTCTCAGGTGTGATTCTTGAAACAATTAGGGTCTAAATTAAGCTAAGCTGAGCTTCACCACCACGGATAGAGCACAGGCATACCCAGCATAAATCATTCTAAGAGCAAAGTTATTCAATTTTTACTAGAAAGTGAAGTTGCTCAAAATATTTTGGCTACACGTGCTTTCAAGTAGCAATTCAATACTATATGAAATACTGTTTCTCTYGTTTAGGTGCTGACAAAGCTGCCTACCTAATGGGAATCAACTCCTCTGACTTAGTTAAGGGTTTATTGCATCCTAGAGTGAAAGTTGGAAACGAATATGTGACCAAAGGTCAAAGTGTTGAACAGGTATGAAGAAACTTTCAGAGCATTTGGATATCTGTCCTGAAAGCCCTGAAAATTTGATTCTCATGTCTCAAATAGAGAGACAGCTGCTAGGATATTAATGTATATCTGTCTTATGTAAATGGTGGATCCTCTTGTACCTGCTTTCTCGTTATCTCTCTAGGCTTGGGGCATAGAAAATGATGAAAAGAGAAACTGATAGCAGAGAGACAACCAAAGGGAGAGCAGTCAGAACTACCTCGGATAGGATGGTTTCTGTGATGTGTTAGTAACAGCCACTCAAGGAAGCTAGATGCAGCAAAACCACAGGGGAATTGGTACCTAACTCYGGATCTGAATGTTTAACTGGGACTGCTGAGCACCAGTTTGTTTATTCACTCATTCATCATTCATGTAATTTTAAGCTCAGTGTGACCTCAGTTGCCTAAAGGCAAGATCCACTTAGAGGTACTTCTTCATTTATGAAACAGAAGTTCCTGAATTAGCACTGCTACTTCTCTGAAGTGTCCTAGCAGAATCATCGATGAGGCTAAAGTGTTTTGGTTATAATAAAAATTGCTGTTTGAAGACAGGTTGTGACATGAGCTAAGTAACCAGCCAAATGCTGGAGAGAGTTATGTCTTACTGGTATATTTGAGTATTTGGCAGCCTGAACAGCAGCAGCATTTAATTATGTTCCCTGCTCGTTTTGCAGCTCTTTCTACCTGCTGCTAATGCACTTGTGATACCAGTCCAAAGTGCCATAGCTCACCTCAAAAACTGAAAGCAAATGAGTACCTTGAGTACCAAGTTCTTACAGTAGGACTCCACAGCTGGCATCAGGCCCATGAGCTTGCTGGCATCTTCCACAGCAATGTAAGGGATTGAACTACTGGCAACTGTTCCCCATAAGATGCTTTGCTAAAAACACGTGTGCATGTATATGTCTGATGCATACATAGTAGTAATTTGAAGAAAACTGAACACAGACCATGGGAGAAACTGTGTGTTGTGTTAAATACTCATTGGTGATTATAGGAAACATTGTAAAAATTTCAGTTAAATTCCAAGCAGGAATTGAAAAAGGCAACTGTACTGAAAACCTTGTGTTCCCTAATGAATGCTGTTTCACYTACTGGTGTTCTCTAACCCATATTTTAGGTTTTGTATGCTGTTGGGGCCTTATCCAAGGCAGTGTATGATCGGATGTTCAAGTGGCTGGTGGTCCGTATCAACAAGACCTTGGACACTAAGCTGCCAAGACAGTTCTTCATTGGAGTCCTGGACATTGCAGGGTTTGAAATCTTTGATGTGAGTATTGATGCATGAGGGCTTGAGGGAAGGCCTTGAAAAATACTAAGCAATGGCTCTTAAGTGATGGTTTCTTTTTCTAACTGCACAGGAGGCAAACAGCCTAGAAAGCTGAGAAGCAAGCAGTCTGTGTAATTTAGCAGGGCTTTGCAGTGAGCAGATGTAGACAACACAGCATTTAGCACAACTGGACCTGCTGACAGCTCCTGAGGMGGGAAGAGGCTGACAACCTTTAGTAAAGACAACATCTCACTTGTTTTGGGCTATGTTTTAGGAGAACATATTACACCCACTCTTCCTCTCTGTGAGAAAGTACCGTTTATAGGGTGTAATATCTCTCCCACTTTGTATCATCACTGTAAATAGCTACATGTGAGAAAAGCACTTCACAGCTACTTTCTCATAATCCATTTCTGAAGGCTAGTGTTTAATTCTGTTATTGCTGCACGCCGCCCTGCAGTGAGCAGAGTGGCAGAGCCCTGCTTTACAGAGCTGGTAAGGAAAGGTGCTGCCCTTCTTTAGCCAGGGACCTGAGCAAATCTGGGCATCCTTCTGCCCAAGAGGGAACTGCATCTGAAGCAGGGGGCAGCCTACTCTTGAGCTCCCTTCTTCTTTGCTTCCAGTATTATGCACCATGGTTTCTCAGTCAGTTAGCTGAGATAAACTGATGTAAACAGTTTCCCTTTGATTTTCCACCCAGCCCATGCCATAATTAACTGTGTGCAAATGCTTCTCTTTTTGTCCCTTTCTGCAGTTTAACAGTTTTGAGCAACTTTGCATCAATTACACTAATGAAAAACTGCAACAGTTTTTCAATCATCACATGTTTGTCCTGGAGCAAGAAGAGTATAAAAAGGAAGGCATCGAATGGGTCTTTATTGATTTTGGCATGGACCTGCAGGCCTGCATTGATCTAATTGAGAAGGTATRTACAGGACAGTTAAGACTTATTTACTGAATTGTTTTTATTCGTGATGTTCCCTTAGAAATGCTTTCAAATCMTAGTCAACAGATGTAGTGAATAAACAGTAGGACAAGTTTTTCATCTTCCAATGCAAAAGAGACTTAAAGGAAAATCAATATTTGTGTCTACTTGCCTTTATCTAGGTAAGTTTGCCATATGGAGCCAAAGTCAAACTTGCTGGTCAGGTTTTCAGCAAATACTGTCAGTCGTGTGCCCTATACCCTTTTGCCTGTGCCTCGTGAGACCTTGGTCATTGCATTGCATTGCATGCTCATGTGCAAAGTTCTTCACGCTCTTCCTAGATTTAAAATGCTGCCTCCCTCCAACCACTTCCCCAGAGTGGGCTGTGTCTTGGCTTTTCCCTTCCTTATGAGTATAACATGGCCGTAGTGGGGATAGACAGTTAAAGTATTCCTCCTCAGAATAAGAGGGCCTAAAATTCCACCAGACCAAATTTAGAGACTGATGAGTTATTGAAAGCAGGTAGCCTAAACATTTTCTTACAAAAATCTTTTTACATTAACAGCCACTGGGAATCCTGTCTATCCTTGAAGAGGAATGCATGTTCCCGAAAGCTACAGATATGACATTCAAAGCCAAACTCTATGACAACCATCTTGGCAAGTCGCCCAACCTACAGAAACCCAGGCCTGACAAGAAAAGGAAATACGAAGCTCACTTTGAGCTGCTCCATTATGCTGGTGCAGTAAGTCCCTCTGCTGGAGCGTAGATTCCTCAGAGAAGGTTTCCAGGTGGAGTTTAAGCCATTGTGCAAAAGGGAGAGGAAACAGTGGGAAGGATGGAAAGGAGAAGAAAGGAACGGTTAGAATGCGCAGACTTTCTCTGCATAGATTTTGCAGTGTGTTAAGATGCTACCCATCTTCATGACAAATTGTTCTTGGACATGCAGATAGGAGACAAACTGAGGACTAAAAAATGGTTTTGCTGAATGTTTTTCCAATCATCAGAGTCAGATTAGTGGTTAAACAACAGCAGCCTCTTGCTTTCCATCTTGGTTCCCTGTACAAATGACTGAGTCATCTCTACCTAACCACAGTGATTAAAAAAAAMCAATCATGTTAAGACCAGTATGTTAAAATGGTCAAGGAAATGGTTGATTCTGCTGTGTAGGTTTAGCTAAAAGGGTAGGATCAAGGAAAATCTAACACTAAGCTACACAAGCCAAAACTTACCCACTTTTAAAGCTGAGTTTTCAGGCCACATGGGCAGAAATAATTTGAGGAGAATGGAGTAAAAACAGAGTTTATATGATGCCCCAAGAGAGGAGACCTAGACTCTACCTGTTGCTATTTATGTTGCTTTCAAAATACAAWCAAATGTTAAGCTCATTTTGTATTCTTTAATGGAAATAATATCCATTTTGCTCTATACATGTAGATGTTAATGTACTCAGAAAAGAAAACAGATATTTATATCCCTGTGAAGTACTGAGGGTGGAACATATCTGCCTACTAAACAGAGTTGTTTACTCTGGCAAAGCCCAGGAATTAGGTTTTTAACCATGAAGATTCTAACAGAACAACTTTACAGCTGATCACATGGAGTTTGTGAGAGGATGTGGGGACTGGAAAGCTAGGAAAGAGTGTGGAGGATTCAGATGATAATTATTAGGAAGAGAAATCGCAGAAGTGGAGAGAAGCTAGGAAGTGGAGAACTGGATGGAAAGTAGTGGAAAATCAAAGCAGCACTCCACAATCTCACTGACTTCAAGCCAAACCATAAAGAACAACTGAAACCTCCTAAGGAGAACACTTGCAGTCTCTGATCTATATTTTTAATATATTGCTTGCTGTAGGTGCCCTATAACATCATTGGATGGCTTGAGAAGAACAAAGATCCGCTTAATGAAACTGTAGTAGGCATTTTCCAGAAGTCATCTAACAAACTGCTGGCAAGCCTGTTTGAAAGTTACGTTGGTGCTGACAGTGGTAAGCAGATTTGCTCATTTTTTAAATTATTTTTATTCATTTTGGGGCTGATGCATGCCTGATGATGGATTTAAGAAACAAAGCAGGACTCCAAACTGTAGATGATGCAATGCTAAGTGAGGAATTAGCATTGCTACCATGTATTTATAGCAGCGGCATCTATATATGCTGCTCATATCTAAATATGTGCACCGTCCATATGAGTTTATCATGCTGAGGAGATCATTAACTCAGCTAGTTTGTACATATAAAACCTCTGAGCCGTTTTTGCAAGGATTTGTGTGTTGTTAACGCTGTGGTGGGAATTGAGCATACAGGTGTTCAGATAGGCAGGCAAGTGATACACAAAAACCTCCATACATAAAAACGTAGCAACAAGAAGAGCTTGTTTCCCACACCATAGCCCTTCTTGCTAGCCATCCTCAATTCAATAAGAAATACCAAGAAGTCTGAGAGAGACCTTTGGAAGTGTTTGGGCTGTTGGCAGAGAGCCTGCAAGGTAGCTGAGCACTATTCCAGCTTCACAAAAGCACGAGAAGTTTGCTAGAGTAAACATTCTTTTCCTGTTGCTGTTGGTTTTTCCTTTGACAAGACTGATGTATGTCTGAGGACATATTTAAGCTGTCTGCACTGTATGTAAGTGTGGGAAGACAAGGAACAAAGATACATAAAATTGGTGTTGAGTAAACAAGATGGGCATTTGTTACAAAGATGTAGCTCTTACGTCTTGATGTTGTAAATCACTTGCAACCTGTTTATTAGTAACTTCATTCCTATAGATGCTGTCAGAAATCGTAAGGCTCTTTCTAAGAAGTAAGCAGGCTGCAAACTTCATAACGTGGATAAGAAACAGAGCTGAATATAAATAAAAAAATCCTGCCCAAGCAAGTTCTTGCAAGTTGTTCCCTGGGAATTTGCCTGTGGGTATTCATGCTTGTCAGAATGTTACCTTGCATTTCTTTGGTGTCAGGAGGAAAGAATAGCYGGTCCAGATTAGCCTCTTCCAGGCCTGGCAGTGTCACTTTCAAAGGGGGAGAGGGTTTTGATAATTGCATCAAACACATTGCATTCTTCGTTTCTCCTCTTATGTGCACTGCTGTTGGCAGGTGACAGAATACCAGCCCTCCTGGGAATGGTCTAACAGTCCAGTATTTAGAAAGCTGCAGCAATTGCTGGAACACTTTTTGGCCAGTGTCTGGCTCATGCATGGTGGAACTTTATGAAGGTCATGTCAAAAATTAACATAACCTTTGAGGAGCTGAGTGAGTTTGACTGAAGCTTTAGGTAGAATTCAGGGAGTACGAAGATACAGGATCTAAAGTCACAAGATAAACACTCTTACTTTCCCTCTGTCCTGGACAAATCTTACTTACACAACTACRCCATTTTCAGTGCAGATAGGTGGGAGATATGATTTCAAATGCACCATATCAAGACTCCCTAAGCATTATTTTAGCTTTTGCCTTTTCAGCACTGTCTCACCTATGAATTTTTTTTTTTAAATGAACTACAAACCACTCTACTTTCTTGAGAGCTATTTTGCCTTATTTATATGTATGGACCTTCTGCATAACAAGTGATGTTGTCTTGGTCTGAAATGTAAATGTAATCCAGAAAGCTTACAGGAGTCTTTGACCGAAACRGAGTATGGTCAGAGAACAGCAAACYTSTWATATATAATGCAAGTTTCAGATWAWTTGTGTGATATTTGARTAATCACAGCTGTGTAACTCACTTGCTGTGCCTTTCGTCCAAATGAAGTTCCATTTTTAGCACTGTTTGTCTGCCCTCTCTGCCCTGCCTTGTACTCCTCATTAAGACTAAAAGTGTGACTTTGCTATTTCTCTTCTCTCTCCCCTTTCTTTTTCACCCCGCAGCTGACCAGGGTGGAGAAAAGAAACGCAAGAAAGGTGCTTCTTTTCARACAGTGTCCTCACTACACAAGGTTTGTTTCTGCTACCCACCCCTTAGCTTGAGTGAAGACCGYGCACTGAAGTTGTGGAATGTTGTGGGACTGTCCCAAATTAAATTGAAAACCWGTATCAGAATTTCATTCTGGGCCTGTGGTGCTGGCCTTGGCTAAATAAGTATATTGTTATTAAAACTGCATGTGTGATGGGTTGTTCAAGTTTCTTTTCTTTGAGTATTCAGTAGATGATGAGGGTTTTATTACATTTGAGAAAGTATCACAAAATTCTGCGAACTACTTTTATTTTGTGGCTTGTTGCTTCAGCATGTCTTTGGAACTGGAAGTTTTTGCAAGTTATTTGCTAGTCAGCGTTTGCTCACTGCTTGTAACAGGATCCTAAGATTAGAGGAATCATGAAAGYTGTAGAATGCAGTGCAGTGTGGCTCCTTACTGAGTTATTCCCTCTTTCTATGACTGGAATGTACTCCTGGTAGAGGCTGTCATTAGTGTCATATCTGGGGGAAAATGGAACTATATTTACCATTGCTATAATTTCTTATGGGGGTAATATTGAGGAAGCTGTGATGTAGCTAAAGCTCGGGTGAGAACAGTAGTCTCCTAGTCTGCAACATGTGTTAATGATGTTAGTCATCAATATATCAGCACACTGTTACACACCACTGCATGACTAATATGTCCTTTGCCAGAGACCTTTAGTGGGAGAAAAAGGTATAAAAGAATAGATTTACAGGAATGATCTGTAGATGGCATTGCATCTTGCTTGCTGGCCATTGTATTTCTGATATAGTGGGGTTGAGAATAATATCCTTTTCTCTTTAGGGTTTTGCTAAAACTAATGTGGATTCCTAAAATAGAGTAGATTGATACTTGGTTTATTTGAACACSTTTCTCTGTAATGAGTTTGCTAAGTATCGTTTGGTTGTTTAGAGCGATGGCCTTAAGCTTAACTGATAACAAATCAAATAAATGAATAATTGGAAGGCAACTGAGCTATTAAAGCTAACTTTGGTTTTAATGCGTGTTTTCTAGGAAAATTTAAATAAGCTGATGACTAACCTAAGATCTACAGCCCCTCACTTTGTACGRTGCATTATCCCCAATGAATCAAAAACTCCAGGTATGGAAAACACAGCAATCTTAAAATATCATTTCCATATTTACTTCCAAGTCACCAGACTGTACTTAAATACTGTCCATGTCACTCACCTTATCAAATAAGTTGATTTTTTAGGAGATGAAACCTCACATCTTCTAATTCCGTTAGTGAGGTGAAGATTAAGCCTTTGGGAAGAGCCCCATTTGGTTCATTTTGTTTTTTCCCTGTAGGTGCAATGGATGCTTTCCTTGTCTTGCATCAGCTCCGCTGTAATGGTGTCCTGGAAGGCATCCGCATTTGCCGGAAGGGCTTCCCAAACAGGGTGCTTTATGCAGACTTCAAGCAAAGGTAATGATGAGCTGTGGTGTCTCCTGTCCTGCCTTATCAGTCAAAATAAAGCATGTCTTCTCTTTTTTATTTAAGGCTTTATTCCATTTTGGTTTATTTTCCATGCAGATTGCATAAAGAAGGCAGAGTTCTGCGCTTACTTGTACTTGTATGTGTGTAGATATAATATAGGAAATAACTCTAGGTGAAGTTTTTATCTTAAAAAAAAAAAGGCAGAATCGAGGCTAATTTTATTCACTGATAATATGTTATTTGCAGGTACCGCATTCTGAATCCAGGGGCAATCCCAGAGGATAAATTTGTGGATAGCAGAAAAGCTGCTGAAAAATTGCTGGCATCTTTAGATATTGACCATAACCAGTATCGTTTTGGACACACTAAGGTAACCGGAAAAGTCTTTCCATGTCCCTGTAAAGAGAAAAGAGACGGATGTCATATGCAAGCAAACACAGGAGCAGTTGATGCTCCACGTCTCCCAGTAAAACATCAGCTTAAGTAGTATGGATAGGTCTAAATGTATGTGGACTGAAAGATCAACTGCAGGTTTTGAAATGAGGCCATGTGCAATTACAGCACGATCTCATTCCCAGGGAGAGCAGGAGAGAGTGGGGAGCTGTGGTTCGGCTGACCTGCTTTCAACCCTGACACACTTGAGAGCTTTGTGTAACATGGAAATAGGATAGTATGGCCAGTATGAAACTGAGAAGATGAAGTCCAGTTTTAAAACAGTTGGGGAACCGCATGGTGCAATGCCCGACTCAAGAAGTATTTAACCATCTATTTTCTTTTACTCTATAAATAAAAAAATGTTATTCTGGGCAATGGTAATAAAGTCTGTGAAACTGCTGACATACTSTCAAATAAAATAATTCCTTGTGGTCAGTAACATCTGTGCATCTCTCAGGTGTTCTTCAAGGCTGGTCTCCTGGGTCACCTAGAAGAAATGAGGGATGAGAGACTTGCAAAGATCCTAACGATGATCCAAGCAAGAGCGCGTGGCAGACTGATGCGGATTGAGTTTCAGAAGATAGTGGAGCGCAGGTATGAAGGCACCCCCTTAAGTCTAAACATCGTCGTTATCACTTAATTATATGTTGAATGGAGCCATTATTACAGCACTTTAAGACTCTCACTAATCCTGAATTAAGGGTTTAGCATGGATGTATGATAAAAATACTAGCAACCATATATTAGCTGCCAATCAATCATAAAATCAGTTCTAGTATTTCCTTCTGTCCCTAAGAATGAAGGGACATGGAGGAATGTTCTTGCATATTTTAGAACCTAGTACGAGTTCCTAATAGTAAGAGCAGTAAAAGTGACTGAGGATGAAAACAAACAAAAAATACCCCACTTTGTCAATTCAGGCTAAGCTTTAAGAGGACTTTGTTTATTTTCTTCTTAAACCAGGGATGCCCTTCTTGTAATTCAGTGGAACATCCGTGCTTTTATGGCTGTGAAGAACTGGCCCTGGATGAAGCTTTTCTTTAAGATCAAACCTCTTCTGAAGTCTGCAGAAACTGAAAAGGAGATGGCCAATATGAAGGAAGAGTTCTTGAAACTGAAGGAGGCTCTGGAAAAATCCGAAGCCAGGAGAAAGGAACTTGAAGAAAAGCAAGTCTCTCTGGTTCAGGAGAAGAATGATTTGCTTCTCCAGCTCCAAGCTGTGAGTAGGCAAAGCTATTTTTGTTTGCATAATTATTAGCTGCTCCTTCAAACTCAGAGGTTTACAAGCACGAAATTAGTGTTAAGTCAGTACAAATAAGTTGCTGGTCTTGTCAGAGTATTGCCAAATATATAAAGCAATTAGAAATTCTCATGTCCTAGGAAATAACTAGACGGGCTAATGATGGAGATATTGCAGGGCTTTGTACTGATTAATGTCCAGCACTATTAAACACAGGAATATTCTTAAAGGGATATGCATGACTTGCCATGCTCACTAGGTCATTCCATTCTATTAACTGACTTGTTGCTCTTGTCTTTTGAAATCCTGAGTAGGAGTTTTTTCATTTTCAGCTATGAAGTACTAGGTCATGCTTTAGGTCCACTTACTGAATAGGGAAGGAATGAGAAAGAAAAAAGGTCATTCAGTCATGTCCTGTCATCTTCCATGTGCCACACAGGAGCAAGACACTCTGGCGGATGCAGAGGAACGATGTGACTTATTGATTAAATCTAAGATTCAGCTGGAGGCCAAAGTCAAAGAACTGACAGAGCGGGTTGAGGATGAGGAAGAGATGAATTCTGAGCTGACTTCTAAGAAGAGAAAGTTGGAAGATGAGTGCTCTGAACTCAAGAAAGATATTGATGATCTTGAAATAACACTTGCGAAAGTAGAGAAAGAGAAGCATGCTACTGAAAATAAGGTATTTCTACAGCTTCACTATATGTCTGCAGAAAACATTGGGGATGGATTATCTCAATGACAAGAGCTACCAGTCCTTTGATTGTTTCATTCAGGCCATGCTGCGGGGTCAGAGTGTATACAGAGTCATTTCCTTATGAAGAAAAAAGTTTTAAGTTTGTTCCTGTTACTCTTCTTTGAAAGTGAGTTGTGCTGCAATTCAACTAAACAACCAAGTCTAGGTTTGGCTTTTCTAAGTAAAGAAATTTCTCCTGTAGTCATGTTTTATTTACATATTTCTTGTAATCTGTAAACATAAAATTTATTTTCTACTTTTCCCAGAGGGGATTGGAGGCTCAGGTCCACCACAGTTAAGCTGACATTGAGAGGTATTTAATGCATTGGAAAGAAAAACACCCCCAACAAGAACTGGCACTTGTAGGCTCTACTGATGGTAGTTTCACTCAAAATGCCAAAAATGGGAGAAGAAAATAATCATGGTTCTTTCAAACCTTTTCATGCATACACATTCAAGTTAGAGAGTCCTTTAAGCTTTATGACAACCTATCGCTCCAAAGTTTTACAAGTACGTTCATCTCTGCTTCCTCTCTCACACAGGTCAAAAATCTGACAGAAGAAATGGCAGCTCTTGATGAGAACATTAGCAAACTTACTAAGGAGAAAAAGTCCTTGCAGGAAGCTCACCAGCAAGTTCTGGATGACCTACAAGCCGAGGAGGACAAAGTCAACACACTAAGCAAAGCTAAAGTGAAGCTGGAACAACAAGTGGATGATGTAAGCTGACTGCGCCTTGGTATTTCTCCATACTTGTATGCGCACACATAGTTTTGATGAGTCTGAAATGTCACAAAGCTTTGAAATGTGTTTCTGTTCTTCTGTAAATGATMAAGGATGTATAAATGCAGTCCATGTAGCACTGCCTGGAGGGAGAAAAAAGTGCAAGTCACTTGCATGGTCACAGTAACTGGCATGTAGTCAAACAGAGCTCTGCTACTGAGAGAACTGTGGTGCTTACACAGCCATGAAGCATGGAGTAGCTCTTATGTTATATTTCTTTAGTCCCTATGCACTTTGTACAGGACATTGACTGCAAGAGAACAAAATGTGTAAAATCAGACTCTTGTGCTTGCRTGTTCCTGCTATAGCACTTGCAAGAGCTCAGCACAAAGCTGGCCCTAGTGTGCTTCTGGCTGTTGTAAACCATCTGTGCTCAATAWATTTCATGAATGTCTTCTTTCCTCAAGCTTGAGGGTTCACTYGAACAAGAGAAGAAAGTGAGGATGGATCTAGAAAGGGCAAAGCGCAAACTGGAAGGAGATTTGAAGCTAACCCAGGAGAGTGTCATGGATTTGGAGAATGATAAGCTGCAGATGGAAGAAAAGCTAAAGAAGTAAGAGATTCTGTTGCACAAAATAAAGCAGTGTAGCACTGTGATTTCACTGTGATGTGACTAAAAGGAAATCCTGTCTCAAAGGAGAGAGTTTATAGTCAAGGAGGGAGGGAAAGCAGCTTTGCAACTAGTGCATATTAAACCTGAAACATTAGAACTGATTATACTTAGCATGAAAAGTTGTATTTATGTTTTTCATTGCTTAGAAGTGAAAGCTGAAGGAAGCCTCTAAAATCATACTAGCAAGTTATGACTGTGTTGTCGAAAGACCTCACTCTTTCAAAAGTATTTTTAAAGTACTTTCCTGACGATTCTCAAAATAACATTACTTGTGTAAGACACAAAGGCCCACGGAATGTAATCACACAGATGCATCCAGGGTCTTGTCTTAGCACTGTTCAGAGGAAGATGTGTATACGAGTAGCAGYACATGAAGTTTGCTCTTACAATTTCAGCTTAGATAGAGTTTTATTGAATAACTCTTTAAAATTGTATTAGTCTAACTTGGTTTGAGCTGCAGGGCAAGTTGAAAATGTGGGTTTCTCCTTGCCTTGGCAGGAAAGAATTTGAAATGAGCCAACTGAATTCCAAGATAGAAGACGAACAAGCCATAGTGATGCAGCTCCAAAAGAAGATTAAGGAGCTTCAGGTCAGCTTGCCTCTCCCTTTTTTTTCCCCTTGGTGTTTGTGTTTTTTTTTTTTTTTTTTCCCTCTTTTATCTAAGAGGAATTTATCCTGCCTCACTGAAGTATTTTTGCTTAACTTCAGCACCCAAAGTTATGCAGTTCCATAGCTGCCCAGACCGATTCCTGTTTCCCACAGGACGCTCTGAACTAGTTCCTTCCCTGCTTTGACTTCAGGATACCAGTGGTTTTAAGTGAGGCAGATAGGCTACGGTATCTTATTTTTAAGCAAATAACACTGTTCCAACCCACACTGCTGGGAGCAAGGGCAGTGTGGGGGAGGAATATAGCAGTGATTGGTATGAATTTGAAATTGAAGGATGTGGCTCAGATAGACATGACATTTTCAACAGAAATGAAAAAGTCAAAGGCTGTCAGAACAGTCCAAGCAAATTKTTTAACACAAAACATGAGCTCTTTTTTTAATATAGTTTCTATGATAAAAATGACCTACTATTAAAGTAGAAATAAAGAACATTCTGCCAATTGGAATGTGAAGCATTAGTTGGTCAAAATAAGTTTCCCAAAAAAGACTCCCCAACCAGTGCAATATATCCATTATTCAAGCAAATCTACATAATCCTGTATTTGAAATCCACACCTTAAAATTCCTAGAGCAAAGTTACTTTTGTCACATAGCTATTAAAATGGGATCAAGAAGAATTTGTACAGTCACCGTCAAYGACAGTTGCTACTCCTCCCTCCTGCTACAAGTAGATTCTTTTATGTTTTTGACCTAAATTTCTTGAACTGCATCTTGTAGAGGAAATATCTACTGAGAAAGATGTGATTTGTCAGTCTTAGTCAAACTCAAAATCTGATTTATTGACATAATAGGCAAGTCTTTTAACTGCTGTGCCTCTGTCTCTGTTCATAAATTGTAAGGTGGGCTGGCAGTGGGTTCAACTATTTGTTAGGTGCTTTGAGGTCTTGAGATAGGAATTGCTATAGAAGTAACACAGAAATGCTTGTATTTCTTTGGTAGGCTCGYATAGAAGAACTAGAAGAGGAATTAGAAGCAGAAAGAGCTTCTCGAGCCAAGGTGGAAAAGCAGAGATCAGATTTGGCCCGAGAGCTGGAAGAACTGAGCGARCGACTTGAAGAGGCTGGGGGAGCCACTGCTGCCCAGCTAGAGATGAACAAGAAACGTGAGGCAGAGTTTCTGAAGCTGCGGCGGGACCTGGAGGAGGCCACGCTTCACTATGAAGCCACAGCTGCCACCCTGAGGAAGAAACACGCGGACAGCGTGGCTGAGATGGGCGAGCAACTGGACAACCTGCAGCGGGTCAAACAGAAACTGGAGAAGGAGAAGAGTGAGCTGAAGATGGAAGTGGATGATCTGTCATCCAACATGGAGCAGATGGTCAAGGGAAAAGTAAGGGCCCCGAGGTTTCACTAGCCCATAATGGTCACAAGTAGCCAAGGCTGATCTGAAGGCTTCCAAGATACTTGGGAGGGCTAGAGTGTTTCAGAAGGCAGTGCCTTATAGTCTGGGAGGCAAAAGCTTGCAGGACCGTTGCACATGTGTTTTTACTTGCTGTGGATGAATTGTGGGTTTCATGTTATGCACAGATAGTCTTGGTAGCGTTCCGAGCGCTCTAAAATGTCTCTCCAGTAAAAGGGGAGAAAACAGATTTCAGCATTCTGAGTGTTAGAAAGCTKTCATCAAACTTAATTTATGATAAATGGCAATTATACCAGAATCAGCAACATAATTTTCATTGGAGGCGATTTCCCCATCTAGCAATTAAGAGGGAGGCTTCTGCCTGAATTTCATGCGCCTGTGATTGCTTTTTGATGTTCTTGTGGAGTCTTTTCACTCCGATACTTCTGTTCAGAAAACAGTCACAAGAAAGCAAATGGGGCAGGATRGCYAAATGAGGAGACCYCTGCCCTAGGATGCYACMCATAGGGCTTCTATTCCCTGCTTTACTGCTCTCCTCCCAGATATGAASAGGCAGGTTTCCTCTCTTGACTCCRGAGTCCCATCTTCAAAATAGTGACAAGACCTACTTAGTCATAGAATCTTAGAATGCTTAAGGTTGGAAGGGACCTCTAGAGATCATCTAGTCCAACCCSCCCTGCACACACAGGGTCACCTAGAGCATGTGGCACAGGGTGGCATCCAGGGTAATYACATTCCCAACRGCCTAGATGAGACACAGCCCTTCAACACTACAGAGAGGTATCAGGAGATGACCTGGCTGCCTGAGAAGAAACAAGCTCTATGAGCAGCTCTAAGGAATGTAGATCCCTCATAGTGATAAGAGATGCCCTCTTTTTGAGGCAATGGAGTGCTTTAAGAGGTACCGATAGAAAGCACATGAAGAACAAAGGATTTCAATGACCCCTTGTAGCTTCTACCTTCCATGACGATGATCTTGAAGAGACATTTAGTGTGTGTATGCACATTCATATCTGTGGAGGGATGGGCAATTATTTCTTCCTAGCAGTTTTTAAAGATGAACTATATCCAAATCCTTTGCTCAAATTCTACTCAGTTAAAAAGCTGACAAATCCTTATCACTATTGCCTTGCTTCTATGTCAAGTGAAAGAGCAGTCTTTACTAGGTAAAATTCTTCCTTAAACCAGGATGTCAACAGAACTTGATAAAAGTGATCTTTCTCAAAAGCTTAAGAAGAGTAGGTCTTATTGTCTACYTTATAATACTTTATTTGCTCGTGGTGTTTGTATCTTTATTATCTGTCATTTCCCTCAGGCAAAAAAAAAAGATAACTTTTCCTCTGGGCTTTAGAAAGCTACAGCTTGGCATGTGTTTTCTTCTTATTCCTACTAGGCAAATGCAGAGAAACTTTGTCGAACTTAYGAAGATCATTTGAACGAGACAAAAACTAAACTGGAGGAAATGACTCGGCTTATGAATGATCTCACTACCCAAAAGACAAAACTTCAGAGTGAGAATGGTATGTGCAAGTTCAACTCAAGTTACCAGAAAAGAGTATATCAAGTGTGTTTCAATGTCAGTGCCATGTATTATGTGCTGGCATCTRCTTTGTAGGTGGCTGGATTAGGGTTGTTGAATGGAGCTGCAGCTCTGTGTCTTTTTACTTGTCYGTCTGTGMTTCTTTAATATTCTTATAAACATGRAGCGGGTGAACCTCGTGTTGTGGCAGCCTTAAAAAAACCCACCACAAACTAAAAATCAAACAAAAAAGTCTACCTCTAACCATCCTTGCCATCATGCTCTATTACCATCTTATGAACTAAAATGGCTGTGCTGGTTAAATACACAGTTTCAGCAGCTATGGCAGTRCTAGAGGGAAGACTAAGGAGCTGCCACAGCACTGTTGTCTGGGTGAATCCTGTCTTTTCAAGTGTCTCCTTGGGCACTGCCCTCTAGAAGGCATTCACATCRGGCCAAAATATAATCCATATGCTCTAAGTGCTTGCTCTAAGTGCAATTATTTGCCTTCTGCATCCTCATCGGATTTCACCGTTGTACTAGACCAACTTCCCATGAAATTTCAAATATGCATATTTCTATCTCATTTCTGCCTTATCATTAATTTTTATTTTCTCATGTAAGGATGTTATTTCTGCCTGGGAGTGATGTCATTCTTGTAAAAAGTTTTTCTGTATCCTTCAGTTCTGTGCACTGGCAACTGTGAAATGAATGAGATTTGGGTTTGGAGCCCTCTGAAAAGTCACCTGTGGAAAACAAATATAAAATAGCAAAAAAAAAAAATAGCAAAAACAACTGCAACTACACATGAAAGTAGGCATCAGACTGAACTAAAATTAATGAGTTAATGGCAGTACAAAATAAAACTAGATATAAAAACACTAAGGAAAAGATATTCTTGTGGAGTTACAAGTTTGGAGGAAAGCTCACAAGGACGTACTTGTGGTCCTTTTGCTCTGCAGAATAGTATAAACAGGACTTTGCTTTTTGTTCTGTCGTAGTGTGCCAGTTTCCATTCTTACCTTTCGTATGTGTGTGTGTGTGTGTGTGTGTGTGTTAAACTTCTTGACAGGTGAATTTGTAAGACAGCTTGAAGAGAAGGAATCACTCATTAGTCAGCTGTCCCGGGGGAAAACATCATTCACACAGCAGATTGAAGAACTTAGGAGGCAACTAGAAGAGGAAACCAAGGTAATCCTTCGACTGTGTCCCTTTTGTTGAGACGGAATGGGAAAAACTTTTCACACTCATTTGTAGCTTGGATGAAAGCTGAAATGAGTGAGAATTGGTGAACTGGAGAATTGGTAATTATGCTGCTTATAAACTCCTGCCCTGTWTAGTCACTGGACTGTGACTGGACTAGTCACAGGAGGAGAAAAAAATTGGAGTTTGATCAATGTCCATAGCACTAAGTAAAAATTACTCAGTAGTATACTCAAAATCCTAGATCTTGCATCTTAAGCTTTGATGCTTCCTCAARTGTATTAGAGTCCTGATGGGTTGCTTAGCATATCACCAGGAGAGGTTTTCAACCACTTCCCTCCCTCGCTTGGTCAGCAATGTCATGGCCACAGGCAAAAGGAAACAGACATGGGTCTCCATTTTAATTCCTCGGGAATGTTTATTCAGGTTTTCATGTGACTTTCCTACCCTTGCAGTCCAAGAATGCCCTGGCCCATGCCCTGCAAGCAGCCAGGCACGACTGTGATCTCTTACGGGAGCAGTATGAGGAGGAACAAGAAGCCAAGGCAGAGCTGCAGCGGGCCCTCTCCAAGGGAAACGCAGAAGTGGCGCAGTGGAGGACCAAGTACGAGACTGATGCCATTCAGAGGACTGAGGAGCTAGAAGATGCCAAGTAAGTGGATTATGACAGCCTTCATCCTGTCCCTGACTGGAGGAAATTAAGCTACCTATGACTTGTTATGGCAATAAGGATCCATCTGGAAAGGGCCGTATGTCTCATGCATGTTGAACAAAGAAAGGACATACATGAATGTGTTGTTAATGAATGAGTTAGCATTTCTKCCAAGCCCCTGTCCATGCAATAGTGGATCTGGATACTGCGGTTTAGTTAAGTACCAGAAAGATTAAGCTTTTACCCTGCTTGATTATCTCACACACTCACTTGCCTTGCCACTAGTTCAGCAGCACATTCCCTAAGCCTTAACTTCCATCCCCAGCAGGGAGATCGCTGTTGGACTAGGAAAGTAGGTCAGGAACTCATTTCAGTTCATTGCTGTGCAGCTGCTCACAGTTACTGTTCTCGGGTGTTACCAGCCAAGCTCTGGGAACATCCTGAGGCATTTGTATCCATGCATCTTTCTGATCTGCAGGATCCTTCTACTCTTCCAGGMTATTTCTTCCAGCTATCCTCCTTACCTTCTTTCTTGGACATGCCACCCCAACATGTTTTCTTTTTTCTTTTCCAGACTCTTTCTTCTTCACAGCATCCTAATGGTGCAATCTTCCAAGTCTGAAGAGACTAAATACAAAAGCACAATGTGTGGTCCGTATCCTCCGAATTAGTGATCTTGACTCATGTCTCTTTATTAGCTGGAGGATTTAGGACATGCCACTTCTGTCTAGTCTAGCCATTATCAAAATTTAAACCAGACCATACTAACTGCAGCTACAGCAGGTAGCAGGCTTCTGCTTGAGAGATCAGAAGTTCAGTCAGATATATTCAACAAAACACACACAGAGAGAATTATCTGCTGTTTGTCAGCATTCACGAGTTAAGCAAGCAAAACTTAAYTATTGAGATAGTGCTTTGGTGTCAGCCTTGCTGAATAACATGGCAGTGGTTGCTATCAGTCATTGTACTGTTTCTTTTCACCTGATAGGAAAAAGCTGGCTGCTCGCCTGCAAGAAGCTGAGGAAGCAATTGAGGCAGCCAATGCCAAGTGCTCTTCTCTGGAAAAGACAAAGCACAGGCTGCAGAATGAGCTGGAAGACATGATGATTGACCTAGAAAAGGCCAACTCAGCAGCTGCCTCCCTGGACAAGAAACAGCGTGGGTTTGACAAGCTCATCAATGACTGGAAACAGAAGTATGAAGAGTCACAAGCCGAGCTGGAGGCCTCCCAAAAGGAGGCCCGTAGCCTCAGCACTGAGCTGTTCAAATTGAAAAATGCTTATGAGGAGACACTAGACCATTTGGAGACACTGAAAAGAGAAAACAAAAACCTCCAAGGTAGGCTTCATTCAGGCTTGGTGGTCAGGGTGAGAGCACTGTGCTAGTGGACAGCTATAGAGATGCAGGTGTCCTGTGACAGCTGTGAGGAAAGACATTCCTCGTCCCTGAGACAAAATTTCAGATGTGTTTGGAAGCACTACCCGCTACTGGCAATGGAAAATTTTAATCATAGARTATGGCACAGCCATATTCTATAAGCTTCCTTCAGCCCAACTGTCAATGAAACTGAGTCTTGCTTGGTGTAGAGTATCCCTGCAGGAGTCAAGTCATTGGGTGCTTTTCTATCACACCTAAGAAGCAAGCCTGTTCAGAACTTMAATGTAGCAAGCATGGTGCAGTGTTGCTAACAGCGTCTATACTAATAGATCACTTAATAAATTGGAARTGATTCTTTAGTAAAGAGTTTCAGCTCATTCTCTTGTAAGCAACACTGTGTGCTACACAGTCTGCCCTAATTGGCAGATTTTAGACGGTTCTTTGATCTGTGTCAGTTCTTTGGAATTCATTGCTCTGGCTGTTAGTATTTGATTAGAGTTGTACACTCTGACATAACCGTCACACACCTACTGCCTAGAGTTCTTTTTAAAACAGGAAATCTTATTTCAAGGGTATGGGAAGRCTTTTTCAGAAAAGTCCCTAGCTTTTCATTGACAGTGCAACCTCAGGGGTGCTTTTTTCTTTTTTTTCTTTTTTTTTCAAACACCAATGAAGAGCAATTATCAAAAGCAAATTTCTAGTCATAACTAGCACCTTTTTCACTGATCTCATCACGGGGAGGGATATGGAAAGGAGCCCACCATTGCAGCTGGCAGAGGTGCCAGTCTCAGGTGAGGAACAAGACAGATGACAACAGTGTGATGAAGAAAGCCTAGATAGGTTCCAAGGCAGAGCAATGTTGTTTGCCTGCAAATCACAGATAAAAGCTAAACTTCCATAGCTTCTTCGACAGGCATTTACAGAGAAGCCTGAACTTTCAATTGGTCAGGTGAGGAAAGCTTGTGTAAGTAAGGTGCTTGTGTTTAAACAAGCCATMAAGATAGCAAATAGAGGCATGGGTCCTGTGGTCATGCTGTGTGAATCATAGTATAGTCTGGACACTTGGATCTCTAAATCCATCCATCCTTTTTGTTTCAGAGGAGATTTCTGATCTGACCAATCAGATTAGTGAAGGAAACAAGAACCTTCATGAAGTAGAAAAAATCAAGAAACAAGTTGAACAGGAAAAGTCAGAAGTTCAACTGGCTCTAGAAGAGGCAGAGGTAAGGAAAGAAAATTCAAAGGGAAAGGMATGGTTGACTTTGTCATGATTTTCCTTCCTTCCTCATCTTCTGAGCAACAGAGAAAATGCTTTCACTGTTAGGAAGTGGCACCCCTCTGCACCCTGCTCCTCCAGGCTTGCTCACCCAAGTCTTCAACAGTCACTGGTGACTCCTGGAGCCTTCAGTTCTAAGACTGTGTCAAAAGGAGGTCCTTTCAAAGGGAGTGTCCTAGGGAGTTTTTTCACTTTCTTATTTTGGGAAGCTCAGAAATCCTCTGCCAACCTCCTGAAAATCCAGCCCTTCTCACTTGCTTTAGCTTGGGAGTATTGCCAGTCTTTGAAAAGGGAATTGCTGAGAGTGGTGGTCTCTGATAAAACTGATTTTATCAGTTATTTCTAGTGTCTAGTTTCCATCAGGAAATTTCCCACTKTTGATCCTTGAGRWTAAGAACCCAAGYCTGATTAAATTAAATAAAGTCTCAGATATTATGTTGCATACCATGACCAACCAACCAACCAAMAAAAAAAAAAAAAAAAAA